>JABBOT010000001.1:5066653-5559559 GCA_016165875.1 Acanthopleura granulata
GGAACGCTCACTTTGGTTGACGGCTCGTAGACGAATTTCGCTTTCGACGCTTAGGTTCGCATTAAAATCATATTTGAACATTTTACCTCGCCTGTAGAGTCACGGTATTTACTTCGGCTACCTTCTCTGTCCGGTGTTACCTTAGAGCTATCGTCGACTTTCTTCAACATTGTAGTTTAATCGAACGGCATTAATCAACATATGTATAGTGTTTCTCATGAAGTACACATGGCATTTAAGTAAGAGATAAGTCTGAGATAACATATATCATTGAGAGTGATGTATTGACGATGGATGGGCTCTCCAATTCGGTGGTCATTCTTAATACTTTTGCAACAAGTCTGTTGTACGCATCAAAATGAAGAACACCGTCAAAACTAAAGGCCACTGTTTCTGACCGGAGCTGGAGTGACTGCAATGGACATCGTCAAAGGTAGAACAGGCCATCAGATTAGTGACTACAATGACAACATATATCATGTAATACACCTTGCTGGTTATAAGATTGACAAATAGTATCTGCGATTAGTGGGCTACAAGACCGATTCACAAAACTTCACAGATAATGCAGGTGTAGGAAGGAGTAATGTAACAGCCAATGATATAGGTACCACTTAAGGGCTATATGAAGAACTTTGAACATGACAGACAAAGCCGTCTTATCTTCACTGCTGGATGAATAATACGCTTCTCTCTATGTTACAAAGCCTTACAAAGATATTGTTGTCGAAATCACTGTCTCACTTTTCCAAAGGCCACCTTATTTGCGCTCAGAACTTGTATTTGTTTTTGTTCTTTTGCTGTTGGTCTTTTTCGCATTTCTAGCAAAAATACATTATTTCTCGGATTTCTATGAACACTGTCACTAGAAATCTTAAAATGTCTATAAAATACATATATTTTTATGCCGATCAAGAAAAAGCCCAAAACAACGGCTGTATGTCTTTGAATTTCACCTGATTGCAACTGTGGGTGTGTGGGAGTAAGCCCACCCCTGTAAATTAGACAGCACAAGAAATTAACAATGCACAAGAATTACCCAGCATGATATGGACCGGTCGCCTCTAGCAACGTATAAAGAAGGAGTTACCGGTGTAAGAAACTAGTTGGAAACTTTCCGGTAACCATTAACCCTTAACGGTGATCCTAATTTCTTTCAAGGCTGTGGTTACCTTATCGTTACACCAGTGCATACATTCATGCTTACACTGCCATTCTATATCACCGCAGTACAAATGCTTTCCCCACGACTCCAGTCTGCATATCGGTGTATTTACATACGTAAATATAATCGTTTATACTTTCACCAATGTAAGTAATTTTAAATAGTAACCATACATTTGCCACAGCCAGTTGGGTGGAAATCATGTTCACGTACCTGGTCGTGGGTTCCCCCGGGCCCTGTCCGGTTTTCCCACCACCATAATGCTGGCCGCCGACGTATAAGTGAAATATTCTTCAATATGGTGGAAAACACAAATCAAATAAATGTTTACGCACGATGAAGATACATATATAAAGTAGATATTTTTTCAAACAAGTACGCGTTTTACATGAAGGGACAAATTTACCCTCCTGGAAGTCTAATTTGGTACTCTAAATTTAGCATTGTACTATATGGATATTTATGAACGCGCTGCTTTTTGGGAAATACATAATTTAATCACAAACCGCCCTCGTTAACCAATGGATTTAATGGCCTCTACCAGAAGTTTACTAGTTATTATTATGACCATGCCTCCGAGGTTCCGAGTTTGTCTCTATCCAAAAAGCTGCAAGGACTGTGTCAGAAGAGTGATATTTTTGTGATAAAATATATACGACTAGGGCATAGAAAGCAAAAACGACAGTGTAAGATTGGGCAAATGATCACACCTATCCCGTATATGTATGGACTTTTGTCAGCTGACCGCTGGTCTCAGTTATGAGTTTTATTCCAACCATTTATGATCGTAAATGAAATATATCAAATCATAGGGACAGAGACAGACAGTCAGTAATTCTTCAACATTCCTATACGGGAGATAATAGCAACATCTAACCACTTCAGAAACATATGAAAGGTGAAAAGTGACCTCGAATCCGAAAATCACTGACCACGACATTTTTTCCTTGTGCCGCTTAGCAGCTGGCGCACTGGCGTACATCAAGTTTCCATGGAAATCGTTTTTTGCTTTTTTTCTTTTTCGGAGGGTTGGTGTGTAAGGCTGAGGTACCTTTTAGCACACGTGTACTGACAACATGTGTGCGGTTGGTGTAATTTTCACGTGGCCTGCCACTAACGTGACTTCTCTGAAATCAATCGCCTTTTTTCATTTAGAACACTTCCTTGCAATTTTTCCCCCAAATCCGTTCAGACCTTAGTGCAAAGGTACTAGCTCAGTGTGGCATTTATGAATCCATGGCTGCTGTAAACTGTCACGTGACCATACTTCGGCTCTTATTGGTGGACAAATTTGTGTACCGCTGTTACAGTTTTTGTTTAATTCTTCAGGTGCTTGTACTTATTGTGTAACCTGTCACTGCATGGATGGACGTCGACATTACTGTTTTGTGTAACCTGTCACTGCATGGATGGACGTCAACATTACTGTTTTGTGTAACCTGTCACTGCATGGATGGACGTCAACATTACTGTTTTGTGTAACCTGTCACTGCATGGATGGACGTCAACATTGCTGTTTTGTGTAACCTGTCACTGCATGGATGGACGTCAACATTACTGTTTTGTGTAACCTGCCACTGCATGGATGGACGTCAACATTACTGTTTTCTTTTGAAGGAGTAAGTAAAGAATTAAAAATTAGGCCATCGCATGTATAGGGAACTTGACGCAGCCAGTACGACATGATCTAATGAACGCTAATTACCTCCATTCCAGGTATCACAATTCATACAAGCTGTGCTTACTGTGTGTATGACTGGTAATCAAACAGTACTTGGTGAGAAATTTGGGTAGTGGTGTTCCTGGCTGTTGACCTGATTTTTTTTCTTAACGCATAGCCTTGGTTTAATTAGAGTTTTCACCTGGTGACGGATAGGAGACCATTAACTTCTATTTGAGAATACACAATGACAAAGAAAACGCAAATAACTTTTGGTAACCGTTTGAAAATCGAGGTTGTACCAACCCATTTCCCTTTTAACTTCAGGTGACAATACGGTATATTGTTTCTCGCGTTTCACGGTAGAATCTTTCAATGATACTTAAGTAATGACTAAATGAAATCCTTCCCAGGAGCCGTTTTACCTTACCCGTATTATTTTTTTCCACGAAAGATCCTTGAAGGGAAACCCATCAATTCTGGGAGCACAGCCGTAACCGATGTGTGTAACGAGGGAACAATAGTGTGAATTGTTACATGTGACCAGTGGTTTACAGAGGGAATTATATCCAGCGTCAGTTGTCTAAACCGGATAGGTTTCAGCTAGACGTTGTCGCACATTTCCTGAAAACGTGACTGTTAAATGAGATACACCTAGAGTGCCACTGTGTTAGTCGCTTCTAATTGTTACATTAGCTTGATTAGAGAAGTATATCTGTCTACAAACTTCTATCAGACGATTCAGATTACGATCGACATTTCCTCAAGGCTTTATAAAATTCTTTCAAAACAAAACAAAAATTCCAACCTGAAGATTGTAACATTGGGGTCTAACTTAACATTTCGGCAAAGACACTGGGGATTGTTCACATCCTTATATTTCCTGTAGGTTTATATGGCATTTCTCAGTTAACTGGCATCGAGTAAACTAAAGACATTAATAATCATCTCAGTCACACGTCTAGGTATTAATGCGTTTATTCCGAGGCAGAGTTCCCTGGTTTACGGGTACTTTGCATTAGGCTGAGCTATAGAGCTTTGGTTTGCAGATACTTTGTATACGGTTAAGCTAAAGTTCCTTGGTATACAGGTATTTTGTAGTAGGAAGAGCTGGAGTTAATTGGTTTACAGATACTTTGTTGTGAACTCGCACGACGGATCTGCTTATTGATCCGTGTTTTACGCCACACGCAAGACTATTTCACTTATGCGACAGCGGGGAGTTTTATGGTGGGAGAAAACCACCATAATTGGTGAGAGCCTTCGGAGTCATTGTGCTGCGATAGCACGCTTAATACTCGGTGTATGCACTGGTGTAACGGTGTGGGAACCACATCCTTGAAAAAAAGTCAGGATCACCGTTAAAAGTGATTTCTGGCGAATTGTTAATTTATTGTGCTGTCCAATTTACAGGGTTGGGCTTACTGAAATACACCCACTGTTGCCATCAGGTGAAATTCAAAGACATACAGCCGTTGTTTTGGGCTTTTTCTCGATCGGCATAAAAATATATGTATTTTATAGACATTTTAAGATTTCTAGTGACAGTGTTCATAGAAATCCGAGAAATAATGTATTTTTGCTAGAAATGAGAAAAAGACCAACAGCAAAAGAACAAAAACAAACACAAGTTCTGAGCGCAAATAAGCTGGCCTTTGGAAAAGTGAGGCAGTGAATTTGACAAGAATATCTGGCTTTGTAAGTTAGAGAGAAGCGTATTATTCATCCAGCATTGAAGATAAGACGGCTTTGTCTGACGCGTTAAAATTTCTTCATATATCTCTTAAGTGGTAGGTATATCATAGGCTTTTACATTACATCTTCCTACAACTGCCTTATCTGTGAAGTTTTGTGAATCGGCCTTATACCCGACTAATCACAGGTATTATTTGTCAGCAAGGTGTATTACATGATATATGTTGTCATTCTAATCGGGGGTGGTCGCCGTTTTATTCATAGCATTAAATTTGTCGTTTGTTAATAATATGATGTTTATGACATCTTTATGATATTGTCATACACAACCGAAAAGTTTAATACATCTCTGGAGTAGCAAACTCTGCGTTCATAACATTGTTAAATGTAAATACATTTGTATTCGCGACAGGGAAATGTTTGTTTTAGGACAGTATAGAATACATACGACAGCGTTTTCCATACATTGAAAATATAACGGCTTTATTTCAGAAATACGCAGTGAAGATCTTCCCGCAGTTACACTTATGTAAATCACCTTGATAGTTGTCGGCGTACACAGCTAATAACGTGATGCATTCAGTTGCTTTATTGATACTATCCTCAAGAATCTTGCACTTCACTGATGGCGGTCACTTTTAGTGGTGCAGGAAGTCGAGTGTCCGACGTAAACTGGAAATTTCCCCGCATTTTACGTACGTTCACATCGCATAGGTGGGAGATAAATGGTCTTGGACGAGCGTTAGGCTTTGCAATGGGCCACACGAACATCATCTATCGATGATTGACAGCAAGGTCCCACAAGCAGTGACAGCGAGGAATCTAGAAATTCTCCTGTCAAAGGCCAAGTTTTTACTCTCATCTGTGTGTCTGCGTGATTGAAAAGGCCAGCGTCTTTGATCACTGGACCGCGGTCCACCCTCGCATATACTGATAGGCGTTAGTGGAGATATTGTGTGACGTATTCCGAACCGAAGAGCATCTAAACTTGATCAAACTATATGCTTCTCATGAAAGTCATTATGCATTATAGGAAGTCCACAGGCTCTATATATGGGCCATTCTCGCTTTTTCATGGGATATGAATGCCGAAGAAACTGGATCTATGGTCTAAGGATGAATATCTTGGCTTAACACAGAGTGAGCTTTACATCAAGACTGATTCAGGAGTCAGTATCAACAGACCAGAAAACATATCTTCATTTTACATTCTATTGGTGTCGATTATTGACACAGCGGTTCAAGTAAGAGGTATCGTTATTTAGGATCAACACTTCCTGACTACAGCAAGGCTTCTGTTGCTTAACACTCCAACTCAGGTGACTATATGGTGAACCATAATTTACTCGATACACGGCTAGATTACTCAACTACAATGTATACAAGGACAAAGTTATGTCTCCTAGCTAGAATAAGGAAGGTCTCACCTATACACTGTAGTAAACATAAATTTAGTCTTCTCGTTTTAGTTTAACAGGTCATTCCTCCATAGATTTCTAGAATATGTCACCCACAAACTGCTACTCGAACCTTACAGTCAAATAGAAAACTCTTGTTTCACGGTAAGAAGAGCCGTACTGAAATGTATAAATCACTGGCAGTAAATGGCGTATCATATTTTAACTCCTTACCTGAAAAAGTGAAACAGTCCCAAACTCTTGCCTCCTCAAACATGCTTGTAAAATAAAACGTTTATTCTCGGAATTTTTATCGTCAATTTGATTTTGGCAGTGTTTCAATCGGCCTACCCTCATTGTACATTGATTCCATCCTTATTATATTATTAGTTTTTTCTTTTCATGGATATTTTTTAATTACTTTTTTTATTTTATTTATTTCTTTAATAATGGTTATTAGTGTTGTAAACATTTCTTTTCAGAACTCGACCTACACGAAAAGAGGTCTGCTTTACCTAAGGAGTTTATGTCGAGTTTTAAAATCTATCTATCTGTATGATATATTTATATGATTGGTGTTTTACGCCGTACTCAAGAATACTTCACTTACACGACGGCGGCCACATTACGGTAGGAGGAAACCGGGGTACCTATATGATATACACTCTAAGATTACTGGGCATGATAAACATTGACACAGTGTAACAATAATAACGTACATCTAAGGTATCTAGTTTAATGCGACATTATTTGGGACATTTTATGCCTTCGTCTTTGGTTAGGAAGATGTTTGCTTTTCTATCGTAGTCTCTGCAATGTTACAGTTAAAGGCTAAGGCCGGACGTTCGCCCAGGAACTCCCGATACACAAATGCAGATGTTCTTCTTTATTAGACCACTTCGCCGAGATCACAGAGGCGAGGGGAAGACATGACTGTCTAATTGTGTGGTAGGAATATCCGCTGTAGGGTCGGATGAGCCAATCTAGCCCACGTACGTGTGGTCAGCTGGAGATCAGCGATCCCAACCCGTCTGGTTAGCAACGTAAATAATTCAGTTTTAGTCGCTACGGTCTGTCCACATCTTGTCCGACAAGACATCCGTATACATGGGACGGACGAACATAGTTTCCGTTGTACGTGGATGTAAATCATTCGAAACTAATTTCCGGCGAATCCGCGGGAACCAGGAATTACCTTTTTAATTTGGTAAATATAAGTCCAGACTAAATTGTCCTTTATTGAGGGTAAAATGGGACGGCGTAAACAAGAGAAGCAACCACAGGGCGATAGATCGGTCCCATATACACCTCTTAAAAGTTAGTGAAACATACAATTTCTAACCGATTATCACCATACGTGGGTGATATCCTTGTAACGTTCATCAGTTGCTACATCAGTTAACATTTAGCGAAGTGTTCCTGTCAGGGGCAGACTACAGTATAGTTATAACTCCAGACAAAGTTTAGGCGTGGACTTCTTACATGTTTTTATTTTTAAAACTCAAATATGTGTATTAAACTGTTGCCGTGTTAATTCTATCATTTAAAAAAATGATATTTGGATATAAGAGTTTCCTGTGTTTACATTTTGATGCTTTGTCTAATACCTGGTTTATTACAAACAAACATGTCTTACGGTTTATTACAAATATGTCTTAAGGTTTTGTTTACAAACACGTCTTATGGTTTATTACAAACAAACATCTTTTATGGTTTATAACAAACAAAGATGTCTTACAGCATTTTCTCTGCAATATGAGACAGCAAGGAGTGCATGACCAGAGCAGCTGACTCAGTGTGACAATTGGCAAATGGTCAGAGTGGGTTCATTTGGGGTTTTATTCTAACTGTTCATGCAAACGTTCAAAAAGTAATAATCTACATGCCTCCTAGCACAATGGCTTCAGCATATTTAGATTAAAAAAGTGCGGTGATATTAACAGCAATTCAACAGACATCGTTGGTCTAGAAATACTCCACATGACGTGCTGTCGCCACATTAGTTGCACAATAAGATGAAAACAAAGCAAAGGTAAAGGGTAGGTAATGTACATTTCAGATTTCTATCTGTTTTGTCCAAATTCTTTTGAATGCGGAAATTATCCTGGACTCCGCCTCGCGTTGTTTCTGTAGATATCCTTAATTCGAAATCCTATGGCGACTTGCTAGGTCCAGATTCAAAGGCCTGCTTTTTAAAAACTATTCTGTCATTCGCACGACAGACTAAGACTTCTGTACATGTCGGCGGTAAGGAATTGGGTAGAATTTCTCTACAGCAAAACCTTCACACTGAACGCAGTTCGTTATCATATTTTCTTCGTCTGACCGCCTTTCAGAAGCGACACTTATAGGAACGAGTCATATATGTACTTATAATAGTTGTTATGGTTAATGCCTTCTTTGCCAGCAACCTGCGGATGGTCGTGGATTTCCACCTGGCTCTGTCCGGTTTTCTCTCACCATAATGCTGGCCGTCGTCGTCGGCGTAAAACACTAATTAAATAAATAAATAATGTCTCTACTTAAAAACGGATTGAACAGTCCACCACCACGACTGCCCATTATGAGTAAAATGGATAATTAATATGTAAGGAAAATAGAACAGGCAAATTATCACAGCATAATAAACTTAATTAGAGCACAGTGGGACAATTGCCACGACATACATTTGCCGAAATAGGCCATGCCATAGATTATCAAGTTAATATTCTATGAATAATAGATAAATTTCCAGATTAATATTTACATTATTTTAAAATACCTTGAAGAAGCTTTTCATTACCCCAAGTACTTTTCATTCTATGCACACGGCTCCATTTTAATTTGCTCAATTGACTTCATTTTAATGATTCACACTATATATCGACGAAGTTCCAAAAGCATCACGAATGAATGCAAGCGAGTTTCGCATCTGAACCGGGTAAACGTGGAGGCAAGTTATCATGGCATCTAGTATTTTTGAACCCACACACAACGCTCCGCGTTAATTTGCTCACTTCAAAGATGAACACCATACACCGATAAAGTTCCAAAAGCATCATGCCTGACCGTAAGCGCAGTGTCGCATCTGAACATGGGAGCTACCCATCGCCATATCCGCCCAGGGACCTCAGTATAGCCTTAAATAATTCAACGCGTAAAAATACATTTAATACAAGGTATGCACAAAAGCATAGAAACTCCGAAAAAAGAAATGTAACACATAGTTGACGTTCTCAATATTTCGACTAAGTTTTACTTGTCATCTTCAGGAGAAGTAATTTGTACAATCAACAAACACACATATATATACATTTACAGAGATGCGGACAATAGAAGGCTGAATAAAATACACTGCTATGATTGATCAAATGCTTCAACCAATGGAAATTAAACATTGATCACTTATGGTCATTCAGGCAAACAGCAATAAACAGATGTAGTTATGACAGCACCAGGCCTTTGATCCTAATACAAAGAAACTGCTATTGTTTAAGTGATAGGTGTTGAATAGGGATTAGGACGATATGTAGCGGTCATTCAGAGAAAACAGCAGAATACACACATAGTGATGACAGCATCAGACATTTGACCCTACTAAAACAAAATGTTGTTGTTTTAGTGATTGGTGTGAGATATGGATTAGAGCGATATCTAACAGTTACATAGAGAGAACAGCAATATACACACATAGTTATTTACAACGCCAGGTGTTTGACACTGGTTCGAACAAACTGTTGTTGGATTTATGATATATGTGTGAAATAAGGATCAGAGTGATCAGAGATAGCACTGGAAGTGAAAGAGGATAATTTACAAGTGTCAATACAGAAGCTTAGTGATAATACTGTTAATAAACGGGAAAAAAAAAAAAAAAAATGCACACAAAACATAGGAAAACAGGGTAGAATGGGACTAATTAGCGAAACAAATGAAGCTCTTTTGAGGCTTTTATACCATTGTTAAGCACCGAGTGGTTTCTGCGAATGGCGAGTGCTTCCTTAAACAAAAGAACATTCCAGTTATCAGCTGTATCAATTACTTCAGTGTTAAGAAGAATAGCAGAGGTAAGTGATATGTTGGGCAAATTAAGTAATCTGTTAGGCAAATCAATTAAGTTCATGTAATCATGGAACTGTTTACAGGACTGGGTGTGCGAATATATTTCACTGTTTCCAGTTGCATGTTCATCAATGCGGATTGCCAAGCAGCGTTCTGTTTTGCCTATATAAGCGGCATTACACCCGGGACAACAGAATTTGTAAACAATGTTACTTCTCAAATTGCGGGGAGTGCGATCTTTGTTGTTGACAATTTGCTGTGTTTTAGTTGTTTTCCATCGGACAGTTATACACACTGGCTTAGGAAGGTTCCGTTTGATTTTTCGAAGGTACTGGCTGACTACACATATATATATGTGTGTTTGTTGATTGTACAAATTACTTCTCCTGAAGATGACAAGTAAAACTTAGTCGAAATATTGAGAACGTCAACCATGTGTTACATTTCTTTTTTCGGAGTTTCTATGCTTTTGTACTTTACTAAGCTAGTTGGTGGATCAACAAGACAAGGTATGCAACTCGGTGTGTTTTAAAAACTTGTTTAACGTGAGCTACTTGATTTAAATACATGAACTTGATAAAGAATACTCCATCCGCACCAAATATAGAAAAGTGTGCTTTGTTGTGAATGTTTACATTCACTTGGCCCCATATATGCGATTATACGTCATATTCCCACCTTGAGGACTGTTTAAGGGGCACTGGCGATTTGAACAAACTGTGAAATCTCGCCGGTTTTGGTATCATGTGTGGTAGACCGTCTGACGTGAACGTAGTTGTATCACACGGATTTTACCAGCAGACAGTGTCAGGTTATCCGTTCGAATACAGAAGATCTAAATAGCATGTGGGTATTAATGTTGCCATTATTTTGCTGCACTGGTATAGAAGGAAATATTACAAGTGGCAAAATCTTTCTTTAGCAGACTAGGTGTGTAAAAAATGGTAAAGCAGCCTTTGCCCTGCGGATCTAATATTTTGTGATACGTTTGCAAAATAACCAAAGCCTGAAAGACTGAATGGACTAATTCAATATATAACTCGGTACATATTGTGGCCCAAATTACATATCTTAAGCATATGCAAATTCTTGTATCTGTCACAATTGCACAACACACGTATACATGGATAACGGGAGGTAGGAACTATAACTGGGCACGGTAGCTCTCGAGTTACCGTTGTGGATTTTACCAGGGTCAAATACCACTTCTGCTCTAGGGTCTGTTGTGGGATTAAGCATGTCTTTACCAATCGTTAAGTTGTCGATCACTGCATTAGCCTTCAGGGTGGTTAAATTTAGCTTCTCGTTTTTGGAAAGCATGACCAGTTAAACCGTCCCATTGCTGTCTTATCTAATTTCCCAAAGAACAGCCACCGGGCGACGTCGATTTAACCAACCTTAACATTCCTTCTTTGACAAGTTTTCTCACTGCAGCCTTCCACGATAACGTTATCGTGTTTGGAATGCATCGACTGATGCTATACTGACCGTGAAACTGACACAGCTGAAAATGTCATTGGATAAAGCTGGGATAATTTTCTCAAATCTAACATACCGTAACCCCACCCCACCCCCACCCCCCAGAGGCCGCTTTACAATCCGATGGGGTTTAAACTACCGCCCATCATTTGTCTTGAAACATAAGCAAGAAGATCATAGCGCCATTTGACCTTCACTGTGATCGCAGTATTAGGGATATGCTCAGCCGGCGCAAAGCCTTGACACATGGTGGGTGGGAACGATGTGGGTTGGTTGGAGGAATACTTGCATGTGATGTATATATACCATGAAGTATCCACTATTTCATGTAGTATATCAACTGGCAACACGGTTTACATCTGTTGTCACTCGGTAAAAACCCGCGCAATGTCTCGACGCCTGCGGGCAGATTTAGTGATAACATAATGCCAGCAAAGTGTCTGAGAGACCTTCAGCAAAATTAAGCTCATCAAACAGAATATAAGTGAAACACAAAGGGGATATAACATTAGCTGACATTAGGAACGATTAAAAAAATATGATTCCAAAAATACATGTCGGTGTAATAACCACTGTGTTAAAGCCAAGCAGTCACGACAGTTGCACTTTACGATAATAGGTTTTGTCTTCTTACCGTTCATGTCATTGCTGAAAACCGACATTTTCTGTTTGAGTAGCACAATTCCAGCATTTTGTATATTAGTATAAGAGACTACAGCATAACAAAACTAAACAGCAACGAAAAACATATTAACAAAATGTCTTAATCGGTGAAATCCAGTCACACATATACAACAAAAGAGCTTTTATGGCACGTACCGATCACGCCCTGTAGCATTTGTTACATCATATGTGTTGTGTGATGATTTCTACATATATGAGTGCAAAAAATAGTGGGTCAAGAATGTTCCATCAAACACCTTCACTCCAAGCGTCTTAAGTTTTACAAGGAGTACACCCCTCTTGTAAGTAAAGAATGAGAGAATCTCAAAATGTCAAGAATCTCTGGCGCTTTGTTTAATAATTGTGTCTCAGCTAAACCCGAATAAAGGGCAGTGTTTTCATTGCATTGAAAGCTGTTGCCTGTTCCTCTTTTCTCTACTTTCTTAGTTCTACTTTAGTTTGCATTAGATGTTTTGAAAACTGGTCGGACTGTTTACCTGGAACGCACATTTTGGTTGACGGCTTTCCCATCATGTCCATGACAATGAATCGATCACATAGCAATGGCGTTGAGGTTACATGTACCTCTTAAAGGAAAATACCGGGGAAATATTCGGCCATGTGGCTACTCCTATAACATGCGAGTTCAACTCGATTACGGATGGTTGGCTGCTTCACCTTTTGTCGATGCACAGACCAGAACAATGAGTCTGCAGGGTGCCACAGTGTAAAGCTTTGGGTGGCATGCCGAATACAGACGGGAAGGATCCAGGCTCACGTCATTCAGGTCGGTGAAATGTCGGTGTCTCCTGACAGCTGTTGGAGCTTCCAGAGACAAACGATATTTCTTTTGAGAAAGTCTAAAAATTATCGGATGGCGCTATTTAAATCTTCAAAGCTTACTGTTTTACTACAATTTATGTTATTCTTTCCCAATCTTATCCTTAAGCATTGTTCACGTCTGAACTGGGTCAAGCCAGAGGCTTTAAAATCGGCCGTCTCGGCAAAGTTTTCCAATGAATGAATGAATGATCATTGCTTTACGCCACATCGGCAATTTTTCAGCCACATCGTGGGGAGCACACGTTCAAACCAGGAATCAATACACGACTTTCGAGACGATGAGAACATACAAAGAAAAATAATTATGTAGACGGACGTGTTTAAAACCAAGTAAAACAACTAAAACCTGGGTTAAAACTCGAAAACCACATTATTTATAAAATGTATATATGTATAAATAGTAGTATATTATAGAACAATTTATATACAGACGTAAAAATTATAGCTTATGATACAATACGATATATTTTAGGAAGTTAATGACAGGATCACCATGGACTCCGTCAAATAATTCAGATACTGAGCCGACTGTGTCGAACATTTGCCAAACGCCAGCAAAGTCCACACAGTCGACCAGGATATGTTTGATACCGTATTGGGCATCACATCCAACACGCTCAGCAGCACTGCTCCCAACCAAGATAAAATTGTGGGTTATACAAGAATGCCCAATACGACACCTCGTTAAAACGACTTGGTCTCTACGAGAAATACCAAGAGGATAAGAATTATATTCCATGACAGGGTGAACATAATGCAGTTCATTACATGCCTGCAAATCCCATTCACCCTGCCAAAGGCGACGAACATATTTAAGGCTATCCGACTTAAAATCAGTATAAGGTATTTTAATCATATAAAGGAGTTTATTAAGGGCAGCTTTAGCCTCCCCATCTACGACTGTGCTTCCGGATACCAGTATCACTTAGTATCAAACAGAATATATCTTTACCTTAACTTTACATTAAGTTTCTATGTGAGGCTGGAATTTCAAGAATTAACGGATTTTTAAGTTTATTATATGATATCGCCAAAAGGCAAGAAAGCGAGTAGCTGCATATGACTTCCCTCTGGGCATGTCCAGAAGAAATATGTAAGGCCAGGAGTATATCCCTGGCCTCGGCAGAATAGATAGAAGATGAAGACGAAGAGAAGCGACACGCTGTTCCAAGACAGCCCCCACCTGCAACCCAGCCCGCATCTTCCGACCCATCAGAATGTATAAATTTGAAATCCGAATAATTAGTCTTAATTTCAGCAAAGGTTTGCTGAATTATAAGAGGATTTCTATTGGACTTTTTATGTTGGCGTGGATCAAATATCAATTCAGGCTGTGGAAGAAGCCAGGGAGGTGACTCCGGAAATCACACTGGAGCTATATCCTCTGGCTTGATGTTAGCTTCCACAATATGGTCCCGAACGCGAACACCGAACAAAGCAATCATGTTGGGAAACCTGTTACATTTATCCGCATACAATGGATTGAAAACACAGTCGTAGGCAGGGTTTGTTGGATGAGCTTTAAGCGCTGTAGCGATTTGAAGGCTAAGTTTAATATCTCTATTATAAAATGCAGGCTCATTAGCTTCGACGTATACTTGTATACTGGTGAGGTTCTAAATGTACTAAGGCTGAGCCTCAAAGCTTGGTGGATGAACGGGATCCAACATTTTAAGACACGATTTCCTTGCAGAACAGTAAATGATGGGCCCATAGTCCAATTTAGACCTCATCAGAGAACGTTATAAATTTAATACAGCAGATCGTTCAACTCCCCAGTCGGTGCTGGACACCACCTTTATTATATCGAGAGCCTTTGTACATTTAACTTTAAGCATTTTAATATGCGGTATAAAAGATAACTTACTGTCAAATATTACCCTTAAAAATTTATTTCCCCAAGTATTTTAACTAGTGCTCCACAAAATTTAAGTTCCGGGTCAAGGTGAAGTTTCCGGTTACTACAAAATGCATACCGATGGTCTTACACGTAGAAAATCTAAAACCTTGGAAACTGCCCATTTTTTGATCTTCTTCAGACAAAACTGTAGTTGCCGCTAGATGTTATTCATATGTTTAGCACCGCAGCACAAGAGGAAATCATCAACATTTAAAGAACCCTCTATGTCAGATGTAAGAGTTTCAGCCAGGCTATTAATTTTAAAGCTAAACAACGTACAACAAAGAATGCTGTCCTGGGATATATCCATCTCCTGCCCATAGGAGTTAGAAAGAGTGGACCCTACCCGATAAAAATTCTGACATAAATAAAGGTAAGCTACCCTTTAATCCCACATTAGAAGTCTTTTAAACTATCGTATTTCTATGTGGGGTCGTAGGCCTTTTCCAGGTCAAAAAAATCGATACCACATGTACATTATTAATAAAACCATCACAAATAAAGGTTTCGAATCGAACAAGGTGATCTAAAGTAGATCGACCTTGACGAAAACCACATTGTTTATTTGATAGTAACCGGTAAGGTTCAAGGAATCAAATAAGCCTATCATTTATTATCCGTTCCATGATCTTACAGATGCAGCTGGTAAGAGCTAGGGAAGGGTAATAATTTGGATCAGTATGATCCTTACCCGGTTTGGGAATCGGGATAATATGTGCCTCCGTCTATAACGGCGGAAATTACCAGTTATCCAAATACATTAAATAAGTTCAAGAGTGTTTTAAGTGGCTCAGACGGTAAATGATTCAGAAACTTATATAATAAGTTTATATACTTATATATATTTTATATAACTTATATAATATATATAAATATATATTATCAGGACCACACGCAGTATCGGGTGTCTTTTTTAAAGTCCCTTTAACTTCATCAATACTTAAAGGTCTTCCAAAGTTTGGGGGAGACAAGGGCAATTTTATTTTCTTATTTTGGCTTTTAACCTTTTGAAATTCAGGGGAATACTTATCAGAAGACAATTTTTCAGATATCATTTCTGCCAGTTTATTTGTTATATCAGATGAAGAGGGATAATACAGTATCACCATCTTTTAAATGCTGGGCTTTGGCCTTATCGTTTTTGCCCGTAAGTTTTTGAACCATGTTCGAGACATTACGCATGGGTGTTTTTGACGTAATGCCTGAAAAAAAGTTCCACCATCAAGATCTTCTGTTGGACTTAATTAATCGACGAAGCTTAGCTCTATGTATGCGAACCTGGTTTAAAATGTTATTATTAGGACAGTGATTAAATCTGCGCTCCGCTTTTTTACGGTTCATTATCGTACCAGGGTTTTCATTTTGGATTTTGGATTTGTCATAGGGATGGTTCTATCGGCCGCGGTTAATATATTAAAGGATCATCGGCACCGTTGAGAATCTCTGGAGTAATGTCAGCCTCACAGAACACCTCAAATGCCATTCGATCTGCTTTATCGAATTTCCACCTAGCTACACGTTCTAAGGAATTAGAAGTGAGATGCTCCAGGACGATAGGAAAATGGTCACTGCCGCAGAGATCATCATGCACCTTCCAGGAAAAATCAGAGGGAAGTGATGGAGCCGTGATAGTGAGATCGATAGCAGAATATGAACCATTACCTGGATGTAAAAAGCTATTAGAACCATCATTGAAATAACGTAGTTTATCTTTAGATAAAAAATCTACTATTTTGCCCTTATCATTTATATTATTACTACCCCAAAGGGTAATTTGTGGGGGACCTCCGTGGCTCAGTCGGTTAGCGCGCTAACGCAGCCCAATGACTTAGTATGGGTCATTTATTATTAAACCAGGGACGGCCTTTTTGTGAGATCGACTAGCAGATCTCCAACGATTCAAACTTCTTAACAATTATGATAGGGTCTTTAATGGCCTTACAGGCACGCCTCAAAAGCCATTAGGTTTATCGCTTTTATGATTAGTATCAGATTTCAACTTCTCTGGGTTTTATGCAGAATCAACGGGTTTACTGGATTTTTATTTATTTGGAGATGATTTCTGGTCAGATGAAGAACAAGCGGGAGAAACAGGTAAATTAGAAGGTTTTTCAGCAGGGTTTATATCAGTTTGTGATGATGAGCTGGCTGTGTTACTTACAGCTTTTGTCATTAGTTGAGAGTTTCTTGACAGAGGGTTTCTTGACAACATTGGCATATGAAGATCTTGCGAAACCATGCGTGGCAGACACCAGACGCTTGGCTTCTTGATATGATATATTATTTTTACATTTTAGTGTTCTAATTTCTCTTTCTGTTTTGAACAAAGGGCAGTCCTACGAAGAGACCATGTGAGTTCCGCTGCAATTGAACATTTTATTGGTTTTGTGCAGTCGAAACCCTCGCGACCTGCTTGCGAACATCTGAAGCAGACCAATTTATTGCTGCGTTGACCACTGCCATTGCCAAACCTCTGGCAGCAGAAAACACCGGGTCGGATATAGACAACTCCACTCGCACACTATACGGCCCAACAAATATAGATGTGCGGAGAGACGGTTTACCATATGTTACGAGATATGTATTTATTTTTATATGCTTACCGTCTCTTTTAATTATAAAACGTTTGACGTTTAATGCGCCCTGGTCTTCCAGTTCCTCTGTTGTTTTTTGTTCTGTCATATCATATAGGTCCTGCTTTCACGGATAATGCCGTGAGAGCAGTTTAAAGTATTATGTGGGGTAACAGCAACAGCCTGTTTCCCAATACTTTGAATTTTCAGTAAATTAATGTAATGTTGTTTTCTGAAATATTCCTGCGTAGCTTTGTACTGTTTTTTTTATACAAAAGGATTAATTTTCATCTTCACCTGATCTTCGTTTATATCAGATATCGCCATAAAGGATGGGAAATAATTATTTCCCTATATTCTATATCTAGTAGTATCTCCTTTTTGCTTTTACCTACAACTGTCGAAGGCTGTGATAAGGACATAGATACATTAGAAGAAAGGGAATTAGAAGACATAGCGAACCGATTTCATGATTCATATCAACGTGTCTCTCACCCATCCCTAAAAAAAAAATTCCTGTGTCAACAAGGAATTTCTTTGAACGAACATCATTTACCGCATATTTGCAGGCAAACTATGTACTGCACAGGAAATAATAGAAGTAGTCGCAGATTTAAGGAAAGTCCCTGTGTATTCACTTCTGGTGTACCACGGAGTTCTGGTCTAGGTCCTCCATTGCTTCTTTTTTAAATCAAGGATATTCCCATGGCAACAGATTTGTTGAAATTATTTTTTTTTGCCAGCGACACAAATTCTGTTTTTCTTTTTTTTTTTAACAAAAGACCCTGTTGTTTTGGCTGACACATTAACCAAGCAGTTTGAACATTTGTCTCAGTGATTTGCTTGCAATAGTCTTTAAACATCACCAAACCCAGGTTGTATTCATTACGCATCGAAAAAAAATGCAATAAATCCAATCCCGTCGTTAACATAGCTACTCAAGGCGTCATTCAAACTGATAATTTTAAGTTTTTAAAAGTGTGTTTAATAGCAAACTTTCATGTCAAACACATAGATTACATAGGTAAAAAACTCTCTGCAAACATCGCAGTAAATAACATGGTGCCATTGTTCAGCCGTAGTTGCTACTTACGCTAAGGTTTCGTCACCACAATATTTTATTACCTGCAATGATATAGTCTCTGTTTAAAAAAAAATCTACTGTTGACAACTATGACAGGCAAAATTCTGGGATTAAATTATGTCACCCATTCTACAGAATAATAATTGCTGGCCAACCTCTCGGGAAGAATTTGCCTGGAGGCCACAAAAAAACAAAACATTTCCAATGTCACTATTTATGAAATTATATCTCGACAACATCAATATCGATCTTGTTCTTTGCAGTTTAGTATCCCAATTATTTAACTAAAATTATGACCCAGCCGAGGCCGTAAATGTATTTTCTTTTACTCTTTTACATGGCTTCTACTACATATTTAACGTACATCTGTATACCTTTATGAAATTTTCTTCACCGAATATGATGCTGCTAGGATAAAACAAGCACCTTGGCAGCTTCATTCCGACAGTATATGGGTTTAGGAGATCGACAGGGCAACATTTCGTGCCATTGTGGTGGGGTTATGCTAAAAACAACAGCTGTAAGCAGCAGGTATTTCCTGATGAAGATCAGTGCATCCCGGACCGCCCCAGCTTGTTCGCCCTTCCCTGCAGTATACCCCTGTGCAACAGTATGAGGTCTGAGAAGACACAATTTTAGAGACTTACTCGTTTTACTTCAGTTCATTTCTGAAGTAAAATTTCAAGTATGTTCGTAAATAATCGTTGTTACAATCGCACAGGCGTGTCCATTAAGTTAATAGTGATGCTGACTCTGCTATATTTGTAGTACCTAAAAAAGTGTCTGTATTTCCGGGAAATCTTTTAGCAATTTTGGCCTACATTATTCTACACAAACATAAAATTCTATACTCGTGTGATTTTGACTACTGATTATAGCTTGAAGCGTAAAACCAGGGTAGCGGTCACATTATGTATGATAGTTGGCAAATGGTCACACACAACCATTGATGTATAATCGGTTTTCAGGTAGTGATATTGTAACTGTTTATGCAAGTGCTCAAATACTATCAACTTTTTCGTCCCTTAGCACCGAAAACAAAGTAAGTACGGACGAAAATTTCTCATCTCATATTAACTGAACAGTCTAAATTTATAATCAAATTATAATTGCTTGATCTCGCGTGAACTGTGAACGAAAAGATTTAATTACAGAGCATTTGTACCTCACGAAATGTACTTAACATCCTCATTGCAGACTGATTCTCTCTTGAATGTGAATAGATTCTATTTTATGTTGTGAATGTTGATATAAATCGTTCTTGCTAAAGGGTCTTTTTTTCATTTACTGATATAAGGTGTGATTTGATTTCCAGATGTATGATGGCTGGCGTCAACTATTTGAGGTAATAAGTGTTACCAAATTGCCACAGAGAAAACAAAAGAAGTTTCTTAAGGTGACACCTAACCCGTACAAGTTTCTTTCACAGCCGAAGGGAACGATTCAAGCTAATTAGGCCCACTGTAAAATAAATTTATGAAACCGTCCTGCAGGAATAGACATTCATGGTGAAATCAATTGTATGTGTAAAATTCCTTTTATCGTCGTTGTAGTCTTTTGTAATATCTTTGCAGCGTACACGCCATGATATTCCAACGGTCCAAATCACGCGGTTTAAGCAAGATGAAAATTTGTTACTCCAAATGAACTTATCATATTTTGAAAACGAACAAGAACCCTTAAAATGTTTAAAACGGACCAAGGGACCTACTCGACATCCAGGTGAAGGTTTATCAAATAAAGTCAATCTTCTATATATTGTGATCATTAGACTCCTGGATAGAGATTATGAACAGAGCAGCTGTGACGACAATGTAATACTGACAAATGGTCACACCTGATCAATGTAACACGGTTTTATTTTAACTTCCTGTAAAGGATTACAGTATGCACCAAAGGTAAAACCAGAGCAGCGATGCTTCCAGGCAAATGGTAAAACTCGGCCTCTTGATTTACCTCAGTTAGGGGCTTATTATAACTGTTCATGTAAGGGCTTACGTAGTTGCAATTTACACACCCCTGAGCATCAATGCAGAAGTATTAGGTAAAAAAGGCGCGGGTGTTGATTACATTGTATGGATGTCAATAATCTTGAATTAATCAAATTGCTGCCATCACATTTAACAATCACATAACATAAAAACAATGGAAAGGGATCAGGCTTTGGAGATGCTTAGCCCACCTGAAGAATCCCGGTTTATTAGGGAAGGAAATATAAAAGTCTGTCTTATATAAAATATAACACAGTGAACACAAAAACGACAAGTGTGATATGGCCTCACGTATCCGATGAAGCAAGCAGAATTAGGAGCATCGAAAATCATGTACTCTGTCCTAGTCTCAACATGTGATGGCCTCAGTATGACTGAAATGTTGCCAAAGTAGCATTAAACCATCATCGTCTATTCAGTCGGGATAACTCTCCCCACCCTCAGAAAGTTTATTTCGGCTCAAAAGCTGTCCTTTTTTTCATTCCTGCATTTAAGATGACATTTTGATGCAAACTTACATCATACTGCTCGTGCAGTGCAAGAAAACAGAAGTCACGCCAGCCAGAGACCCAATCGCCATTACTCGGCAAAAGGTGTCCGTTTGAAGTGGTATCATGGTTGTACCTCTCAGTACACTTTTGAGTACACGAGCCGTAGACGACTTATGTAAAGCCTGCGAGAACAACTAGTCTTCTACTCATTGCTCTGCTAGAAATGAGAAGCAAAGAAACTGTCCAGTAACCTAGAACACAGGTTATGAACGCCCATGCTTGAAAAGTATCCTATATATTTGGAAATCATGTATACCATGAAGTTGTATGTGGGATACCAGATCAATATCGTAAACTCGTCCTGTCCTGAAGGCAAAATCTTGACGAAGTGAGGTTTATATTTACCATAGTATAATTAAGATAAGAAGGACGTCCGTTATTATTACTTCAGTCATTTATAGCTTTAGTATTTCTTCATAATTATGACAACTGAAAATCATCCATTAATAAAATCGTATTCCACGTTAACCCAAAAGTACAAAAATACGTCATGGCATTTTATTTAGTTAGTTATTTATTTAGTTGATTGATGTTTTACGCCGTACTCAAGAATACTTCACTTATACGACAGCGGCCACCATTATGCTGGGAGGAAATCGGGCAGAGCCCGGGGAAAACCCACGGCCATCCGAAGGTTGCTGAATGACATTCGCACGTACGGCAGGAGAGGAAGCCAACATGAGCTGGACTTCAACTCACAGTGGCGACAGCATTGGTTTGAGGCTCCTGGGTCATTGCGCTGCGCTAGCGCGCTAAGCAACTCAGCCACGAAGGCCCCAAGTGGTAAAGTATTCCAGTGGTGATCTTAGAACTTCGCATTGTCGCAACATGTTTGCACTGCCCGTAGATCTGAGATAGGTAGGACGAATCCGAGTTCAAAGGTATATAGAATTGTAGTTTTAGGCCACTAAAGCAATCTTTCAATTATATCTTGGCAACATCCATTTATCACAAAACAACATATCAGCATTGGTTCATAAATCAGTTATGTGGAAATAAATAGCTGGAATTGAATATGCACAAGGGATTTTTACCACACAAGGTCTTTTTTCACGTGGAAGTGGTTTCTGTATCGGGGATGTCGAATGTCTGGACAATTACAAGGACAGACAACATTTTTAGAAAGTATGCATCATTTGAAAGGCAACGTCGTGCTGATTCCAAATATTGTCTTCATTATTTTTTGCATTCGTTTCATCGTGATTAAAACGAAAAATAAAAACTGGGGTGCTTCGGTGGACCACATTGAAGCACAGTGACGCCATAGATTATTTTTTTTGCAGCTAAACGTGTTGTAACTGTTATGTTTCCACATTAAACCTATGCGTCGAAAGTGACATTCGGATACCAGCCGTCAACTATTATGGCCGTTCCGGGTAAGACCAGTTTCGAAAAACAACAAGTAACACAAACCACCAAAAAAACTAAGCAAACATGCGAAAAATAAAAGCTAGGACGGATTCATGCAAAGAGAATCAGTCAACAGTTTTCGATGACAAAAATGTTAATGAATGATCTAGGCGGATGTTTCCAAATCGCGCACCATTTTAATATACATGGTGTGGATAATCAAATATGTATGTCGGTTGTGCTTTGATGGCAACTGTTGGTATATCTAACGTGGCGATCACACTCAACACGATGAACATAGGGCCTCTAGCATCGAGTTAAGGGGAGCTATATATGGCTGTTGTTCTACATATGTATTCAAGTAGAATAATATTGTAATCAGCTGTTTTACAGCTAAAGGGAATCTGTAACTATGGCCCATGGTAGCACCTCGATCTTTATTTCCGTTTCAATCACTGTCAAAAATACGGAAAAATAATATGGTCCAAAGAGCCCACCGCAGCACCCCAATCTTTATTTTCGTTTAAATCACTGTAAAACAAGATGTCAAAAATACTGAAGACCACACTTGAAATCAGCCCGAAACTGCTTTTCAGATGACGTGTGCTTTCTAAATATATGGATTGTTCTCTAAGAGTCTACTGCATTGTATTTAACATTTTGACCATTTCATTTTGCTTTACTTACTATTAAAACCGCAAGGATATAAGGGATAGTTAACAATGCTGTGGCACCTCAGCCTTACTTTCTACCTAATTCTGGTAAAGTTATTGTTCTACGGGGCTTTTCTACTAGCTATTGATAGACAATAGTAACTTACACTCCCCCTATATCAATTGAGTAACTCAATGCCACTTTAATAGTATGTGGAAGAATTACATATGATCTGGTGTCATCACAATTAGTAAAAATCGTATGAAAACTATAACAGCCTAACCCAGGTAAATTGATAACCAGTCGGACTGCACTGGTAATCACGACATACCTATTTGTCCAATCCATTGCTGAACTCAGTATTCCAGCCAACACTGGACTTCCATGAGGATTAGCCCGAACCAATCAAGTAATCTCCCGAGAAACAGAATGTGGTACGCATCATTATGAAACCCCTTCTCAATTCAGGCAGTATGTAGGCAGCAAAGCACAATACTAGCTAAACCATGCTAATAAATAATATTAATCGTCATAATCCAGAATGTATGGCTTATAGCGTTGAGGGTGTAACGGAAAACGATATGAAGTGTCAAGCAAGGGTTCAAGTCACTCCTCGTTGTTCATCTGCTCTCCTTTTACTTGTTATCGAAGTGATTTCGAAATGATCTGAATTAACCAAATCTTGGTATATACCATACCTGTGTGCCTTTCTTTTGAGATACTTTCGTCATAAGAATTATTTTCTTAACCATGCCACACTAAACTTTACCATCTGAGGTTCCGTAATGTGTAGAGGTTTCATTCGAAGACATCTGTTCACCTTTTCAATAGAGAAGACTACAGGATCGGAACTATGATAAGTAATTATGTGGTTCATTTAGACGTCCCCCGTGGGTGTGAAAAGAATAGGGCCCCAGTTCTCTAGGCAAACTTGTCGTACGAGGCGACAAACCTAGGGCTCTCCTGTGTGGTTCCGGTGAATAGAATAGTTTTACAGCCTCCCCGGGCTGGGCGTACAAGGCGACTAAAAGGGGCAACCTGTTTGCCGTGGGTTGCGACCCGTGATGGGGGAGGACGGGACTAATGTGCAACCTCCTTCATAGGGTGGGTGATGGAGGAGCTCGGGTGGGGAATGGGGTGCGCATATTAAGGCCATCTATTTGAGTATACCCCATGTGGAATCCTTGGTGTCTTTCCTGCTGGGTATCCCCAGGTTCAGGCATCGCCCTTGTTGGCACTCCGTGGTGGGTGGGGAACACGTGGGGTGAATCCCTAACTATTTATTATGAATCCCCTAAATCTTTCAAAAAATGTCTCCAATATTCGACCAATCTCAGGTATTGATAAAAAGAGAAAGCTGGAGGCTATATCAGATCCTCTAGACATTGGACAGGAAAGTTGGCCGGCTTTTATTGTTCTCTCAACAAAGAGTGAACAAAAGCCGGCCTCTAAAATACATCCTTTTCTTTTCAAGAGGGCTTTGGAGGGTGGAGCAGGCACTTTAAAAACCGTTAAAAAGCTGCAATCCGGAGATATTCTTATCGAATGTTTCCGGAAACAACAATCTAAAAATTTACTATCATTGAATAAAATTTCCGATATATCTGTTTTTACATCCCCTCACAATACCCAGAACAGTTGTCAGGGAATAATACGTCACAGGGATGGGGATATCTTCGACCTATCTGAAGAAGAAATCTGTGCAGAATTAAAACCACAGGGTGTTTCACAACAAAGAAAGCTGGCAACATCCTCAAATTAAACACATATCTGATAACCTTTAATACCACCTCTCTACCATCATATATCTACATTGGCCCGTATAGGGTTAATGTGGATTTATACATACCTAACCCGACACGATGTTTTACTTGCCAAAAATTTGGTCATGGTAAAGGCCAATGTAAAAATAAACTGGTTTGTTTCAGATGCGGCAGTGAAGGTCATGACGGTTTTGACTGCAGCAGCACAGTTAAGTGCTGCAATTGCGGCCGAGATCACATGGCCTTCTCTAAGGACTGTCCTCTTTTCATTAAAGAAAAACAAATAATCACTTTAAAAACTAAAAACAACATTTCTCATCAGGAGGCCCGCAAATTGGCCTCACTTTCGAGTACGCCACCGCAGACTTCGTTTGCCAGTGTAGTCAAGCGAGCTGCAACATCTGTTGCAACTCAAACGTCCTTGACTTGGCCCATTGGAAACGACAAACCTAGTTCGATCGCTGTGGAACCTTTAGCCCAACCTGTCCGGATCTCTTGTTCAACCCAGACCATCACAGTACAAGAAATAAAAGCAGTAAACAATGCAAAACAAACTGAAAAACCTGAACCTCAGCCCTCTAAAAATCATAATGACAAAAACAAGTCCAAAAGTACACCTCCAAGTAGTAATATTAAAACCAGTAAAGCGAGTGGCCCAACAGAAC
The DNA here is from genome assembly GCA_016165875.1 of Acanthopleura granulata. Lineage (NCBI taxonomy): Eukaryota > Metazoa > Mollusca > Polyplacophora > Chitonida > Chitonidae > Acanthopleura > Acanthopleura granulata. Next base: position 5,092,128 of record JABBOT010000001.1, read on the forward strand.
CTCTGTCTAAGGCCACAAGAGATCCTGTCCAAACATTTAACAGGTTTGGATTGTTGAAGAACGTTGTCCTTTCAACACCAGATGTGATGGATACATCACCCGCACCAGGGAGATCTTCCAGCCGATCTCCAAGGAAGGGTCGTCCTCGATCCAAACATAAAGAGAAATCTCCTATACGCCTCCCTCCGTAATGTCTATATACGACAAAATTATACAGTGGAATTGTCGAGGTCTTACGGTTAATTTTAATGAAATAACACAGCTGGTCCAATCATTAAATCCTGTTGCCCTTTGTCTTCAGGAAACTCACCTGAAGACATCTGACAAAGATAAAATAACTCTGAAAAATTATTCATTTTATAGTACATTTTGTCAGGAGGAAGAGCGAGCTGCAGGCGGCTCCTCTATCTTCATAAATAACAATATTATCCACAGTCCTGTTGCTCTGGATACAGAGCTTCAGGCTGTGGCCGTTCGTGTCTCATTGTCTAAGACAGTCACTTTGTGTTCGGTTTATATTCCTCCGAACACTTCTTTGTCCGCTTTACAGTTACATAATTTGAAAGAACAATTACATACATCGTTCATAATAATGGGCGATTTTAATTCCCATAACCCCTTATAGGGAAGTAACAACATAAATAATAAGGGCAAAGTAGTGGAAGACTTTTTAACCAAGGAGGAACTGTGTTATTTCAATGATGGTTCTAATACTCATTTACATGCGGGTAATGGCATTTATTCTGCTATCGACATCACTATCACCGATCCATCACTTCTCCTGGATTTTTCTTGGAGAGTGCATAAGGATCTTTGTGGTAGTGACCATTTTCCTATTATCCTAGAGCATGTCACTTCTAATTCTTTAGAACGTGTAGCTAGGTGGAAGTTCGATAAAGCAGATTGGATGGCATTTGAGATGTTCCGTGAGGCTGATATCACTCCACAGACTCTCAGTGCAGCAGATGACCCTATATTTAAATTTAATGACCTTATATTACGAGCTGCAGATAGAACTATCCCTAAGACCTCGACCAGTTTAAAATCCAAAAGTAAACCCTGGTACGACAATGACTGTCGTAAAGTCATAAAGGACGTAAAAGGGCCGAACGTATATTCAATCATTGTCCTACTGATGAAAATTTAAACCAGGTTCGTGTTCTTGGAGCTAAGGCTCGCCGATTACTTAAGTCCAAGAGACGATCTTGTTGGCGGAACTTCGTTTCAGGCATTACGTCCAAAACACCTATGCGTAAGGTCTGGAATATGATCCAGAAACTTAAGGGCAAAAATAACAAAGCAAAAGTCCAGCACTTGAAAGATGGAGATAACATACTAACTTCTCCATCCGACATAGCTAATAAATTAGCGGAATCAATTTCTAAAAAATCTTCTTCTGAGAATTATACTTCACAATTTCAGCATATCAAAATCAGAAGGAGAAAATGAAATTGCCCATTTCTTCTAAAAACTTAGAGGATTATAATCGTCCTTTTAATATCGAGGAACTAAAAACTGCACTGAGAAAGGCACATGATACTGCGTGTGGCCCTGATAATGTATATTATAAATTTCTGAACCATTTACCAGATGAACCACTTGAGACTCTCTTGGACTTATTGAACGATATTTGGATAACTGGTAATTTTCAACCCTCATGGAGGGAGGCATGTATTATCCCGGTTCCCAAACCGGGTAAGGATAAATTACCGTCCCATAGCTGTTACCAGTCGCGTCTGTAAGACTATGGAACGGATGACAAATGATAGACTTGTTTGGTTTCTTGAAATCAACAGGTTACTATCTAATATCCAATGTGGTTTTCGTCAAGGTAGATCCACGGTGGATCACCTTGTTCGACTTGAATGTTTTATTCGCGATGGTTTTATTAATAATGAACATGTGGTGTCAATATCTTTTGACCTTGAAAAGGCCTACGACACCACATGGAAATATGGCATTTTAAAATCGTCAGTTTAAGGTACGAGTGGGGTCCACTCTTTCGGACTCTTATGAGTAAGAGATGGGTGTACCCCAGGGCAGTATCCTTTCACCAACACTGTTCAGCATAAAAATTAATAGCTTGGCCCAAACATTAACATCTGGAACCGAGGGTTGTTTACATGTAGATGATTTTCTGATATGCTCAGCAGATCTCTTCTCTTCGTCTTCCTCGTCTATCTTTTCTGCAGACGCCAGGGCTGTACTCCTGGCCTTATCATATGTTTCTTCTGGGCGTGCCCAGAGGGCAATGATATGCAGTGACTCGCTCTCCTGCCTTTTGGCAATGCAGAATAATAAATTCAAAAACCCGCTTATTCTGGAAATTTTAGCCTTACATAGAAAATTGATTAAAAGAGGCAAAGATATTATATTCTGTTGGATACCAAGCCATATTGGTATCCATGGAAACACAGTCGTGGACAGGGAGGCAAAGGCTGCCCTAAATAAATCCGTATCAAAAGTTAAAATCCCGTATACTGAATTTAAATCTAATATTCTTAAGCATATTCGTCGCCTTTGGCAGGATGAGTGGGACGTGCAGGTGTGTAATAGACTGCACGCTATTCACCCCGTCATTGGCCATAACTCTTATACACTGGGTATGTCTCGTAGAGACCAAGTGGTTTTAACAAGATGCCGTGTTGGGCATTCTCGTCTAACACAATTTTATCCTGGATGGGAGCAGTGCTCCCGATTGTGTTGGATGTGGTGCTGAATACGGCCTCAAACATATCCTGATTGACTGTGTAGACTTTGCCCATGTGCGGCAAAGATTCTACACAGTAAACTCCATCTATGATTTGTTTGACAGCATCGCTGGCGACGCTGTCATAAAATATTTGAAGGCCATTGGCCTGTATCATAAAATATAAATTTTATTTTCATAAATACTCGTCACAAAACTTCCTTAATATGCTGGTTTTCGAGTTTTAGCTGTTTTGGTTTTCTTACCTGATTTTAATTATGTCCGTACGTTTTTGGTTTGTTTTTAATGTTCTCATGTCACTATCGAAAACCTAAACTGTCTCGTGGTTCCACCTTGTTCTCGCCACGATATGCCTGAAATATTGCCGATGTGGCGTTAATCCATAATCATTCATTCATTCATTTAGACGTCTTCAATGCGTCGAAAAGCGTTTATGAGTGGTAAGTCGCCGAAGGACAATAGAAACGGTCTAAATATCAGCGTCAGTAGTGTGATCATTGGTATATGGTCCCCTTACTCTTGTTTGTCTCAGCCCGAACAAGAAACAGGTCAATAAGCGAAGGTCACATTTATACAACGTTCAACAAAGAACACCACAGTACATAAGGATGACATTATGGCGGATTTATATACACGCTAGCTCACACTATCGCGAGCCGTGTCAATTATTTTTCAAGCATCGATAGTTGACATTAAGTGGAAGATGAGATGTGTATACAGCTTGTACAATTCGCGAGCGGGTTTGGCTTATGACATGTATGGACGATCGCACAGGGTTTCGAACTCATGCATAGGAGATTGTAAGTCGTCTCGCTGAGCTATCCGGGTACATTGGTACATCGCACCAACGTCGTGTAGTTGTGCATGAAGAACATCCACATCAGCGAGTATTTTCAAGCACAAATGGAGTCCACATTTATTTACGTAACACAACACATAAAGACTGCAGATTCTTGAAAAATAAAACGCCCCACATCTACCGCTTCTTGAGCGCCTCGCCGATTATTTTTCCAAAATCGACTTCTACTCGCCATTTCTCAAGTACAGAAACACTACCAGTTTTCAGTCATGTTGGGAAGACTTAAGGTGTAATTTGTGCGTATAAATTTAATCAGTTTGAATGTAAAAACTTGTTTGAAATTGTAGGAATTCGTTACTGAATTATCTTCGTTTGAATTGTGGAGTTTTGTGCTGAAGACTTCGGATCTGAGGGCGCCTGTGCTTTTAAGTTTATGGAGGATTGACCAGTTAGAGAGCTAGGATATATCAGCTGTTTATATGCTGTGACATAAATCTTATGAGTTCTCTGTTCAGATAACATTTATTAACACTGTTTTAATGCTATATGTTTTAATTATAACAGGTACATGGGTGAATAACACTGCAAAGTACTCCCAGACCACCGTGTTGTGCCGGTAGAAAGTTTCTGGATCCTTTCATGTTATGAACTGACATATATACTTAAGTTACAAATAAAACCCTAGCAGCCTCAGGTGACAAGAGTATTCCGCGCTTGGAAGAATTACGTTACACCCTACACAATATAACTACGCTTCATGCTAGCCGATGAAGCACTGTAAAAGGTCTGTTTCCGTTGTCGTAGGTGTTAGAAAAAATACTTTACCGAAATGAACATAATATTGCGCAACCTTTTTAGCAAACTTGACCTAGAAAACGCGTTTTCTTTCACTTCAATAACTGACATTTTAACTAGGCGCGCATGTATCAGTTCCGGTATCCAGATTGTGTTCAAAGTAGCCATTAATCAAAAATATGTATCTCAGTAACATTTTGATTGCAACTGTTCTTACATCCAACATGGCGATTTTATTAAATACGATGCTTACAAATATTCCATTTATATCTACCTGGCCACAGCGTAAAGTTCTCACTTGGTCACTAATTAGATACTACATTCTTTGTCTTCTCAGATCTTGGATATTATTGTAATAATTCTAGGCAGATATCAATGCATAAATTATCTCATATATCGGAAGTAGTCGCAATAATGTACCTCACGCTTTTTCGAGTGGCGCGTAAGCGCCGCGAGAGTTGTAATATGTTTCGTGTTCTAAAATGTCCACCTTCTGATTGAGGACTTTTATCGGTAAATATCTTCAAAAGTAATCCAGGCATCCATAAAAAAGTTGTCCAGTAAATCACTAGTCTGAATACGAACTTACCTCCCTACGGGCAATATCCCGTTGACCAGCTCTTTTTTCTCGTTTTCCATTTTTTAGCATATTTCTCATTGGCAACAGCAAAGGCCAGGCCACTTGAAGTAAGATCTCTGGTTCTTGTCGTGAGAGGTCAACAGCGCAAACATGCAGGCCAACAAGAGCTGTCAAATTGTACCAATTGTGGAAACTTTTCTCTAACAGAGCGTACGGATTGAAGAGAGTTCCCTTAGACAGAATTGCAAAGCGAGAGAGTTGATAACAGATCATGAAATTATCGCCGATATATCAGCAAATGGTAATTACAAAGGAGGCGGATAAGGTCACGACCTTGCGGTCCTCTCGAGCAAACATGTATGTCCCGAGGCCTGTCTTGGACTTTGTGACGTGAAAATGGGTTGAATAAATTAGTTCGTCAGTCGGATTTTTTTTTTTTGGCTGTTGGTATGGACGCTAGGGATATTCTGTGCAACTTTTAGATGGCTGCGTGGCTGAGTTTTGAAGATATTTACCGATAAAAGTCCTCAATCAGAAGGTCGACATTTTAGAACACGACACACATTGCAATTCTGGCAGCGCTTACGCTCCACTAGAAAAAGCGAGAGGTAAATTATTGCAACTAACATCGGAAGATGCATATATAATGTATTACATTGACTTTGATGTCGTGTGACCTTCCGAGCCGATGCAAGCCGGGGACGTTAGATAAATGACCTTAACTGACAGAGGCGATGTTTTAATGGGTGAGACGAAAGATTGTGTAGCGATTGCAACCTGCGGAATGGGTAAACGATAACGTTGCGCTCTCTTTTAACTTTACCGTTTTACTTGTCATAGATATTGATCTTTTAGACTTTTTCCAAACGACTGTAAATTACACCTTTCGGTTACATCACCCGCTGGACCGGTGTTACGTAAACGCTATTTCATGCGCTCATTTCGCAGCGAACTCTAGCCCTTGGCTTAAGGAATAAAAGCAAATGACGCGCTTTCTACATGTAACAGGGTAGTGTGCTTTAACGCCAATACATAGTGGTACAAGCTATGTGAAATTAACTACTACTCGAGTTTTGATCATTACAAAACCAACAAATCTGTTGATAAGTTCATCTATTATGTCAACAGAATTTTATACTGATCATAAGTGTGTGAATTTTAAGAAGTACTGGTGTTAATTCAGCCAACCAAACCAAGTTTACAATCTGAATTCGATGGCCATTGTTGTCAACTACATGTGTATTTTCCCGCAAACGAATGATACAATGTGACAGCTTATAACTAGATAAATCAGGCAGTTATTTTTATCTGACCTTATCACTAACCAGTCAAAAAAGTAGTGAAAAAAGGTACAGGTAAAATAAATAGCAGTGTTTCACTATATATGCTATGGTTACATACCTTAATTGAAAATGTATGTGATTATAACACAGAAATGACGACAACACCCTCATAGAAAGCTATAACTCAAATATTTTTAACCTTTTTCTGAAATCACAACTCTGACGTCTCCAACTCTGATTCACCTGGGACAAAGCCCTATTTGCTTGACGTGGAATTTTTCATTTTTTGATCAGCACCTAACTATAGTCCTTGGTAGAGACAGCTATGTTTAGCTCTGCTTAAACATAACAGGTTGTTACCTCAGACTTTTCCTATACAATCATTATCGTAAAATACCTTGGGATATAAATATTTGTGTAAGTTTATCAGCATAAAAAATGTTAAAAGATATTTTTAGATACAATTATCACTCCTCTGTCTGGTAATGGTTATATTATATTTACCAGCGTTTCTCTGCAACGTGAAATTACTAGGTTCGGCTACAATATGTACAGTTTTGAGACTTCTCTGGTGTTGGCATCTCAATAACTGCTCACGTTTTGAGATGTTTTCAAGAGTTTCTTAAATGCACTCCTTTTTACTCAGGCTTAGTGGTATTGATTGATTATGTTGCTTGTTTTTATTTTTTTGTATGCGTGTATGTGATTTGTTGCTTATGGTTTACAAGAAATAAACCGCAGTCTTCTCTTCCCCTTAATTGAATTTTAGAATTCTATAGCATCAAAACGGCCATGGTTAATTCATCTGCCAGCAACGTCAGAAAATTGTTACCCTTTCTTAACATAAATGTCGAGTACCATCAATGACGTCGTGACGTTCTATAACAAACAAATTCCAATCAGTCAACGCTGTAACGAATGCAGCTATCCTCACCTCACTTTGGATCCCATGTGAGCAATTCTGTGTTTTTCTGTAGCCTTTTCACTACAGTCTCCATCTTGCCATGTACATGAGAACTTAAGACCCAACTCAACACGACCGTTGCATCGGGTCTCAAGCGCCGATGTATGCACAATAACGACATCACCGAACTGGAGTTGCAACCCAGTCTTTACGTGTCTACCAGTCTATTTTAAAATCCCGTGTTAATCGGAGATGGAGACGAACTCTGTCGAGTTGAGTGAATCGCGCCTTAAGCTCTCGTGTAGGCCAAGCTAGAGTTTTCACATAAGACACCAAACGTGTGGACAAAGTTGTCTCGACCCCCTACTTGGCATTAGCGGAGAAAGTTAACTCGATCGGAGGTGCGTTATTACCGCTTTGTGCAACCGCCGAATACAGCACTGAGTGCTAAAATGGTGCAATATTGTGAGTCGCCCGTTCCATAGTGTGGTAATGAGACTTCCACGTTATACACCAGATCTACTGCTGGGCTTGTAAAATATTCAGTGAATAGTAATGAGATATCTTGCAGAGGCACACAGCATAAGATGTTCACATTTATTTCTCTTTATTTCCCCTCGCATCCATTAGGACTTCAGCACAGTTGGCTATGCAGCATTTTTAGGTGATTGGCGGCTCGGAACAGTTTCATATCATTGGATGCCTAAGCCACCGCTTTGGAACCAGTTGTGCTACCCTCAGTTCCAGATGTTTTGGGGTTCAAATGCTTTTGCAGGACACAGTGATGTGTCTTACCAGGTATAATTTGTTTCGGGGTCAGTCAAAAGGGCAAGTCACTCCTCACCACATACGGCCGCCCACTCAGCCTTGTGCTATAACAAGAAACCAGTATATCAGCCAACTACATTTTACTAACACCTGAGACTGAGACAATGGCAATTCAGCAAGCAGAAATTGTGCCTGGTCCACACTGTGAGGAAGCTGGGCCATTTCTTGAATGATCATGTTGAGAAGCCGTACGATCGTGAATAACGTGGATATGGCATGTTAGCCGTGGCCTTTGGTTAAACGGAAAAGCCACACAGAGCTGAAGTTGAGTGAAAAGACCATTATAAATTGCATCTAAAATATCTTCATTGTTTTTTTCCACCAAATTAAACGCAGTTGAATGTTTTGACTGTATGGTGGATTATGGCCCATGCTAAAGTACAATGATGTCACATATTCCTTTTAGCTACTAAACAGCTTACCTCTATGGTCTTTTTGCTTACCATATCTTCATTTTTATGAGGCTATTTCTGGATTTATTAGAATGCCATCTTAAGTCGTAGAAGCTTTAATCTCTAGTCTATATTTTATCAATGCATGCCATGATTTATTTTGTGGAACTACAACAGCCATAAACGATTCTCGAATTCTGGAATCTACCCATAAGCAACAATCAAATAACTCAGATAAATAAATGCAAGCAGGATAAACAAACTTATGAACATTTCGAGCGTAATGTGCTAACTGCCGGTAATGTAACTGAACAGGCGCATTCAAAACAGAGGTTTCGCACTGTCACGTGCGCTTACGCATAAAGATCTCTTTATGTTTTCGATCGGACGTATATACGTTTTACACAGGCTTTTCATTCTGTATATGTGCAACGAATATCAGTCGTCATACATACTGTGAGACAACTGTCTTTTGAGATAGTTTTATCTTATTCTGCCATGAATTGTAATTATTGCCACACCGTCAAATTAATGATTCAAAGGGGAGCAAAAAGCAAAATTTATCAAGAATCAAAAGAGGTATCCATTTCTAGTGCGTCCTCAACTTACAACGGAAACAGCAATTCTTGCCTGTGTAAACGCAATGATTTACGGTCACATTTACGAGAAACATCCCTAAAGAAGCACAACAACTGAAATGTTCAGTATTCATTTATTCATATATCAGATTCTTGTTTAATGCTATATTCCAGAGTTCTTCGAGTTGTACGATTGTAACCAATTTCATGGATGAAGAGACCAGTAATAAATCATCGGCTTTTGACCAGTTACAGGTCAACTAACTACCACGAGCGACATTATTGGTGGGCGGCAATCAATCTTTAGTGAACTTCTTCTAGAACCGTAGCATCCATCACCACTGAAAGGAAAACAATTGTGTTAGGCACTCGACCATTGCCCGCTCATGTTATGCAGTGAAACAATATTTTTTGGAACAGAGCGCTTTTAAATAGTATATTCTTTATTGATAGCGTTGCTCGCCCATGGTGTCTCAAGTATTGCTCTAAACCATGTTTTATTGAAAAGTAGCTCATCATTTCTATTATTTCACATTCCATAATACAGCTTAAAACAGAAATTGTCAACCAAATCATGGGTCAAATAAACGTCATCCATTGTCCATAAGGTCCTCCTTAGAATTCAAAGATGAAACGAAGTGAAAGTATATATATATGTGTACGTACTATCAATTTAACTGAAAAATAATAATGTTTTATTTTTATTGGTATCTTTTGCGTTAAACACTTTCGTTTCAATAATAATAATTTAGGAGTAGAGTGTTCATCGGCACAATTTCTACAAAATTGTTCCCTATGATATTTAGCCTGTTAATAAGTCACATTGAATTTTCCTCGAATTTCGTTTCAGCAGCCCATGGTTACAGACATAAAACGACAACTGGTTTCCATGAAAAAGGAGATGAAATCGGAATCTAATTGTAACAAATTTAGCTGGTAACACATGAGAGAATACTCCTCTACTGTCGCAGTTTCCAATGGTAAGGTTAACCGAAAGAAAATTAACAACCTTTATTAACTAAAATTCGGGGCGGGAAGTAGGATTCAACCCCACAGCTGTGAATTCCGGACCGGTGACTAGCCGTGTGTCTTGCTCGACACGACAGTCAGCGTGTGTAATGACAGAGCGCGTATTCTGTGTCGAAAGGAGGCTGTTCGTGGTGGTGGTGGGGAAGGCGGATAGGACATGTGGCTTTTCACTCCGGGATTGTTCAGTGATATGGCCACTAGTGATTCTCAAATAGACAACACTTTTACGATGTGGTAGCCGACAAACGCGAGATCGTATTTCTAGCAGTCTTATACGTTGGGCTGTTTATTCCAGTTGTTGTCCTGGACAAGAAGGAGCGGATCAGATTCGATATCACACGGTAGTTATATTTAGGTGCTTTCCTTTTGGCGTTTATGACCCTACATGTCACGAACCTGACGAAACGAAACACTACCGTGTACAGTATGTCCGTAATACGAGAAACACACGTCAGTCTCAAGTCGTAAAGTTTGGGGACACCGGCTGTTAACGAATGCAGAGTGGAGAGCGCACCTGGTGCTGTGAAGACTTAGCCTTCCCTGAGCCTCTGTAAACACTAGCTAAACACCAAGGTCGCGTCTACAAGCATGACATAACTATCCCATCCTCTGTACTGTATATCATACACATGCAGATAGCAGTTACACAGGTGACACACTGTAACATGCTGTACAAGGCTCTTTGCGAGGGGAGATGTGTTACTTTTCGTGTCCGGCCTCCAAACTCCAACAGAAGACGTGTGGAAGTGTACACAACTTAAGCAGACGTGTGTAAGCAGTACACATTTGTAGGTAAACACGGAAACTTGTCAATAAATTCCCGACAACCCACATGAAAAGACAAGCTGTGGTAGAAAACATCAAATGTATGCAGAAATCTCCCGTACACAGGAACATGTTTTTCAATTATAGAAGAGAACTATTGTACCTTTTAGCTCGATCATCGGCATATTTTAAAAATAGATTCTAGGACAGATCTGACTAATATAATACAGCAGTATTTTTACAAAATATTCCATAAGGATTTACTTGTGGTAGCTGGTTGCCAAGAATACATTAGATTAATACTGTTTACCAAGTAACACTGAACTACTGTATTTGTTTTGAATTCCTTCTAAAGGGTGATTTTTTTCGGCCAAATCTAAAACTTACCCAGTTTACTCTATATCCAGAGCCCTGAATTTGTTTTACAAATAAGCATTGGCTATCATGCGTTTCAGATTTTGTATCTGTTCCACAAAACAGAGGGGCAATGGTCTTTACAATAGCTTTGAAATGGAAAACTTGCTTGTTGCGAGAAATGTATAACTAATCCTGTACTGTTCACAAAGATCACGTTTGATTAATTATATATACATTATTACTGTTAGGCGATTTAAGAAAAAAGCTATAAACACACTGCAGTGGGCATAGCACTGTTTGACGGCCGGAGTTCAGGATTGTCCTCCTTTGATAATTCCGCTGGACCCTTTAAACAGTTTTATAACTTTGCATAGGTGAAGTCGCACTATTAAAATTGTTGAATATGTTTACGCGGTGCAGACACATAATATAAAAAAATAGTTTGTCAATACTTTAAAACATTAAACTGTGAAAGAGGAAAAAATGGTTCAGCCATAACAAAGCAATCCCCACCCCCTCTTGCACTAATAACTACACAAGTAAACAGACTTTCACACGTGGTTTTGTGCATAGTGAGTACGCCAATCTTATCACACAATATGTGTGCTCTGACAAGGTTTAGTTAGTTTGTGAATGTTTTGAGGAAAACTCCGCCGACAAAGGATTTGTGTGAATGGTTGTTCAGTTGATTGACGGACCCATCCACGATATTACTACACCCAAGATTATCAGTTCTTGTTCAAGATATTGGTTCTGTCCCAAGGCTCCTTTTTGAGAATTGCTTCGATGTATGATAACGGTTGTCCTCAGACTAAGGCATCAGTGTTTCCTGACCCCAGGCTTGCTTAGGCAGACCCATAGCCCACGCATCGGAACCTCTTAACGTTGAGACGTTTAAGCATAACAAGGGAGAGAGGCATGGTGGCAACTGGCTTGATCGTCGCAACATATCCTCCAGATTGCCCCTCGACTCATCAAGACGGTCGACATGTGGCCTTGGTACTCCCACATGGCAGGCACTGTCTTCGATCTCCCTCCTACAAGCTCCAGGTCCTGTCGACAATCAAATTATTGCATCATTACCGCTGGGAATATCTGACAATAGATACGAAGAAACTATTCGCCACCTTTTATTTGTTACACGCACGCACTTGCCAATTAGATGGACTGGGCAATACAATTTCCACAGATAGCGGAGAGCCTATTTCAATGCAGTTATCAATAGCAGCGATGCTTACGTATAATACCAGGTTATAGAGGCAGATGATTCAGCCGTCTCAATCCTATCACAGCGAAACATATTTACATACCATTAATCAGTATTACAACTTCCACATGATCTATGGAAGGTAAAAGTTGTTCTGTGTGGAAAGACGTTAATTACGAGTTCACGAGAAATTTATTTTAGTATTACATCTGCGAGAGTTCTCGTTGCTTCTAATTTGTGTACTTCCTTCCGGATAATGTTTTGAACTTACGTGTTTTAAAACCTCGTAAATTCAATACTGCAAACGGACATAACCATGAAATGGTACAACATACACGATGGAGAGCATCTACATTATGCAATGATAGCATTGATCTTGACAACTTTCGTGCATGTTTCCTCATATTACCGTGATCACACATTCGATGGGACATAACTCCGTGGGAAATAACGGCGTAACCGTTCTTTTAGATACAGATTTCAAGGCCTTCGTTAAATTTTCACTTAACATTACCCAGCTGAGTGTTTGCGGTGAACAGACTGGATGAAGTAAACTAATCTGAAATTGTTACGTGTATGGCCAAATTTTACTCGAATGCCCCTTTTAAGTATAGAATTTTGTGTATAATTAGTATTCATTCAAACGACTTGTAGGCTCAATTTTATGTTGCCAGTGGATCAAAACAAATGCAATTTTTTTCGTGTCTGGTTGTTCAAAACGATGACATGACAACAGTTAGGCAGTTTAGGTATAGGTGGAGTTCTGAAAACACAAGGTAATTGTTTACACCATGCTGACAGTGTGATAACTGGTATTAGATAACAAATAGTCATTTTGCATGAACAGGCTGTGTTTTTAGTCCCATACCGTTACCGGAAGGGATTTACAAATTGTCTATTACTCTGTTAGAAATCAGTTGTTTTGTTTTCTTGGACGTTTTGGGCAAACTTATAGCTGCAGTTATACAGTTCTTCATGTATATTGACCTGAAGTTTGATACATTGCTCTACAGTCACAAGCTACGGAAAAGTTTGAGTATCAGGTCGTTTCTTTCATTAATTTTCTTTTCATCGTATTGAATCGAAATTTGGCACAGAGCTTTACCACGACCAGCCGCAGACCGAATTCGCGTTCCATTCTTTTCGGACGATGTTATGCCTGTTTATGTCCTTGGACAGTTTTATCCGGACGTGGTTTTAAAACAGTTGAGGATTCTGAAAGTAATGAAGATTCATGGCTTTAACCACACCAGAAACAGACCAAGTTTGGTCTAATTATGTCGATTTTGCCCCCCAAAAAATATATTTATGCCCATTTTTGTGCGTTTGAGAATTTAACACAGCTGTTTTTCTGATGGATTAGAATTTAGTTTTCACTGATCCTCAAAATAATTTCTTGGAATGTATTGATCATAATTCTGACCACGATGACTTGGTTAAAAAAAGCAAGAATCGTTCACCGAAATAGTAATTCTACAATGTTTTGATAACTAGCTTAGCCGGATACGATTCATGTAATGTTAGGCCAATTGTCGTTTAACATTTATATAAGTTTAAACAGGGTATTTTTTTTTACCAGTGTAAATATGAGAATGAAACTAAGCGATGTTTGGCATTTTTGCACACCAGTGGAAGTTTGGATGTGTTTTTGTCGACTACTAGAACAGAAACGCATTTCGTGTGCCTGAAAATTTTCACCATAACAACACCTTCCACGTCTGATAGGAAGCTACAATGACATAGAGTATATACTACAGTCGCCTGATCGATGTAACTTGTGTTTGTTTATGGTGTATGTTACATTACCATACTTTGCCTCTGAATAATAGTGGTCCACAATGACTGTATTGGAATTTACGGCAGAAGGGCAACAACTCTTCCATCCTACAACTACTCGAGGCGACCCGTGTGACCGGAGATATCTGAATTAATTCGCCCAAGGCGGGCCAACCTCATAGCAGTTAAACAGCTGAACTATAGCATTCACGACAGTATGATCACCACAATCTGCTCACGGAGATCTGGAAACTTGCATACCTATGTCATAGTTTCACATGTTCAGGACATCTATGCATGAAAAAAACATGTATTTATATCGATCGACAACCATACTGGAGGACCCAGGTCAAAAACCGCAATGTCAAACACAACGTTCAACCTAAACCGATAGAAGAAAATTACAGGTTGTAAAAAGAAATCACATCTACGTGTTGTAAATGACATTTATGTATCAGCTTGTAACCATAAGGTTTCCCGGACAATGATAGCAAGACTAATTTTCAAAATATTGTTGAGTTCAAATCACAAATAGCAAGAAATTGCAGGACTCAGACATCGAAGTAAAAGCGAGTAAACCGTGCCACTGAAGCCGAAATTGGCGATACATTATATCATTTCATCTATTTAAAAGGTATTTTATGCCATACTTAATATAACGGCAGCCAGCGTTTTGGTGGAGTCGTTAATTTGATTTATGTTTCATGCAGTTGCGCTCTTATTGTAACTATTCCTATATCCAACGTGTCGATTATCTGCAGAATGGTGTAGACAGGGACGAGACACGATTATGAAGCACAATAGAAGAACAAACATGATGCTCTCTTGAGAAGTAAATCATCATTTAAAGAGTTGTGTTATGCATTATTTTCATTTCACAAAAGCCATGAATGAACAGGAATGAATGAATGAATGATTATGGCTTAACGCAACATCGGCAATATCTCAGCCATATCGTGGCAAGAACAAGGTGGAAACACGAGACAGGCTTTCGATAGTGACTGGAGAACATTAAAAGAAAACAAAAATGTTCGGACATGGGTTAAAATCAGGTAAGAAAACCAAAACAGTTAAAACTCGAAAACCAGCATATTAAGGAAATTTTATAACAAATATTTATTTTTGAGAATAAAATTTATATTGTATGATAAAGGCCAATGGCCTTCAAATATTTTATGACAGCGTCGCCAGCGATGCTGTCAAACAAATCATATATAGAGTTAACTGTGTAGAATCTTTGCCGCACATGGGCAAAGTCCACACAGTCAACCAGTATATGTTTGATGCCGTATTGCGCATCGCATCCCACACACTCGGGAGCACTGCCCCCATCCAGGATAAAATTGTGTTAGACGAGAATGCCCAACGCAGCATCTTGTTAAAACAACTTGGTCTCTACGAGACATACCAAACGTATAAGAGTCATAGCCTATGACAGGGTGAATGACATGCAGTTTGTTATCGACCTGCAGGTCACATTCATCCTGCCAAAGCCGACAAATGTATTTAAGATATTTTAGATTTAAAATCAGTATCAGGAATTTTAATCTTAGATATGGGTTTACTAAGAGTAGCTTTCGCTTTCCTGTCTGCGACTGTGTTTCCGTGAATAGCAGTATGACTTGGTATCCAACAGAATACAATATCTTTACCTCTTTTAATTAACTTTCTATGGATGGCTAATATTTCTAGTATTAACGGGTTTTGAAATTTATTTTGCTCTATTGCCAAAAGGCAGCACAACGAGTCACTGCATATGACTGCTCTGTGGGCAGCGCCGGATGAAACATATGATAAAGCCAGAAGTATGGCTCTGGCCTGGGCAGAAAATATTGAAGACGAGGATGGAAGGTGAAGAGAGGTGACTCGCTGTTCCAAGACAGCCGCAGCCGCGAACCTGTCCCCATCCTTTGACCCGTCAGTATATATAAATTTATAATCCGGATAATTAGCTTTTACTTAAGCGAAACTTTGCTGAATTATAAGAGGATTTGTATCGGATTTCTTATGTTGAGGTAGATCAAATATTAATTTAGGTTGTGGAAGAAGCCAGGGAGGAGACTCCGGAAAAGAAACCGGAGCTATGTCCTCCAGCTTGATGTTAGCTTACACAATATGGTCCCGAACACGAAGACCAAAGGGAGAAATTTTGTTGGGACATTTATTATATTTATCTGCGTATGATGGATTAAAAACACTGTCGTAGGCAGGGTTTGTTGGGTGAGCTTTAAGCTTAGCGACGTATTGAAGGCTGAGTTTTATACGCCTGTGATATAAAAAAAGGCTCATTAGCCTCTACGTATAAACTTCAGACCTCACCAGAGAACGATACAAATTAAGTAAAACTGATCGGTCAGCACCCCACTCAGTGCTAGACACGACCTTAATTATACCAAGAGCCTTTGTACATTTAGCTTTAAGCATTTTTATGTGAACTATAAAGGATAATTTACGGTCGAATATAACCCCTAAAAATTTATTTTCTCCCAACAATTTTCACTGGTACACCACAAAATTTTATCTCAGGGTCTAGATGAAGTCTGCGTTTATTACAGAAATGCATATCCACGGTTTTAGACGCAGAAAATCTAAAGCCATTGGCAACTGCTCATTTCTCGACCTTATTCAGACAAAGTTGCAGTTGCCGCTCGATGTTATTCATATTTTTAGCGCGGTAACATATCAGGAAATCATCTACATATAAAGAACCCTCAATACCAGATGTTAATGTTTGAGCCAAGCTGTTAATTTTATGTTGAACAGTGTCGGATACTGCCCTGGGGCACACCCATCTCTTGTTCATGAAAGTCCAAAAGAGTGGACCCCACTCGTACCTTAAACTGACGATCAGATAAAAATTGAGATATAAATAAAGGTAAGCGGCCTTTTAAACCCATATCAGCAAGGTCTTTTAAAATACCATATTTCCCTGTGGTGTCGTAGGCCTTTTCCAATTCATTATTAATAAAACCATCACGAATGAAGGTTTCAAATCGAACAAGGTGATCCATAGTGGATCGACCTTGACGAAAACCACATTGAATGTTTGATAAAGGCATGTTGGCTTCAAGAAACCAAACAAGTCTATCATTTATCATCCGTTCCATAGTCTTACAGATGCAACTGGTAAGAGCTATGGGACGGTAATTTCTCGAATCACTATGATCCTTACCCGGTTTAGGGACCGGGATAACATATGCCTCTCTCCATGATGGGAGAATTTTACCAGTCTTCCAAATATCATTAAGTAAGTCCAAGAGTGCCTCCAATGGCTCAGATGGTAAGTGGTTCAGAAGCTTGTAATATATATTATCCGGGCCGCACGCAATCTGTGTGTGCCTTTTTTAGAGAAGTTTTAAGCTCTTCAATTGAAAATGGACGATTATAGTCTTCTAAATTCTTAGAAGAAAAGGGCAATTTAGTTTTCTCCTTCTGGCTTTTAATACGCTGGAAATCAGCAGAATAATTCCCAGATGAAGATTTGTGGGATATTGTTTCAGCTATGTCATTGACTATATCATGCGGTGAAGTTAATAAGGTATCACCAGCCTTTAAGTGCTGAACTCTGGCTTTACTGTTCTTGCCCTTAAGTTTCTGAACCATGTTCCAGACCTTACGCATGGGTGTTTTGGACGTAATGCCTGAAACAAAGTTCCGCCAACAAGACCGTCTCTTGGACTTAATTAATCGAGGAGTCTTGGCTCCAACTATACGAACCTGGTTTAAATTATTATCATCAGGACAATGATTAAATCTGCGCTCGGCCTTTTTGCGGTCTTTTAAAGCCTTACGACAGTCATTATCATACCAGGGTTTACTTTTGGATTTCGGATTTGTCGAGGTCTTAGGGATGGTTCTATCGGCTGCTCTTAATATGAGTTCATTAAATGTAAGCAAAGGATCATCTGCAGCATTAAGATTCTCTGGAGTGATGCCATCCAATCTGCTTTATCGAACTTCCACCGAGCTACACGTTCTAAAGAATTAGAAGTGAGATGCGGGAGAATTGATGGATCCGTGATAGTGAGATCGATAGCAGAATATGAACCATTACCTCAATGTAAGTAGGTATTAGAACCATTATTGAAATAACATAGTTCATCTTTACATAAGAAATCTTCTACTATTTTGCCCTTATCGTTCATATTATTACTACCCCATGGGTTATGCGCAATAAAATATCCCATAAGTATGAAAGAAGTTGGCAGTTGGTGTATTAAATTATGCAACTGCCAAAATGACAAAGAAGAATGAGGAGGAACATAATCTGAACATAAAGTGATTGTTTCCGATAAGGAAACACGGACGGCTACAGCCTGAAGCTCTGTGTCGAGAGCAACAGGCCTGTGAATTATATTATTTTTCACTAAAACAGAGGAGCTGCCACAAGCTCGCTCTTCCTCATTAGAGTAAGTGCTATATAGTGTATAATTTTTCAGTGATATTTTATCTTTGTCAGATGTCTTAAGGTGATTTTCCTGAAGACAAAGGACAACTGGATTTAAAGATTGAACTAACTGTGTTATTTCAATAAAATATATTTTAATACCTCGACAATTCCACTGTATAATTTTGTCTAAGGAAATCATTATGGAGGGGAGGTGTATGGGAGATTTATGTCTGGACCGTGCACGACCCTTTTTGGGAGACCTACTAGTAGATCTCCCTGATGCAGATGATGTATCCATCATGTCCACATCGAACGTTGAAGGACCGACATCCTGCAACGACCCAAATTTATTGAAAGTTCGGATAGAGTCCCTAGTAGCCTTAGAGGGACGCTCTGTGGGGCCACTAGGTTTTATCATCTTTATGATATTTATCACCCGCTGCACGTAGTGAAGATTCAACCGGCTTAGAGGATGTTGATATATTTGCACAAGGTTTGTGGTGAGAATGGTGAAATAGCAAGTTTTTCAGTAAGACTGATATCGGTTGTGATGAAGAACTGGCCGTGTTTTCCAACGGCTTTACGACAAGTTTCTGTGGCTTCTCTATACCAATGGGCCAAGTGAATGATGTTTGAACTCCTACCGAACGGAGGATTTCTTGACAACATTGGCATATGTAGATTTAGTAAGGACGAGACCAGACGTTTCGTTTCTTGATACAATATGTTGTTTTTGCATTTAAGCGTTATGATTCCTTTTCTTTTTTGAAGACAGGGCAGTCCTTGGAAGAGGCCATGTGGGCTCCGCTGCAATTCCAACATTTTATCGGGTTTGTGTAGTCGAAGCCCTCATGACCCGCTTCCGCACATCTGAAACAGACCAGTTTATTACGGCATTGACCTCTGCCATGGCCAAACCTCTGGCAAGAGGAACACCTGGTCGGGTTAGGTATGAACAATTCTACCCCGCACACTGTACGGCCCAATGAACATTGACGTTGGGAGAGACGGGTTATTAAACGTTAGGAGATACGTATTGGTTTTAATAAGGTTCCCATCTCTCTTGATGGTAAAACGTTTGACGTTGATTACGCCCTGGTCCTTCAGTTGCTCTGTTATGTCGTATAGATCTTGGTCTCTGTCACGAATAATGCCGTGAGAGCAGTTTAAGGTTTTATGCGGGGTAACAGAAACAGCTGGCTCCCCATTATTTTGAATTCTGAGAAAGTTAATGTATTCTTGTTTCCGAAAACGTTCTACAAGAATTTTGCCCGATTTCAATTTTTGGACTTGTTTCAAAGTCCCTGCATAGCTCTGCAATGTTTTTTTTTTCAATACAAAGGGGTTGATTTTCATCTTTACCTAATTCTCATTTTTATCAGATATCACCAGAAAGGATGGGAAGTAAGTACTTCCCGATTCCACATCCAGTGGTATCCCGTTTTTCCTTTTATTTCCCCACAACTGTGGAAGGCTGTGACATAGAAACATTTGCGTCAGGGGAATAAGAGGTAGACATAACGAAAGGGTTTGATGATTCATGGCGCCGTGTCTCCCACCCGCCTCGGAGTGTCAATACATGTTCAACGAAACCCCTCCTGCGAGTAACCAGCAGAAGGAGAGACGAGAATTCCACACCATCATCGATAAGATGGATTTTTCGCTCATACTCGAGCAGGTCGAAACTAATAGATTAGAAACGGCCTACTCGGTTGACCCTACAGCAACCGCCCAGACATCCGAACATCTTACTAAAAAACTTCCAACACGGAAAGCAATGACACTATACCAAATCGAGATATATGAAGGTTGATATCCGGACATCTGGACTGGTGTGACCAGCCGATTGATCGGAGCGGGCCACCCAACCGCCTGTCTTTGGAGAACTGGCCGCCGTGGAGTTCCCGGGAGTGAAATATTGCCGAAGTGGTATTAAGCCATAATCACTCGTTCATTCACTTAAAATCTTGGCTGTTTCGTTTTGAAAAATCAAACCTGCCAGTTAAGGCACTTATGTAACATTCGAGTAAATGATGTGGATATCATTTCGTTGACAATAGCTGAAGGCGGAATGTGAACATTTACCTGACAATCTTTTAGGAATACGTTGATGTTAAAGCTCTGGTGGCTGAAGATATAGGACTGACCCGTAACTCACTAGAGTCAGTCCTTGAAAATATTATCAGACTGTCTTTTTGCCATGGCGACATACACCCATATGGAACTCGGTGTGAAGTGGGAAAGTGAAGTGGGAAAGAGAAGTGGTAATACAGGCACTGTCAAAGGACCTGTATTGTTTATATCAGTGTAAGCGACTTATCCCCATCTGCGTGCGAAAGTCCGAGAATTGTCAGCGTCTTAAGTAGTACTTCAACACTAGAACACATGCAAAGCATCCAGCTGGTCCTTCACAGGCTACTACATGTAGCTCAGACACTGTGCCGATGACGATGAGCTGCACTGTTTTGTGTGAGGATTACGCTGATGACCCACGTTCTCTAGGTGATGACTTGGTCGACAAATCCGTTGACCTCACCGGCCAGCTGTTCTTCAGGGGGCAGTTGCCTGGTCGTCATCGAATCTCAAGTCTACAACAGAAGGGAGAGACAAGATACAGATAGGGTCCTAGATAAGCAGTAATACAGACACCTCACATGGCTGGAAGAAAGTTGAAAGCTGCACATGGAGCCTGGCGCTATAATTCAGAAACTACAAGACAGCAATCTTCATGGCTTTTTAGGAATGTCACAACTAGAAAGTTACGGCAACATGTTTCTCCGTGAGGTGTAGGTTCACGGACGTTTAGCGTGACGTTGACGAAGGCTCTTCGCGTTCGGCTCCAAGCACAGAAGGGACACAACTACGACACTATATATGACGCTGCGTTTGGTTTGTAAACATCGTGGCTTCTATCGCTCTGATTGGAAGGCGACGATGAAATGTCTACTGTGTCCAGTTTGTGCCTTGGAAATGTGAATCATTCCCACAAAACATATGGCGGAGGCACTGGGAAATTTGATGTATCCAAATTAAGTTTACAGCCAGTGTTGTCAATTATTACTTCAGAAATATGTCACAATGTTTAAATGTGTTTTAGCTTTTCAAGTGTCAAAGTGTATTCAACCCTACTACATGGTCTACTAATTAAGTAATTGACATTTTCAACCTAATCTACTGAATCTGATATTATTTTAATACATCCCAAATTTGGAAAAGGAAAAAAAGAGATAACATATATTTAATACATATAATATATTTTTTTACACACTACTATTACAATTCCTTATGTATCTTTTAATTCATTGGGAGAGGTACGGTGGACATGATGTTTGCTTCAAGAAAAGTCGCAGGAACATCAGCGAGAACCGTACACAGTGACACGGTGAGTCGCGAGGGTCTGTATAAGATAATGGCGAGGTTCGGCTGCTCTCCAGGTTTCGTTAATATGGTGCGACAATTCCACGATATGATGGCACGGGTACTTCATGACGGAGAAATGTCCAGAGACTTTCCAGTCAGTAATGGTGTGAAACACGGGTGCGTTCTTGCGCCTACGCTATTTTCTATAATGTTTTCGGCAATGTTATCAGATGCACTATCTCCAGAAGACCCTGGCATAGACATACGATACCGCGCAGACGGCAAGGTGTACAACACAAGACGCGTCAAGGCAATCACTAAAAGCAGTTACAGCACTCTTCGTGACCACCTCTTCGCAGATGATTGTGCGTTAAATGTTTCCAGTGGTGAACAGATGCAAGAATGCATGGACAAGTTTTGAACTGCTTGCGACAACTTCGGTCTTACAATAAGCACCAAGAAGAAAGAAGTCGTGTATCAGCCTCCTCCAGGTGTTCCATATACTGAACCAAATATCGGGGCTAATGTAACAAAACCACATGCAGTCGACAACTTTACAGGTCTTGGCAGATCCCTCTCACGCTGTGTGCATATTGACGACGAAGTCATAGCCAAGGCCAGGACTGCATTTTGGAGGCTGCGTGCTACTGTATGGGAGAGAAGAGGAAGCTCGGTCACAACTAAACTCAAAGGATACAATGCGGTGGTCCTCATCACTCTCCTGTGCGGCAATGAAATCTGGACTGTTTACAGTAGACATGCAAGGAAGCTGAACCATTTTCACATCAAAATCCCCAGAAAGATTCTCAATATTCGATGGCAAGAGGAGATCCCTGATACAGAAGTCCTGGAGAGAGCCAGTCTCCACTCCATCCACACCCTACTTCAAAAGAGTTCGCTGGGCTGGCCATGTGTATTGGATGTTTGATACCAGAATTCCGAAGCAACTCCTTTACGGGGAATTAGGGTCTGGCAAAAGAACAGTTGGAGGTCAAAGAAAACGGTTTAAAGACCCTCGCAAATGTCCCTCAACATAGACAGAGAGAATTGGGAAAACCTTGCCCTCGACCGTATAGTCTGGTGTAGAACAATCAAAACCGGATGTACCATCTCAGAGGAGTCACATATCCAATCTGCACAAGAAAAGCGAGCTGCACGAAAAGCTAGGCTGCAAACACTTTAACTACAGTGACCGACTACGGATGTCCAACCTGTGGACGCTACTTCCGTGCCCGGATTGGATTGACAAGTCACCTCGGGACACACTGACCCCAGTCAACTTCGTGAAGCTGTGGTCATTGTCCACGTCGACGGACAAACATTATTATTTATTTCATTGCATCACCCCACACTCACAAATTTTTCACATACACAATAGCAAATTGTCGGCAGAGCGTCCGTCTGAAAGTTATGAGATCTGCAATCAAGCCCGAATCGGATTTTTAATCTTCAAAATGGTACTTGCTTCACGCTCAGCACTGAGAGGTTAGAACAAGGAAACCTGCCTGGTTGGCCCGTGTAAGCCCACAATATGGCTCGATGGAGTGTCATGTCTGGTGTCTTCGACATGAACTCGCCCTGCTATAGTGTGTATACCCCCACCGACTCCGCCTTGTTAATTGTTAAGTATGACATAAACACAAGCACAGGCCTACACACGTATGTACAATAACTGAATTTTATGAGCGTGTTGTTAAGTAAGTAAATGTATAGATTATCTAATCTAACATTCTCAAACCCTATATTTCTTTTCACGAAGCGTCCAAGAAGTAGTCCTCACCTCTGTCTTACTGTTCTGGTTGTCGCACTTTCCGCAGGCCCGAGTCCTGTAATAACAATATCAAAATTCGCAGTTACATTCTGCCAGAATCGTTTTTCTGAGTTTTCTGTAACCACCTCCCGCAGTAAAATCACATCTAGTTCTACAATAAATGGTTAAATCAGAATTTCGTACGATTGCGCGAGAATCCAATTCGATTCCCTTTTGTGTCTGTCGCGAGAATCCATGGAATCTGAACTAAGATTTCTTTACAGAAAAGTAAGCACATTGGAAGCAGCAAAAATTCAGTCAAATCTTTTAATCAATATTCAGATACATGCGGTGTTTTTGTAAGCTAAGAGTTGACTTTACTACTTCGGTCTTTAGTCCTTCGATCATATAATGCATGTAATTCTAGTGCTTCTATCCTGATACACCTCTGACGTCATTTAAATCGGTGATTAATGCTTAACCACTTCACCAAGAAGCCCCATGAACAACAAATTGAACTATACTACTTATTTCGAGGAAAACTGATGATTTTCTTGAGAAAAATGATCTCAAATTATCAGTCAGAAATGTTAGGAGTGTCTGTTTCACTGATGTCACTGATTGGGTGAGACGGTTCCTGAAGATCAGAGCTAAGGGACGGACTGCTGTCACAGAGATCCATGACAGCATTCTTTCGGCTATTTTCTAGTCCCCTCAAGATTTTGTTCATTCTCTGCATGGTGAGCATACCCAGGCCGTGCTAAGCGCTTGTCTTTTCATGCTGATTGAGAAATGCGTCACAAGCTCTGTCTGTCAGCTCCTCTCTGTACACTTTCTGCTTTAATTTGTCCTTTCTGGTGCAGAAATGTCACACGATTGGTTTGGTGAGAGATTGACCCGTTTCATTATTGTTTATTACATACTGCATATGATATATGAAAAGATTTAAATTCTTATTATAACTCTATGCCAGCGGATGGTCGCGGGTTTCCCTCGGGCAGATATAATGCTGAAAGTCGTCCTATAAGTGAAATATTCTTGAATACACACCAATCAAAATAAATAAATTAAAATCCTACTTAATTTTTATTAAAAGACAATCGTCTATGATCATCTTTTGCTGTTTGAAGGGCCGTCACCTGCAGGCGGTCAAGCTTCACTATATATTTTATTATTGCTTTATGTTGTACGCGACAATAACTGATACTTGGAGTTGGTTATGTGGCAATTTGTTTTTATGATGTATAACAAGCCTGTTCAGCTTTTGCTGTTTGGAAAAAACCGGAGAGCATCTGAGGTTGATCTTGTCTGAAAAGTCTTGGCAGTAACAGATAACTTGTCAACAATGTCCTCGTACACTCTACAACTTACCAGAATCTTAAATCTCAACAGCTTTCTGAGCAGTGCTATTGGTTTAGCTGCTAACTCGTTGTCACTGTTCTTTGTTTTGACGTCACTGAAATGAATTATACATATATACAATGCCCAATTGATGCGAAGCACACCGAGTGCAGACGGGGGTACAAATCTGATGCCAGAAGCTTTGGACTGCACAAGTACACATGTGATCAGCTTCCCGCCTAGCTTTAACAACAGACTCCATTGCTTAGGGCTGTTTCTGAAGTGTAAATGCAAGCTTTTAAGAAATTCCTTGATGTCATCAAAATATGGGTTCAGTGCATCTTTAACAGCGAGTTCTAGCCTGCGAAAAAAGCAATGGATCTTCACTCTCCACTGCCCCACCGAAAAACTGCGTGAGGCCTTTCTTACTGCCCTACTACCAATAACTTTCATATGGAAATCAGTCTCTTTCAATGTCTTCAAAAACTGGTCTGTACTAACTTCATCAACAGATCCTTGTACTTCCGCCGCCCCTTCGCCCTGGTTGTTTTCTTGAGCTCTTTCAACACTGCGTGAGAGAGAGATTTGCAACATTCACTGAACCAAGCGCTTTTATTGGAACCAATCGAAGAAGTTGTGTGCTAGGATGAAGTTCATGAGCAGTCCTTATACAAAACAGTTCAGTTTCATGGGTCAAACGATGCACCAGAGCTACAAAAATTTCCTTTGGAAATCAAATTGAGCAGGTCATCCATCATTTCCACGGCAATTATTGATTAAACAATTATAAGATTAAACACTGGCCGCTTTGTCATTGCAAACAGCAGTTATCAGATTCAGGTCCTTGTCTTCATAAACCTCCAAAAGTCTTGGGTATTCCTCATAGGGCTTTACTGTGGGCCCGAGATACAGCCTGGAGAACGTGGCAAAGTGATACCTTTGCCATTCGCCGATCCAAAAGCAGCACTCAGCGTTTTTTACGTCTTGCATATGGTTCTCCCAAGCTGATCTCTTTTGTGTCCTTCAGAGCTTACGTGTCTTTTTAGATTTGCTTTAAGCATGTAGCGAGTGCCTTCAACGCCGTACGCGACGACGTCATATACAACCTTTCCTTTATATCTGGACCTTATTTTCTCTACGCGTTTCGACCGAATAATACACTTTGCCGCAACCACCTTTTCCCCCATCCTCATCTCAGATGAATTCAAAATTGGAAACAATTTCTTCCTCCCACAAGGACAGAGCTTTTTTGTCCTACAAGGTTGACAAGGTTGTCCTACGCTACGCCACGCCACGCCATCTTTAAATGCCGCCGTCAACCATACTACTCACACAGCCGATTGTATTGTAATGGATAACCTCTGCAACATCTCCGGTAAATAAACTAGATAATCTGAGAAAGCCGATTGAATATTTTGTAATCAGATTTTGAAGTCGAATTTGTACATAATAACGCAATATATCCTTTCTAATTGCGACCGCGTAAAAACAAAAATAATCTGACATTAATTTAGTCGTCTACGTGACAAGGCATTATTTTGTCTTTCACACTAATAACTAAGGACAGCGTAATGCTTTAAATAGTTACGGACGTAGCGATTGGTCATCAGTCTTCTAAATGTCACTTTCCGTCCAATGAGAGCTCGTGGTACTGCAAAATTTGTCTGATCCGGCTTTTGGTTGTCGCAACGTCAAGCGCTTCGGCAACAACAACCTGGAAGAAAACAGTAACAACAGCCCTTCATGGACATTAATGAAGATCTTTTTCGTTTTGACGCGCGAATCCATTTGCATTCGCGGTCAAGTCAGTTTAGGCGACTGGATTCACGTCGAAATTCTAACCCTGGAGTATTAGTTGTCCCATGACTGGAACATTTTACGACGTTAGACCCCAAGCACTCATACCGGAAATGCATGTAACATATTTAT
Source organism: Acanthopleura granulata (assembly GCA_016165875.1). Classification (NCBI taxonomy): domain Eukaryota; kingdom Metazoa; phylum Mollusca; class Polyplacophora; order Chitonida; family Chitonidae; genus Acanthopleura; species Acanthopleura granulata. Next base: position 5,118,901 of record JABBOT010000001.1, read on the forward strand.
AATTCTTCATAACCATGTGATTGTCAATTTTAGACATCTCACAATCACTGAGTAACATGATCAAGATTGAGATGTTAACCTGGTCACTATCTTGATCTGTTAATTAATCAAGTTGTTTCCCAGAAAAGTGCTGACGGCATAAATTGTTTGACCTCTCTAATCAAAGTTTGTAGAAGTCAGACATAATATTTACGTACAAAATGAAAATCAAGAAGTTTGGCAATATATGCTGTCCCAGCATGCACCGTACGCGCTGACATGGCATTATTATTAGAACATAATTCACTGCTCTGGTTTTCCTCTGGATACACAATTATAGATACTCGTAATTGCATGAACAGGGACATCATATTGTCCAATGTTTAGCACATAGCTCAAACTAATAGAGCGATAACTCGGAGTGATACTTCGCAAAAGCAGTGCAAGAGGAGTAATTTGCAGCTCTCCCAGATGTTACTCCTCTCTGCAGCAGTTTTATTAATTCTACACCAGTGACCTCTGCTAGATTGCGCTGAACATTGCTGTAATTTTTTCCCTCATTCTGCTTAAACCATCGTGCTAGGGGGGTGTGTAAGTTGTTACTTCTTAAACACTTACATGGACAGTTAGTAATTAACTCCAGCTGAGGTTAACTGACAAGTGGCCTGATTTCGCCGGTAGGATGTGGCGGCGTTTTGTCGTGGCGCGGGTCCGTACGACAACTCCGTTCAGATCGGGACCCGAGTTTTGTAGACTCTGAGGGCTAGTTTTCGCGCTGTTCTGCATGGGATGGACCATGAACGCACACACAAGCATTTGCCGACGAGACAGCCCGATATGTAAGGCCAAGAACTAATGTTCAGTAGAAAGTCACAAGGGAGACGTCTGGGAGCGACAAACACGGACGGTTCGATGTAGGTTGTCATCACCATTGGTTTTTCTGGTACATGTCTAGACGCAGCGGCAATGCAGTCAGCGGTTCTGTTGGCTCCTCCAAGTGAGTTTCAGCGCGCTGATGGTTACTGGCGTTTAGTTCAACATTTCTAAAATTATCTTCGGCGCTAGCCTAATTAGACGTTGTATGCTGTGGATATGTCTAACAGAGGTCCATTTGAAAAATCAGGGGTATTTTTCTGTGCGTATTTAGACGATGTCCAGTCTTTAAAATCTGCATGTTCTTCAATCAACAATGGTCAGGCGAAAGGATCGCACATGGAAGGGGTTTTAGAACCCTTTTGTTCAGCTCACATCGCTTATTTTAGGCAGCGACCAGATTATGAACTACTTGCCCATCGTTAGACATATTTGTTTATCGTAAATTCTCCGCTCTGTGGGAGTTTTCTATTTTGGAGCTACCCTATGTAACAGTGTGAATCCTGCATCGAAGACCTCCACATCATGGAGATTACCAGATTCTTTTGATGGCTGACTAAACATGGCGGACTGCGGGAATTTTTGAGATTGCGTTGAAGGAATGGTCTAAAACACCCGGTATGGCCATTAGACAAGAAATTTAAAACCACTGCGACATATGATCACCTCGGTGAATTATTGCTGAATAAGGAACATATAGAACTTTAAGGTTGTGCTGTGGATAGGAAAATGTCCCTGGTTTTTCAAATGAACGTCTGTTAAACGTTGTATCCGTAGCATACAACGTCTAATTCAATTCACTTGTTAGGTACAGGTGGAGGAAACAGCACCTTCAAACCTTGCAACTTTGTCCCAAGTGGAATAAAGAAAAGCGAAATTTGTTATGTCGACGTATGTTGTTGACGACGCGCGTGTGCGTAAAATCATGCTTTCAGCCGTTGATCCGGCTTTTCATGCCAAGGGTAGGCGCATTCAGCCATAAGCTATTTGAAATGACCTGTCCTGAAGTTAGTTTTACTTTAGCCAATGACAAATTCTGGCAGCAGTTAAAAAAATCACCCAAATTATTATTCTTGAGGAGATATCTAAGTACTGGTGGCGGGTCTGTTCATAAACGTTCGCTTCTCTCTCCTGACAGAGGGCCCAGGAGTAACTGTAGATCTAAGAGCAGTTCAAGTGTGGTCGTTGACTGGGACGGGTGGCTGAGTGTCCTTGTCGTTTGAAGATTATTGCAGACGAGCTGGCTGTTAAAAAGTTGCGTCAAGGTATACACAGCCAAAGTGGTTCGTACAGTTTCTATCATTGTACATTTGTATGTTAAACGTTTAATTTATAGGTAACAGAAAAAGATTAAAATATTGTTACGTTATGTGGCGCAATCGTTCATTGTTTAATTTGTAGTGTTACGGGACTCTCCGGACTACATGGCTACAGTAAGATAAACACTTGTGCCCGATTGTGTTTGCTGTGACATCGGCCGTCCATCCAAAGTTTATCAAATGGACCATCGTTCGGTGAAATATTATTTGGTACGGCGTATATTTAGTCAAATAAATACATAGATGTTAAAACCAAGATGGTCCTCAGCGCACACTCATACTGTTATCGGGCAAACAGAGCCACCAAATATGTATCCATGGAAAAATTAAAATAATAAAAACCAAGTTCAATACTAGTCTAAAGAACTATCAAATTGTTTATTAAATTGAGATGTTTGTTTTATTGTAGCTTAGTATCCTTAAGTCCTGACTATTGTATCAAAATTCTCTCAGAAAAACGCCGTTCACGTTTATGATCACTTTTACATAGTTTTTCTATGGAAATGGTGGCTGACAAAATGTCAATGGACGAATAAATGTATAGCTCACCAACATCGTCATCTTTGTGTTAATACTGCATGCATGCCATCCCCGTCGTGCAAATTTGAGCTTCTTTTCCGTCTTTTCCAGACTTTCTGTCGTCACCATTACAGTCAACGTCTTCCCAGTTCCTGTCTGATCTGTGACGCAGAAATTATTGCTTCGTGACAAGCTTTATTGTTCAGTAAGGGATTCATTAAATGCGGTAACTTTTTCACTGTTGACTGGTGCTTGGCAAAGTGGGATTAAAGCTCACGGACGATACAAAGCCAACTTGACCTTTGCGTCACATGTGATTTGTCCACATAAGTTTGATGATCCCTGTGTTACATGTTTAAATGACTTTGTTGAGCGCTGAAGTTGTGAATAAATGAACCCAGGAAAGCAGAATTTAACTGAAGGTTCTAGCCACTTTTCCACGTGACCTCGGCTACTTACAACATGTACAAATACAGCACTAGGCATAGCATCGAAAGCAAACTACGTCACACTCTGGGTCACTCGCACACTGAATATGACATACGTGGTATCATGGGATGGAAGTCAGAAAATATTAGCGTTGTGTCCACTCCAAGGACTATACGACGTGCTAACGTATGGATGAATTATGCCCATGCAGACGGATTTCAATACACAAAAAAACAATGCGCGGGTGTCATCTTAGTTGCTACGAGCGCTTCGGTACGACCTCACTTCACGCCAGGTTAACGAACAGCGAGCCAGTAAGAGTTAATAATGTGCTACTACCATGTGCGCTACCATGTGCTGATGGGTGATGTCGGACAGGCGCAATCCAGTGCTGAGACAATGACAATGATACCCAGATTAGCTCTTCACCGGGTGACGAAAGCTTATACCATGGACAGCGCCATCTACGCTGACAACAATGTATACTACTGTACAATTCGTTATGTGCACAGCGCCATCTACCAGATGTGTAATCGTCGGTAGTTGTTTCATTTCTCTCTTTGAAATGGGATCTCTGGGTGTCAGAGCAACCGCTACATGTGGGATAAAACAAACTGATATATCGGTGGTAAAATTCCAGCGTCACCCGAGGCACCGCTGATATCGCCCGCATTCCCGTCACAATAGTACATGCCACTCTGAAGGCTGAAGTTATGGCTTCAATGGCCAGAAAGGAGTACGGTGTCTTCGTGTACATAAGCCAGGATGGTCGTTCTGGGTGGATCGTGTGATTGTATTGCTGGTTATGTTTCACTTCTGTTTTCTTACGCGGCTTTAGTTAATTTTAAATCAGCTGTACATTGTTTGCTAGCATTACTCCATCCAGTCATTTTAAATAGTTAGACTTCCTTGTCAACAGTCAGAGACTGAGTAAGCTTATTTCCGATGTCGATGAATGTGTAATATCCGGACTGCATACTACATTTGGCCAGGGATGATCACGGTTTCCCAAATTAAGCTTTCCATGACACATCATATTCTAATGTAGTTAGACATATATAAAGGTCTAAAATAAATTCAGAAAGAAAAGCTAACAGTAATGTATGTCAGTCAGTGATGATTTAAAAGTGCCCCAGAAGAGGCCATTCTTTAGACTACAAATGAAAAACTGCCTTCCTTATTTTTCAGCTACTTTTTACTATTTATAAACGAAAGTGAATTTGCGCTTATTGCACAGGTCAAAACTTGCAGAGAAAGCGTTCCATGTGTGTAGTATATCACTAAAGCATGGAAAGGGTACATATTTCCTTTATATGCCAAGCACAACATAAGCAAAGCTCAAACAATAGAAATGGGCGGAAGTAGTTTTAAAATGCCCATGTCCCCCTATTTGTATTTTCGTATGGCTATGTTTATTTTAAAAATATTTAGGTTCAGATCTTGCTGTAACGGGTTTTGTTCCTTAACTCTCCGTTTTAAGACCTCTGAGAGTAAAAATAAGGGTTATATGCAACACTTTAGTATGGTCTAGAGGTTTTGGTGAAGTTGTGACCATCCCTACGGCAGCCACTATTCCCTGCATGGCGGCAACTACGTGTAGCAGACCAGTAGGCCTATGGCTACACAGTACAGCTACAACAGGTTGGGAATAAAACCTCATTTTAAGTGTACAATACCTCAGTATAGTTATAAGCCTGTACAACAATTAAGGAATGTCAAAAAGTGGACTTAGCTATCATCCTGTATAACTGCAGTACAGATCGACCAAAGATTAGACAATTTCAGTGCTAATAGGCACAGGTCAATTTAATATTTCTGATTATAGTTGTAGAGCTCTGGACTCAGGAGAAGAGCTAGTCAGATGGTGGCCTGTATGACTATTTTTTATTTTTTTCCTGCTGAGAATCTTTAGCTTTGGAAATTACCTCCCCTCCGACGAATCTTGATTGTCAGTGCAAGGAAGCAGACTAAGCATCTGATAAAGATTTTAATACATGAATAATGAATGACATAATGTGATTAATAACTGACAGAAAGAAAAAAACTTCCGAACCTGGAGGTCATGGGTTCGGTTAGGTTTCCTACATCTACTGTGTTCAAACATACATATATTTTTTTAAAGATACTACAGACCTCGGGCTGTCGGGTCATGGAAAACGTATCTGCTTCCTAACCTTGAGGCCCTAGGTTCAGCTATCTAGGTGATACGACAGGGAATTATCACAGTCCACATCAGGGAGTTCAGTGGTTAATTCACTGAGGTCTTGGTAGGTTGGAACAATAATGCTAGCAGAACCGTGGAAATGGGGTTACATTCGTTGAACACTTCCCGCCTCCATCGCTGTATTGTACAAGTGGAGAAGTCCTGTTGAAATGTTATTCTTTCCCAGGTCATCCAATTAATATCAGGATTTTATGCATGCAAACAATTATCGACATATTTTAACCCTTTCGCTGCGGGCTCCGCCGAATGGCGATTCAAACTTTTTTCAAGTGACACGTGTCTGTGGGCACACCCCTTATCGAGAAAGATAGTTACCTCTATTATTCGCTCTCTGATTAGTCGCTGCCACCTAATAACAGGTGATGATTGCTCAGGTATATTCTGAAGAATCTCAACTGCTGGTTATTCCCAAATAACGGAGAATTAAATATGCCACAGTGAAAGAGTTCACTGTGGAGAGTATGATTATTTTTTTTGCCTTTGGTCATTTAGCTTATAGAAATGCTTTCTGAGAATTTGATATTTTAAACGTCACACATTTTTGCATCTGATTCTACTTTGACGACTTCACTTGTTCGCGAGATGATCAGACGTGGTTAGAGTTCGAAATATGAAAGGTTTTGCCCTCTGTCCTCAAAAATTCCACTGCTAGCACCCAGTACATATCTAGTATTGCCTGCAAGATATAAGTAGAATTTACCTATACATACATATCTTGGTTTACATGGCGACTCCATTCCATGGAATGATTTGCGCCAAAGTAATAGGGTGTGTGTCAGGGATTTAGACTGCTCTAATCAACCATAGTCAATCCACGGAGGATACTGGCACAATGCTGTAGCCTAAAATCTGTGGATCCTACATAAATAATTTCCCACGGCTTTGAAAACCAAACCTGCATTCCTCTGTGGACAGAGCACAGTCCTTAGAGTTGGGCCAATAATTCCCACGTCTAAAAGATCAGAAAAGAATATTTGTCTCTGAGCAGTGTACTGCGGACACACGAGTAAAACATGATGGATGGTTTCCTCAGCCTGACAAACATCACACAGATCTGAATCTCTTGCCTTGAATCTTTTCAAGCAGCTAATGGGAGGTGTCCTGACCGAAGTCGGAAGCACAGGATTTCTGCTTTTCTGTGGGACACATTTGTTCTGTAAACGTCCGATATTGACCCCAGCACTCAGCAAAATATTCTGAAAGGCTGTAATTTTTGGCATTATATAGCGAATCATAAGAAGATGGTGAAAACACTGAACTGGCTGAATTATGTAGAGAGCTTTCTAACTTCATCCCAAATTTTGCTGTGCGCAGTTTGCGCCTAATTGAGAGAGACCATTTCTGGGAATGGACCTGAAGAACATTTAAAGGAGTTGTTTTCATTGCTCCAGTGCAAATTCGTAACGCTGTACACTGCCTGGATCGGATTAACGAGCTATATATTAAGAGTAAGGATTTATACTCAGCTCCGCAGCTTTCCACAGATATAGCACTCATCAAGTTAAGCACTTTTTTGCATTTGAGAACAACATATTCAATGTGTTTGCCCCAGGTCAATTTGGTGTCAAAAGTGACACCCAAGTATCGGAAGGATGAAGACAGCTTTATGTTGGTGTTACCCAGCTTAAGTGATATGTGCGGCAAAATCCTCCTTTTCCTGAACACAACCGCCTCTGGCTTCATACACGAAAAACGGGACCCCCAAAGCTTACCCCATCGTGTTATTGCGCTTAGAGCCTGTTGGATGTGCCACTTTGCAGCGTTCAGATTCTGGCACTGGAACCAAAGAGATTTGTCGTCTGCAAAAACAGTACATGGGATCATTAAATGAAGGACAGATGGCAGGTCATTTATAGCAATGTTGAAAAGAGTGGGAGATATTATACTACCCTGAGGAGTGCCATTCTCAATATTCACTTGATTTGAGTAGGCTTGCCAATTCAAACTCGTGTAACTCTCTCAGACAAAAAGCCTTTCGCCCATCCGAGCATTTTACGTCCGATACCAATATTCTGCATCTTGATTAGTAACCCTCTTTTCCATATCATGTCTCATGCCTTCTCTATGTCCAAGAACACAGTCAAGACAGATTCCCTGTTTAAAAACGACTTTTGGACAGAGGACTATGACCTGATGTGCTAAACCCACTCTGCACGTCTGAAAGTATATTATTTTTAGTTAGAAACCACCCAAGTCTGGAGTTTACCACGATCTGCATCGTTTTACACAGCACTGATATTAATGCTATTGGGCGGTACGACCCCGCCTCTGTAGCATTCTTTCCTGACTTGGCAATAGGTATCACAGTGGCTGTTTTCCAGCACACCGGGGGACTCATTCGTGACCAAATATTGTTGTACAACAACAACATAATTTTAAGGCATTCATCAGGTAGGTTTTATAACATAGAGTAATATACACCGTCCTTCCCTGGTGTGGAATCTTTTTTCCCCCACTCAGAGCTTGCTTGAGTTCCAGGAGAGAAAATTCGTCATTAATGGCCAGATCATGAAACATGAGCAAACTTTTCCGCTAGTAGATTACACTTATCAAAGTCACTAACACAAGATGAGTTATCAGATATCAATGTAGGAATATTATTAGACTATGCACCACTTACTGCCTTTACCTGGGCCCATACCCTCTTTAGTGGTGTTGAACTAGTAATGCCAGAGCAGTGCTTTCGCAAATAGGCTTTCTGGGCTTGCGTGATTGTACGCTGCGCAACAGCCTTATATTTCCGATAAAGAAAAAACGATATCGTTGATCAGACGGGTGTGAGACGCTCTGTTCTTAGCTCTCTTACGCTGACGTATGACATCAGCACACTCTGTCGTCCACCACGGAACTGGGGACTTCAACCAGACCGCCCCTGAAGACTTCGGGATGGAGACACTGGCTGCAGAGTTGATAGCGCCTATAATGTTGTCAGTAAATTGCTCAATGTTATCAGAAACAACTGATTCATTCCATGACGACAAGCATTCAGCGGCATAGGTATTTCAATCAGATCTTTGTATTTTCCATCTAGGCTGGTTATCTACACCATTATAGTGTGGTAATACCCCAAATGTAGCAACCACAGGAGAGTGATCACTTCCATTAGCTGAATTGTAGTCCACATACCATGAAAAACCAGTACATTACTCGCTGGAACACAAAGCCTAAGCAAACACTTGATCTGGCCGCTGTCAGAGCATGTTACCTGGCTGTCTTTTCACGGACTTCACCCTCTCGATAACTTCATGTAAGGCTTCACCAAATTTTACAGGATTCAACGAGCACACAGGAAATCCAAGAAAACCAGACATGATTACATCTAAACTACAGTTTGTTTCAACTTCTCATGCTTTCTTTCCGCCCTCGCCTTCCTCACTATCATTTCTGTTTCCCACCCGCTTGCCCCGCCCTGAAGGTCGCACCTCAGTGAAGTCCATATCGTCGCCTTCGTCCTCCATTGTAGCTCAAATGACTAACAGTAGCCTAAATAAACTAGGTGCAAGCACAGTGAGATTATTTACAAGGCAGTGGGGAGAAAAGAGGGGTGTCTCTGGGGCGGCTCAGAGACCAAGCTGAAAGACGAAAGGAGCCCTTATTAGTTCAAGAGTGACAGTGCAATGTACAAGAATCAGCTAACCTCACAGAACAATAAATCATTTATGCTACAAAATCACTATAGACTATACAATCACGCTAACCTACTTAACTATATACATTTACGTTGAAAATTACACAGATTTAGTTAGGTACAAGCAACTGGAGTGCAAGAACAATATAAGCTCAGCTTACAAGTCTGAGAATTTACTTATGGGGGCATAGAAAGTATTCAGATAGTTGAGTCATATTGGTTGAGACGCCGAGCAAGACCAGTATATGGCGCACCTAGCCATGTAAATGCTTCCTATACAGGAGCACTCTGGAATAAACGTCACTCCTATTTTATTATGTCAAACTGACTGCTAGTCAGGCCCTGTGTAAAGTAGATGTAAACTTTGGAAACAGGTTATGTAAGATAATTTTTCTGTTTTATTTGTGCAGACCAGAATATGGAGGAGACAAACCTCCAACCAAAAATAGAGGGACCCACGACACGTGGTTGACCGAGAAACAAACATTTCTGATCTTGAACGGTTACATCAGCAAGTGTCAGTTAGTTTGCGAAGCTGTGGTTTTGCAAAATATGGTTCCAAGAAGACCTGCTTTGACCCCTTTCAACATCAGGAAATGCCTCTACTTAAATCTTTTCCTCCCAGTATACAGCGTATAAAATTTGCCTGTGAGGTCTTCATGGAGCGTTTGAAATTAAATTCCACTGAAGTCAATCAACTAGAAGAGACGATACGTGCTTAAAGGCAGTGTGAAAGATGGTGTAAAGAGAGACACTGTCGACTAACTGCTTCAAAGTTCATAGTGGTTAACAGACGGTCGTCCACTGAAGGAAGAAGCTTTTAGGTTATACGGTCTCATCAACTAGGGCCATGTGATTTGGTTTTTAACAGGAGCGCAGTGCTCTGGATAAATGTGTCTCATACATGAAACAAAAAGGGTATGAGGATATTCAGCTCCAGCATGTCGGATTTGTTGTCTGCAGAGACTATCCATTTCTCGGAGCGTCCTGTGATGCTATTGCAACTGACAAAGGGAGAGGCGAGGTGGTGGTGGAGTTTAAAAATCCTCTGTTTACCTGGACATTGTTATGGAAGCGGTTGAGAAATTACGATGTTTACGACTGGACGAGAGCTCTCAACCAACTTTAAACCGCCAACATGCGTACCACTCTCAGCGACAAATGGGAGTACACTGGAACATGTCTTTCTTATGGATATACAACTTCTTGGTTTATTATCACGACGTTTCGATGTAGATACTAACATCGTGATAACTTGATAACGATGTTAGTATCTACATCGAAACGTCGTTATAATAAACCAAGAAGTTGTATATCCATAAGAAAGACATGTTCCAGTGTACTTCCATCCCAACTTCTAAATGCCACTTAAACAAGACAAATGGGAGTGTTGGAAACGCAGCAGTGTGACTTTGTGTTGTATACGGATCCGGACATCTTTGTGGAAACCTCACTTTTTGATCAGCTTTTCAGGTTGCCAATGACTGAAAAACTGAAGCTGTTCTACAAAACCTACATGCTGCCAGAAATTGTATACCCAACATTGAAGTATGGATATATAGACGTAGATATCCACTTAAACCTGTAAACTTAATAATGTGGCTAGATAGTGTATGAAAGGTTTCAAATGAAAAGCATCAATGCCCTGGGTCTGAGTAATTAATTAATTGTAACAAATCAATGTTGTTGACTGTTGAAAAGCTCAGTTTTGTACACTGTTCATAATTCATCTTTTTTTTGGCTTGTAAATTGTGACCCGTTAGAATAATGAATTTTCAGTAGTAATATGGAGACTCGGATACACGTCTGAAATGATTTTGGGTACATATATGAAGTTGTACGTCTTATAGTATGACGGTCGTTTTGAATATATCCACCAGAATTTTTACTGTATCTTTTCATTATTATATTATTTAATGTAATTTGCATAACCATTCTTTATTGTGTAAGTTCTGCCATGCCATATCTCTGTAACTACCGTAATGAAATTATTACACTTTTCAGAGTGATCACAGACATTTAACCATACATTTGCCTTTATACTTTTAAAAATGTATTGGATATTAAGTTGCATATTAATCACTTTAATTTGTATCTTTCCTTTTCATTCATGTTAGAGTACTGGGGCAATAAACTGGATATTATCTGTCACCAACTCATTGAGGGGACTCTCAAATAGAAACGGAGACAAGGATAACCCTGGAGTGGTTCTGACTCTTTGTCTCCCAAATGTAAACAAAGTCGGGGTGCATGCAAATAAATAAACTAGTTTAACATTAAAAACACACAAAGTATCCAAGATAAGTTCTGCAATCGATGTGTACTACCTAGGTAGACTCTGTGAATTCTTTAGTTTCTAATTCTGTAGTGTGGCTGTTTTGTTTATCTGTCTACTTGACACTATTAACATATGGCGTAAGCTGACGGCAAAACCTGGGCCCCAATCTCTCGTGACATTACTGAAATAGATGGATCTAAGCCGGCAGCTTCTCTGAGCCTATGAAAAAGTTGTCGTCCCAACAGTGTCGGTTTATGCAGAGTTCACTGTACTTGAATATATGCGGAAAGCAATCCGAGGATTCATGGCAAGGTATTCAGGCACAAAATTTGAGAAAAATCCAAAGAGTTTGAATCCAGTTATCAGACAGAGGTGTTTCTTGAACGTCATCTGTGGATCCACAAAATCAATCAACAGTGAAAATTTGACCGAACTCGGACAATACCTTGTGCATTAATTGTGCGGAAAGCACTGATAACTCTGAATGAAGGAAGTCATCATATATGCAAAACTTATGCCTAAAGCATGTGATTTATCAGGTATTTTCTGGATGTTGTTTGCAGGCCACCAACCAAATCAAATGGACCACTGCTCTTGTGTAACATAACCTAACGTGCAGCACTTGCAGGTTTTACATAATGGCCCTACCCGAAAGTTTTTATTGACCTCATATACAAATGTTTTCATATTTAATTTCCTAGGCTATAAGTAATTCTTACTCAAAATAAAAAAAAACGCCACTTGTTTTTTCTACCTTTGCCCTTTGGACCAATAAAAATCTCATTCTTCTCCCTACCACTAAAAGGAAAGTTCAGATATAGTCACGTTATACAATAGCAGCTGTTTTTAAGGATTGTATTATGACCCTAATCACTGCAAAGAATTCATTAACTATTGATAATGGGAGTTTGAAAATTTGTAAAATATGTAGCAAACATTAAAAATGTCCTCAGCAACATGATGCAGGGTAAGAGGCATTATACCATTAAGAATGTGAAATGTTTGAATTCGTTGCATGGCACGCTCAACATGAATCCGGACTTCAGCTATCCTCCTTGTCTTTTCGACCTGCTCAGCAGTGAGTTGAGCTTCCTTTGATCTTCGAAGTGGTGGTAAATTTTGTCCACTTTGTCTGTCCTGTATCATATCCTGGATGTCGAATCCTCTGTCAACCATGATGTTGTCCCCGGGTCTGAGTTTGTCTTAAATTCCACAGTCTCTGGTAATAAACTTATTTTCGCAGGATCCACCATACAAGTTGGACACAAATACAACAGTACCATTTGGAGATATCCCAACCAATGCCATAAGCGCGTTCTGTTTGTAATTGGACCACAGCTGTTTTTGAGATTTCAATGCTGAGGGCTTTTGATAGTAAATCTCAGTCTATAATTACACGTATATTTGGAAACGTTATAAACTCTGGTGGCTGATGTTTCTAAATTTCCCCAACAGATGGAAATCTGTTCTAGTTCTAACCTTAGAAAAGTTATCTTGATTTCAAAGAGCTTTGAAAAATATGATTCAAAAATATTAAGCCTCATGGAAATATCTGTATCTAACAACCCCACCATTAAACGCACAAGAACAGCAAATAATTCATGAACCGGCAACAGTTTTCGTTTCTTTCAAGGTTTTCTTGAGTACTGGGTGCTTTTACGTTCATTGATGAGATTGTAGTTTACATTTTTAGCTTTGGTCTCTACATGATAAAACAGTGCATAGAACAATTCTGTTTTAGGAAGACCAGTCCAAAACTGACATTTTTTGTGCACATGACAACTTATTTTGTAGCCTGTTAATCGTAACTTCACTCTGCCACAGCTTTCTTTTTAATTTAGCATTTTCAGAGCCTGTGTAAAAACCGCAGGAAGGGGAGGTTTTAACGTTAACATTGTTTGTGGAGTCAGATTCGGTTTAAACGTCTTTGTGGCTGCACTGCACATGCTTGTCCTGGAGCGCCTTTCTGTACAGGTGGTTATCATCCACAGGATAACTGGTCGCTTCCATACAGGAAAGTGGCACATCAGGTTCACGGTCCTAACAAAAGACAACAATTGATTAATAACCAATAGATTTACATGTACGTCGTCTCCATATATATTATTTTATTTACATGTATATATTGATTGGTGTCTGTTGATTATTAAGAAACCCTATATTTGAATTTTGCAAGTGGCTTTAGAATACATTTACCAGGTTGAACAATTTTTGAACAGCTTCTGCATACATCCAGCAAAGAATAGACCTTTACTTAATTCAAATAGTGTTGAACACACTGATTTAATTTACAAGATACAGCAGCATTTCAACAAAAATTTTGCAAATTATCAGTTTTGAAGAAAGTTACCATTGGCTTTGAAATTACAGACTTTTCTATATGTTTTACCAACAGAACAACCAAAGTTCCATTTTAATGCATTTTCTATAATCCGAATCCTTCCCAAAATCCATGCAGCTTTTGTAGCAAAGTCATGTTTTAGTGCCTAAATTTGAATACTTTGCCCCAACAGAACATCCATATGTAAGTGGTGCTACAGCTGACACATGTACAGCATTTCAAGACTTGAAATATATTTCATGCCAAACGAAAGAAAAACATCAACAATATTAGCAATAATCGAACAATAAAAAAACGGTGGGGCACTGAAACGCCATTTTACCGTTTTTGTCCGTCTGACCCAAAGGCAAAATCTTTCCCTTAAACCATTATTTTGTCATGGTTTATACCTGCGAAATTCAAAACACTTCAGAGGTACAGCCAATCCACACCCGTCCCTACCGTTTTCTGTTCGCCTGAATCTTGGATACAAAATCGAATTAGTGTTCTTATACCTGGACCTGCCGGACGCATATCCCTCCAAATTACCAGTAACCAGGCTCTGTTGTAGGTGTAACTGAGAAGCCTTGACATGATAGGGCGTTGGGAACAGGGTGTATACTGACCATCTCAAGACATCGTGAGCTTTTACGACTAATTTAGCATATCCGCTTTGCAGCAACGTGCACCGTAACTACGTGTGCACATCAGCATGGCGAAGTCTGTGGACAAGAAAGACGAAAACCATGCTCATTTAAGAATTGAGAGATTAACAATTCCTTCAAACTGGCATAGCTGGAAAAGACTGTATCGCTCACATTTGGTGCGGTAACTGTTACGGTTTTGCTTGACTCGGACATTAGAAAAGTTCATGTGCCTGGTAAAGTCATGTGCTCTCCCTCTTCCTATCTGATCAATTACGGAAGCAGATGAGCAATTACAATCGTGAAACACATGCAAACACGAAAAACACATAGGCTAGTAGACCAAATGCTAGTTGTTATGTTGACTGTGCTTTTTGATTTGTCTTTTGTTCGTTTGAAAGACCACTCATACAACTCTCGCCATTGTTATCCAGATTGAATGAATGAATGATTATGGCTTAACGCCACATCGGCAATATCTCAGCCATATCGTGGCGAGAACAAGGTGGAACCACGAGACAGTTCAGGTTTTCGATAGTGACATGAAAACATTAAAAACAAACCAAAAACGTACGGACATGATTAAAATCAGGTAAGAAAACCAAAACAGCTAAAACTCGAAAACAAGCATATTAAGGAAGTTTTATCACGAGTATGTATGAAAATAAAATTTATACTTTATGATACAGGCCAATGGCCTTCAAATATTTTATGACAGCGTCGCCAGCGATGCTGTCAAACAAATCATATATGGAGTTTACTGTGTAGAACATGGGCAAAGTCCACACAGTCAACCAGTATATGTTTGATGCCGTATTCAGCATCACATCCAACACACTCGGGAGCACTGCTCCCATCCAGGATAAAATTGTGTGTTAGGCGAGAATGCCCAACACGGCATCTTGTTAAAACAACTTGGTCTCTACGAGACATACCCAGTGTATAAGAGTTATGGCCAATGACGGGGTGAATAGCGTGCAGTTTATTACACACCTGCACGTCCCATTCATCATGCCAAAGGCGACGAATATACTTAAGAATGTTAGATTTAAAATCAGTGTAAGGGATTTTAACTTTTGATAGGGATTTATTTAGGGCAGCCTTTGCCTCCCTGTCCACGACTGTGTTTCCATGGATACCAACATGGCTTGGTATCCAACAGAATATAATATCTTTGCCTCTTTTAATCAATTTTCTATGTAAGGCTAAAATTTCCAGAATAAGCGGGTTTTTGAATTTATTATTCTGCATTGCCAAAAGGCAGGAGAGCGAGTCACTACATACCATTGCCCTCTGGGCATGCCCAGAGGAAACATATGATAAGGCCAGGAGTATAGCCCTGGCTTCTGCAGGAAAGATAGACGATGAAGACGGAGGACGAAGAGAAGAGACCCCGCTGTTCTAAGACAGCCGCAGCCGCAACCCTGTCCCCATCCTTCGACACATCAGTGTATATAAATTTATAATTTGGATAATTAGCCTTAATTTCAGCAAAAGCTTGCTGAATTATAAGAGGATTTGTATCGGATTTCTTATGTTGACGTAGATCAAATATTAGTTTAGGTTGTGGAAGAAGCCAGGGAGGAGACTCCGGAAAAGATACCGGAGCTATCTCCTCTAACTTGATGTTAGCTTCCACAACATGGTCCCGTATACGAAGACCGAACGGAGGGATCTTGTTAGGACATTTAGTATATTTGTCTACATATGATGGATTGAAAACACAGTCGTAGGCAGGGTTTGTTGGGTGAGCTTTAAGCTTTGTTGCATATTGAAGGCTGAGTTTAATACGTCGGTTATGTAAAGAAGGCTCATTGGCCTCCAAGTATAAACTCTCTACTGGTGAAGTTCTAAAGGTACCAAGGCTGAGCCTCAGACCTTGGCGATGGACCGGATCCAACATTTTAAGATATGATTTCCTAGCGGAACCATAACTGATGGACCCATAGTCCAATTTAGACCTCACCAGAGAACGATATAAATTAAGTAAAACAGATCTGTCAGCACCCCAATCGGTGCTAGACACGACCTTAATTATATCGAGAGCCTTTATACATTTAGCTTTAAGCGTTTTTAAGTGAGGTATATAAGATAGTTTACTATCGAATATAACTCCTAAAAATTTATTTTCCCCAACAATCTTCACTGGTTCACCACAAAATTTAAGCTCAGGGTCTAGATGAAGTTTCCGTTTATTACAGAAATGCATACCGACGGTTTTAGACGTAGAAAATCTAAAACCATTGGCAACTGCCCATTTCTCGATCTTACTGAGACAAAGCTGCAGTTGCCGCTCGATGTTATTCTTATTTTTCGCCCGGTAGCATATCAGAAAATCATCTACATATAAACAACCCTCGGTTCCAGATGTTAATGTTTGGGTCAAGCTATTAATTTTGATGCTGAACAGCGTAGGTGAAAGGATATTGCCCTGGGGTACACCCATCTCTTGCTCATAAGAGTCCGAAAGAGTGGACCCCACCCGTACCTTAAACCGACGATTTGATAAAAATTTGAATATAAATATAGGTAATCGACCTTTAAGGCCCATATCCGCGAGGTCTTTTAAAATGCCATATTTCCATGTGGTGTCGTAGGCCTTTTCAAGGTCAAAAAATATTGACACCACATGTTCATTATTAATAAAACCATCACGAATGAAACTTTCAAGTCGAACAAGGTGATCCACTGTGGATCTACCTTGACGAAAACCACATTGGATATTAGATAGTAACTTGTTGGTTTCGAGAAACCAAACAAGTCTATCATTTATCATCCGTTCCATAGTCTTACAGACGCAACTGGTAAGAGCTATGGGACGGTAATCATTTGGATCAGTATGATCCTTACCCGGTTTGGGAACCGGGATAATACATGCCTCCCTCCATGAGGGTTGAAAATTACCAGTTATCCAAATATCGTTCAATAAGTCCAAGACAGTCTCAAGTGGTTCATCTGGTAAATGGTTCAGAAATTTATAATATACATTATCAGGACCACATGCTGTATCATGTGCCTTTCTCAGTGCAGTTTTTAGTTCATCGATATTAAAAGGACGATTATAATCTTCTAAGTTTTTAGAAGAAATGGGCAATTTAATTTTCTCCTTCTGGTTTTTGATATGCTGAAATTGTGAAGTATAATTCTCAGAAGAAGATTTTTTAGAAATTGATTCCGCGAATTTATTAGCTATATCGGATAGAGAAGTTAGTATGTTATCTCCATCTTTCAAGTGCTGGACTTTTGCTTTGTTATTTTTACCCCTTAGTTTCTGAACCGTATTCCAGACCTTACGCATAGGTGTTTTGGACGTAATGCCTGAAACGAAGTTCCGCCAACAAGATCGTCTCTTGGACTTAAGTAATCGACGAGCCTTAGCTGCAAGAATACGAACCTGGTTTAAATTTTTATCAGTAGGACAATGGTTGAACTTGTGTTCAGCCCTTTTACGGTCCTTTATGGCTTTACGACAGTCATTGTCGTACCAGGGTTTACTTTTGGATTTTGGACTGGTCGAGGTCTTAGGGATAGTTCTATCTGCAGCTCGTAATATAAGCTGATTAAATTTAAATATAGGGTCATCTGCTGCATTGAGAGTCTGTGGAGTGATATCAGCCTCACAGAACATCTCAAATGCCATCCAATCTGCTTTATCGAACTTCCACCTAGCTACACGTTCTAAAGAATTAGACGTGACATGCTCTAGGATAATAGGAAAATGGTCACTACCACAAAGATCCTCGTGCACTGTCCAAGAAAAATCCAGGAGAAGTGATGGATCGGTGATAGTGAGATCGATAGCAGAATAAATGCCATTACCCGCATGTAAATGAGTATTAGAACCATCATTGAAATAACACAGTTCCTCCTTGGTTAAAAAATCTTCTACCACCTTGCCCTTATTATTTATGCTTACCCGATAAGGGGTTATGGGAATTAAAATCGCCCATTATTATAAACGGCGTAGGTAATTGTTCTTTCAAATTATGTAACTGTAAAGCTGACAAAGAAGTGTTCGGAGGAATATAAACCGAACACAAAGTGACTGTCTTAGACAATGAGACACGAACGGCCACAGCCTGAAGCTCTGTATCCAGAGCAACAGGACTGTGTAATATTGTTATTTATGAAGACAGAGGAGCCGCCTACAGCTCGCTCTTCTTCGTGACAAAATGTACTATAAAGTGAATAATTTTGGATTTATTTTATCTTTGTCAGATGTCTTCAGGTGAGTTTCCTGAAGACAAAGGGCAATAGGATTTAATGATTGGACCAGCTGTGTTATTTCATTAAAATTAACCGTAAGATCTCGACAATTCCACTGTATAATTTTGTCGTATGTAGACATTACGGAGGGAGGCGTATAGGAGATTTCTCTTTATGTTTGGATCTAGGACGACCCTTCCTTGGAATCGGCTGGAAGATCTCCCTGGTGCGGGTGATGTATCCATCACATCCGCATCTGATGTTGAAGGGACAACGTCCTCCAACGATCCAAACCTGTTAAATGTTTGGACAGGATCTCTTGTGGGATTAGACAGACGTTCTCTTCGGCCACTGGGTTTACCGGTTTTAATATTACTACTTGGAGTTGTACTTTTGGACTTTTTTGTCATTATGATTTTTAGAGGGCTGGGGTTCAGGTTTATCAGTTTGTTTTGCATTTGTTTACTGCTTTTATTTCTTGTACTGTGATGGTCTGGGTTGAGCAGGAATTCCGTTCAAGGTTGAGCTGAACGTTCCACAGTGATCGAACTCGGTTTGTCGTTTCCAATGGGCCAAGTCAAGGAAGTTTGAGTTGCAACAGATGTTGCAGCTCGCTTGACCACATTGGCAAACGAAGTCTGCGGTGGCGTACTCGAAAGTGAGGCCAATTTGCGGGCCTCCTGATAGGAAATGTTGTTTTTAGTTTTTAAAGTGATTATTTGTTTTTCTTTAATGAAAAGAGGACAGTCCTTAGAGGAGGCCATGTGATCTCGGCCGCAATTGCAGCACTTAATTGTGCTGCTGCAGTCAAAACCATCATGACCTTCACTGCCGTATCTGAAACAAACCAGTTTGTTTTTACACTTGCCTTTGCCATGACCAAATTTTTGGCAATTAAAACACCGTGTCGGGTTAGGTATGTATAAATCCACATTAACCCTATACGGGCCAATGTAGATATATGATGGTAGAGAGGTACTATTAAATGTCAGCAGGTATGTGTTTAATTTGAGGATGTTGCCAGCTCTTTTTATTGTGAAACGTTTGACTCTGACAACACCCTCTGGATTTAATTCTGTGCAGATTTCCTGTGACAGCTGTTCAGGGTGTTGTGAGGGGATGTAAAAACAGATATATCGGAAATTTTTTTTAGTGATAATAAATTGTGTGATTGTTGTTTCCGGAAACATTCGATAAGAATGTCTCCGGATCGCAGCTTTTTAACATTTTTTAAAGTTCCTGCTGCACCCTCCAAAGCCCTCTTCAAAAGAAAAGGATGTATTTTCGAGGCCGGCTTTTGTTCACTCTTTGTTGAGAGAACAATAAAAGCCGGCCAACTTTCCTGTCCAATGTCTAGAGGGTCTGATAGAACCTCCAGCTTCCTCTTTTTATCAGCCCCTGAATTTGGCTGAGACGACGATCGAATGTCAGAAGCATTTTTTGAAAGATTTAAGGTATTCATAATAAATAGTTAGGGATTCACCCCACGTGTTCCGCACCCACCACGGAGTGCCAACAATGGCAATGTCTGAACCTGGGGATACCCAGCTGGAAAGACACCAAGGATTCCACATGGGGTATACTCAAATAGATGGCCTTAATATGCGCACCCCATTCCCCACCCGAGCTCCTCCATCACCCACCCTATGAAGGAGGTTGCACATTAGTCCCGTCCTCCCCCATCACGGGTCGCAACCCACGGCAAACAGGTTGCCCCTTTTAGTCGCCTTGTACGACCAGCCCGGGGAGGCTGTAAAACTATTCTATTCACCGGAACCACACGGGAGAGCCCTAGGTTAGTCGCCTCGTACGACAAGTTTGCCTAGAGAACTGGGGCCCTATTCTTTTCACTCCCGGGAACCCCACGGGGGTTATCAAGATTGAAGGTATTCTCACGCATTTAGCTGTCATTTCTTAACCAAGTCACCCATGCCCTTGAAACTTGCTTGTCATCAAGTATATGGGGAAGGTTTGCAACATAAATAAGCGGTATAGCTCAAAAGACAATAGAATTATAAAACTGTCAAAATACTTTAATGGCCACACAGCACCATCCATACCCTCATCTCCGACTGCGGTATGAATGTACTTGAAATAGTCCACAAAACTTCCTCTGCGCAATTCTACTAATATTTACACTCGGCAACAGAGCTAACCTCTCGAAGTAACAAGCAGTTTAACACTTACTCTCGCTGGCAGGCACATCATTACGCGGAGTCATCAAAGCAAAAACAACATGGCGAAAAATGTCCCGTCTTTAATTCACGCTCGTTTACAAATCATTAATTCTTACCGGTGCTAAAAACATTGGCTTACAGGGTAACCAGTGGTTAGCAGCCATAGCATACGCTCAGTGCTCAAGTTAGACCTTGCTAAAGGTTGTAAACGTAGTGCACCATGTGATCAAAAAGGCGTGTGCCATTCTGCGAGAAGGCTTGTTCTAGGCAAGAAGTTGGCACAACTTTTATGACTCCCCCTTAATCTTGCTGCCAAACGATGCGTGAACTAAATAATGTGTTACAACATCGCCAGAGTAGTGTAAGTTAATCAAAAATACATGTAAATGATATCCTAATGTTTAAATTGTAAATGGATAATTTATAATTCATGCGTGTGGCTTGCTTGCTTTACTTAGAAAGTTCATGAGGAACTAACGATTAACAGAGGCACCATTTATTGATTTTATCAATCTCTTTTTCAGACGAAATTTCAATGGCTGTTTTCACACAACTGAAGGTATATGCTAAATACAAAACATACGCTCTGAAATGCTGTCTCAACGCATCTTATAATCAAAACGTTGAAAATTTCCGACCAACCAGGAGGGGGATACCCTCCTCTCGCGCTCACCCAGCTTGTTCGCTCACTCACGGTGCTGGTTGTATTCGAAATGTTTAAATTCAAATGTTAAATTACGCCACTAAGCTGCTAGATATAAAATCACGATTTTCTGGTACCTAAGATTAGGAATTGGTTTGATATTAAAACTTCGGTCACTGATCTCTATGCCGTCAGAAATAAATGTACGAGTCCTTATCACCTAGTTTTTACGATGATGTACGAGTCACATGTCCAGTCTCATTTACCCTACTACATTCGGCCACTGAACATGTCCGTTATGTTGTTAGATATAATCTCGAAACTAGGAGAGTGCACAACAGTTGCTGCTATTTTCCACTACTTGGAAGTGGACGGACATAACAAGTCGAGTCATATATTCATCGCCTTTGGGAAATGTCTAGAAGGCCCCATGAAACACATTCTGAAGATGGTCAACCGAACAAGAAAGCGTTTTCAAGTCAAAATTCTGTAGGGTTATACGAAATTGTGACTGTGTCGTCAGCGATCTTCGGATGTCGAAAGGAGAGACTTGCGTAAATTGCTGACTGTATAGAAAGGAAATTGGCTGTTCACATGGAGGGATAAACGACTGCAGAAAACACCTGCATTCAATGTATCAGAGACAAGAATTTCAAGGAAAAAAAATTGAATTTAGACCATAATTTAGTGTGAAACTAATTCTAATTGCATTCAATTTAGAGTCTGACAATGCACCATACTAATTTTAAGAAGCAGTATTTAGAGTCAGGACAGGACCAGACAAAAAGGCTTACAGCAGTATTTTAGATACGGGTATAAGTCTACATAAATAATAGGCCTACATTGCACTAGGCAGTTTTATATTGGCTTTAAATTAAGCTTTTTTACATATTTCTGTTTTCGGATTCCATGCGCTCATTTCTGATAGGCACAAATTATGGCCAATCCAGGTAACTGAAAACAGAAATGAAAGAACAACGGTACATGTAGGGCCTTACCTGTACAGCCCTTATTTGTGAAATGCAGATCTCTGCCAAAAGCTATTGAAATCTGACCTTAGTTCAGAGAGTAAAATGCGAATCATAGATAGCTGAAATCATGGATGTTATACAGCATAGGACCCGTTATAAGGCTACCGAAACTGAAGGGAAACGGAAGCTGATCACTAAATGACTCGTGTTGACTGAAGTCCAGCGGTGTCACATTTAGATCTATTCGCCTGTTTAATATACAACACAGACTACTATGGCGACAACCGGGCACAAATCTTTAACACTAAAATAACCTGATTTAAGACCTTTATCTTAGGGTTTCTGAAGTTGTTGAAAGAAAGATTAATATAAATTGTAAAAAATAAAATAAATGTATAGGCCAACTTACCCGACAGAAAACAATATCGCTGATGTTAACGAAGAAAGATCAAACGGCAAAACTACGGCGGAAATGCAGCGTTTCAAATATGGCCCCTCCAACTTGCAGGGGCGGCCAGTGACGATTTTAAGTTCCCAGATAATGGCGTCTTCTTAAGGAATGTTAGTTTGTATCCCTTCATTGGTTAAGGAAAGTCATCTATTCTTTAAATCCTTACAGGATAATTTCTTTAATTGTTAGGTATAATCCTTCCGTTGTTAAGGAATATACTCTGAAATTTGCGTTAAGGATATTTTTCCTTATAATTTTTAAAGAATAGGTTTTTCAGTGTAAGCCCATCTAGAGGGATTGATTTGTTGTATGTCTTTCTGATTTGGATATAAATGTTATAACACTTCTGTTGTACCAGGGGCGCAGTATTTTGTACTTGTGAAAAAACCTTTTCTGACATATAGGAATTAATAGGTTTGGTATTAATTGCAATGAACAGAGTTGAATTGAAATAAGAAAATGAAATAATCAGAGGTATTGTTCAACAAAGATATCAGTTCACTGTTTAATAGCCAAATTTTCCTCTATTACATAAATTCGCCAATTTATGAAATGCACGCTGTGACATTTCAGGAATTAACTGTCTTTTTACCTTCAAGAGTTAGACATGATGGACTAGGTAACATGCACTGGATTTTAAAAAAAGTTTTTTTTTCCATGAAGGTATCAGGTAACAGCAATATTATTTTAATCTTTTTTAAGTTATCAACCAGCATTATGGATGAGTCTCCTCTGACTTCTTTTTCACTTCATTCAGAAAATGATGTCTGCTTATACTGTACTCAGTACTATGCAGAATTCTGAAATCTAGATCTTTCCATTTCGGGTATGCAATGCTGTAGAAATAAGACAACAGTTGTGGTGAAAGAAGTGACAAAGCATCTGCAGAGTCATTAGTACTAAAGATGAAATCACATCCATACAGTCTTTCTACAGATAGCAGTAATGACAACTCTTCAAAGCATTTTCCATTGGTATTCAGGACAATTAACTGCGAGACCAAGCAGGTCAGTTCTGAACTACTGAGTTTTGCAATTTGATCAGCTACAGGTGTGTGATCTTTGTATCCACAGTTAAAATGCATATACATGTATCCAAGGTTACCTGTTAGTATTGTAGCAGCATACACAATGCAGCCATCAGAATCCAGTAAACTATGAGGTAAAGATAAAATTCTGATTAACAGTGAAAAGGGCACATGGATGAAAATACATGAAGTGACATACTTTAACTTAGTTTAAACAAGGTTGTAAGCTTAACAGGCTGTAGGCTGTGTGTTTATTTAATTAGTTATGGTTAATATAAGATGAAATGTATTGTTGTTATATCAATTCTTCTTCATTGGAACTTCCCCCCGTGGGATTCCCGGCAGTGAAAAGAACAGGACCCCAGTTCTCTAGGCAAGCTTGTCGTACAAGGCGACTAACCTAGGGCTTCCCGTGTGGTTCCGGTGAATAGAAAAGTTCCACAGCCTTCCCGGGCTTATCGTACAAGTCGACAGACTAATAGGGGCAACCTGTTTGCCCTGGGTTGCGACCCGTGATGGGGGAGGCCTGGTGGTTGAGGGCGGGTCGATCTTACAAGATCTTCACGCCCAACACTCCACGTCGGCCCTTACTTCTACAAAGACGGGCGGTCGGATGGCCCGCTCCCATCAATCGGCTGGTCACGCCAGTCAAGTTGTCTGGATATCAACCTTCATATATCTCGATTTGGTATAGATTGATTGCTTTCGGTCATGGAAGTTTTTTAGTGAGATGTTCGGATGACTGGGCGGTGGCTTTAGGGTCAATCGAGTAGGCCGTTTCTAATTTATTAGATTCGACCTGCTGGAGGATGAGCGAAAAAGCCATCTTATCGAGGATGGCGGGGAACTCTCGTCTCTTCTTCTGCTGGTTACTCGCAGGAGGGGTTTCGTCGTACATGTATTGACACTCCGAGGCGGGTGAGAGACACGGCGCTATGAATCATCAAACCGTTTCGTTATGTCTACCTCTAATTCCCGTACTCCAAGTGTTTCTATGTCACCACCTTCGACAGTTATGGGAAAAAAAGGAAAAACGGGATACCATTGAATGTGGAATCGGGAAGTACTTACTTCCCATCCTTTCTGGTGATTTCTAATAAAAGTGAGAATCAGATAAAGATGAAAATTAATCCCTTTGTCTTCAAAGAAAAAACACTGCAGAGCTATGCAGGGATTTTAAAACAAGTCAAAAAATTGAAGTCTTTGAAATTGAAAATTCTCGTGGAATGTTTTGGGAAACAATAATATATTAACTTACTCAAAATTCAAAATATTGGGAAGCAAGCTGTTTCTGTTACCCCACATAAAACCTTAAACTGCTCTCACAACATTATTCGTGACAGAGACCAAGATCCATATGACTTGACAGAACAAGAAATAACAGAGCAACGGAAGGACCAGGGCGTAATCAACGTCAAACGTTTTACCATCAAGAGAGGCGGTAATCTTATTAAAACAAATATGTATCAGGTAACATTTAATAACGCGTCTCTCCAAACATCAATATATATTGGGCCGTACAGTGTGCGGCTAGAATTATTCATACCTAACCCGACCCGGTGTTTCTCCTACCAGAGGTTTGGCCATGGCAAGGGTCAATGCCGTAATAAACTGGTCTGTTTCAGATGTTCGGAAGCGGGTAACGAGGGCTTCGACTGCACAAACTCGATAAAATGTTGGAATTGCAGCGGAGCCCACATGGCCTCTTCCAAGGACTGCCCTGTCTTCAAAAAAGAAAACGAAATCATAAAATAATATATCGTATCAAGAAACGAAACGTCTGGTCTCTGTCACGAATGGCCTTACTAAATCTACATATGCCAATGTTGTCAAGAAACCGTTCGTTTCGGTAGGGTATAGAGAAGCCACAGAAACTGGTCGTGAAACTCTTGAGAAACACGACCAGTTCTTCATCACAAACCGATATGTATCTTATTGAAAAACCTGCTACTTTACCGGATTCTCCTGCTATTTCTCTACCTCACCACAAAACTTGTGTAAATAAATCCAAATCCTCTAAACCCGTTGAATGCAGCGGGTGAAAAATGTCATAAAAAAGATAAACCTAGTGGCCCCACAGAGCGTCCCTCTAAGGCTACAAGGCTTACCCAAACTTTCAATACGTTTGGATCGTTGGAGAATGATGGTCTTTCAACGTTGGATGCGGACATGATGGATACATCATCTGCATCAGGGAGATCTACTAGTAGGTCTCCCAAAAAGGGTCGTGCACGGTCCAAGCATAAGTCTCCCATACGCCTCCCTCCATAATAACTTCCTTAGACAAAATTATACAGTGGAATTGTCGCGGTCTTAAAATAAATTTTATTGAAATAACACAGTTAGTTCAATCTTTAAATCCAGTTGTCCTTTGTCTTCAGGAAAGTCACCTGAAGACATCTGACAAAGATAAAACATCACTGAAAAATTATACACTATACAGCACTTTAATGAGGAAGAGCGAGCTTGTGGCGGCTCCTCTGTTTTACTGAATAATAATGTAATTCACAGCCCTGTTGCTCTCGATGCAGAACTTCAGGCTGTAGCCGTCCGTGTTTCCTTATCGAAAACAATCACTTTATGTTCAGTTTATGTTCCTCCTCATTCTTCTTTGTCATTTTGGCAGTTGCATAATTTAATACACCAACTGCCAACTCCTTTCATACTTATGTAAGACCTGTGTGTACGGTGAATTACTACCACCGGACTGTCTCACGGTAATCTGGGCAAGTGTGTGCGCTAACAAATCCTTTGTAGAATCAGCTTGAACCAACTCACTGAAAATACCTTGCAGTTAAATACAGGTTTATTGATAGAAAGGAAAGAGAAGGAAGGAAGGGAACAGGTAGAAAGAATGCTCAATCTCCACACGCCAGTTTGAGTGACCTAAACTGTGGTAAGGGTCTTGCGTGCTGTAGACATCCGAGTCAACCTAAATGCAGAGGATAGTGGTTGGAATAAAGGCTGCTGTGGAAGTGCACTTCTTAACTATTCGGATGCCCAGGGAGAAAGAGCTCGCGGTTTTAAACGCGTGTAAAAATATTACAACAGAACAAACTTCAGAAGAGATGCATCGCTTACAAAATCAAATAACATAAGTGGAAAATAAGACAGTGAGCAATGCACATGGTTATCCCTATACTCACAAATAAAGTATAACCAAGCAAAGGATGATTGGACTTAACAACTGACCGACATATGCTTTATACTTGTAAACAACTGCGACAACACCAACTTGCAAACAGCCGAATTATGCATGGCTGAACTGCAACGTCGCAAAACAACGGGCCCGCGTCACCCGGAACAAAAGCGGTATAAACAATTAGCACCAGCAACATTGGCCAGTGTTGCAAAACATATATGCTTTTATACCAAGATTACAACCAAGAGATGGTTGCACAGTACTATTTTTCCCTGCATAGACAATTTAGGTAGCATATGTCAACAGCGCCTCGTCCAATCATGCACATAGTAAGTACATACATATACTTATAGAATATATACAACTGAGGATAGTCACTATACACAACATAACAAACATGTATACCAGGGACATGCTATTGTATATTAATGTGAAACCCTCAAAGAAACAACATGCATTTACACGAGAAGAATATCTATAAAAGTCATGTCCTACATGTGAATGACAAACAAATCCCTAACAGTATGTGATCAGTGAAGGAAAATGCAATGAATTTATGTCTCGTCTTAAGTGTGTGAGTATGTATGAACAACTGAGCACATGTGGAACATGGCTACTACATACAACACTAGCGTGGACAAATAAATGTTGTGAATATGAAATAATCTGAAGATATATTGAACAGTGTGCATGACTAGAGCCATCATATATATCATCTAAGGCAGCTTGGCCACATGGGATCAAACATGCTAACAACTTAGAGAAATTGGACGAGACCAATTTCATCAAATCAAGGCTAAAAATCGTTACAAAGTAATCAAGAATTTATCCGCATTACTGCCAATGATAAATCAGGGTATTAATATGTAAAGGCAAAATAATAAACTTCCTATGTGATAATGTAGAAATTTGACAGCTGTTTGTTTACACTCAATGGGGGCAGCCATTTTGTCATGTGACCCAAACAGCTCAGAGAGAGGCTCTGAGCCAGGCCCTGTTCACAGTCCTAGAGTTAATTACTGCCAGATGTAGGACGGAAAATTACCCTTTGACCCATGCCTGAACTAAAGGTTAGATTATAGGCCTATATGACCACATGTAGCTGCACAAAAAGACCTCATGGTTTTGCAACTAATTTCCGAAAGCACACTAAGGGCTACAGATTGCTTTACAACTGCAGTACATGTAAACTTCCACGAATAATATCAGAAGACCAGCTATGCAGTAACAGAGTAATACTCTCTGTTTTTCTAACAAGTGCAAAGAATCCTAAACTGAGTCGGTTAAGTGAGCATCACTTGAACAGTATAAATAACTGCTAGGGCATTCATTTACACAAAAGATTTGGAGCAAAGGGAAGATATATATATATATATATATATATGTACCCACTTGCTGCACACAAATACTGAAAAACTAAAGAACTGCTAGGGCATTCATTTACACAAGAGATCTGGAGCAAAGGAGAGATATATTTATATATGTACCCACTTGTTGCACACAAATACTCAAAATACACATATAGTGATCCCACATGGCTCAAGCTTTTCAACAAATAACATAAACTCTATCTTCCAGTTATACTAACATTCTGAGGCCTCCAGGGCTAGTTCTTACCTAAATGCAGAGGATAGTGGTTGGAATAAAGGCTGCTGTGGAAGTGTACTTCTTAACTCTTCGGATGCCCAGGGAGAAAGAGGCAGACCTTTGTCTCTAACCCCTCAGGAAACCGGACCGTTAGGGCAATAAATCTCATCCCCCTTCTCTCTGGGTGGGGTGGGAGCAATGAGTGTCCACCAGCGCAAAATTTATGGCCTTAGTGAACATCCAGCCACTCCCACACACTGTCCCCACAGGGGTGTACAGTGGCCAGAGTTGGTACTGGGGTTTACACTTATGGGAGATTTTAATGCGCATAACCCCCTATGGGGTAGTAATATGAATGATAAGAGCAAAATAGTGGAAGACTTCTTATGAACTATGTTATTTCAATAATGGTTCTAATACCTACTTACATTGAGGTAATGGTTCATATTCTGCTATCGATCTCACTATCCCGGCTAACGGATTTTTCTTGGAAGGTGCATGACGATCTTTGTAGTAGTGATCATTTTCCTATTATCCCAGAGCATCTCACTTCTAATTCTTTAGAACGTGTAGCTAGGTGGAAGTTCGATAAAGCAGATTGGATGGCATTTGAGATGTTCTGTGAGGCTGACATTACTCCAGAGAATTTTAATGCTGCAGATGATCACTTGCTTACATTTAATGAACTCATATTAACAGCAGCCGATAGAACCGTCCCTAACACCTCGACAAATCCCAAATCCAAAAGTAAACCTTTGTATGATAATGACTGTCGTAAGGACATTAAAGACCGCAAAAAAGCCGAGCGAAGATTTAATCATTGTCCTGATAATAATATTTTAAACCGGGTTTGTATACTTAGAGCTAAGGCTCGTCGATTAAGTCCAAGAGACGGTCTTGTTGGCGGAACTTTGTTTCAGGCATTACGTCAAAAACACCCATGTGTAAGGTCTGGAACATGGTTCAGAAACTTAAGGGCAAAAACAGTACCGCCCAAGTTCAGCACTTTATACTTTATTAACTTCACAGCATATTCCAGCATATTAAAAACCAGAAAGAGAAAATTAAATTGCCCTTTTCTTCTAAGAATTTAGAAGGCTATAATCGTCCATTTTCAATTGAAGAGCTTAAAACTTCTCTAAAAAAGGCACACACAGATTGCGTGCGGCCCGGATAATATATATTACAAGCTTCTGAACCACTTACCATCTGAGCCATTGGAGGCACTCTTGGACTTACTTAATGATATTTGGATGACTGGTAAATTTCTCCCATCATGGAGAGAGGCATATGTTATCCCGGTCCCTAAACCGGGTAAGGATCATAGTGATTGGAGAAATTACCGTCCCATAGCTCTTACCAGTTGCATCTGTAAGATTATGGAACGGATGATAAATGATAGACTTGTTTGGTTTTTTGAGCCAACAAGCTTTTATCAAATACCTAATGTGGCTTTCGTCAAGGTCGATCTGCTTTAGGTTACCTTGTTCGATTTGAAACTTTTATTCGTGATGGTTTTATTAATAATGAACATGTGGTGACGATATTTTTCGACCTCGAAAAGGCCTACGACACCACATGGAAATATAGTATTTTAAAAGACCTTGCTGATATGGATTTAAAAGGTCGCTTACCTTTATTTATATCTCAATTTTTATCTGATCGTCAGTTTAAGGTACGGATGGGGTCCACTCTTTCTGACTCTTATGAGCAAGAGATGGGTGTGCCCCAGGGCAGTATCCTTTCACCAACACTGTTCAACATAAAAATTAACAGCTTGGCTCAAACATTAACATCTGGTACTGACGGTTGTTTATATGTAGATGATTTCCTGATATGCTACCGTGCTAAAAATATGAATAAAATCGAGCGGCAACTGCAGGTTTGTCTAAATAAGATCGGGAAATGGGCAATTGCCAATGGTTTTAGATTTTCTACGTCTAAAACCGTCGGTATGCATTTCGGTAATAAATGCAGACTTCATCTAGACCCTGAGCTTAAATTTTGTGGTGTACCAGTGAAAATTGTTGGAGAAAATAAATTTTTAGGCGTTATATGCGATAGTAAAGTATCTTTTATACCTCACATAAAAACTCTTAGAGCTAAATGTACAAAGGCTCTCGATATAATTAAGGTCGTGTCTAGCACCGATAGGGGTGCTGACCGATCAGTTTGTATCGTTTTCGTTTAATTTGTATCGTTCTCAGGTGAGGTCTAAATTGAACTATGGGTCCATTATTTATGGTTCCGCTAGGAAATCATATCTTAAAATGTTGGATTCGGTCCATCACCAAGGTCTGAGGCTCAGCCTTGGTACCTTTAGAACCTCACCAGTAGAGAGTTTACACGTAGAGGCTAATGAGCCTTCTTTATATCACAGGCGTATAAAACTCAGCCTTCAGTACGTTGCTAAGCTTAAAGCTCACCCAACAAACCCTGCCTACAACTGTGTTTTTAATCCATCATACGTAGATAAATATAATAAATATCCCAACAAAATTCCCCCCTTTGGTCTTCATTTTCGGGACCATATTGTGGAAGCTAACATCAAGCTGGAGGACATAGCTCCGGTTTCTTTTCCGGAGTCTCCTTCCTGGCTTCTCCCACAACCTACATTAATATTTGATCTACCTCAACATAAGAAATCCGATACAAATCCTCTTACAATTCAGCAAAGTTTCGCTTAAGTAGAAGCTAATTACCCATATTATAAATTTATATATACTGACGGGTCAAAGGATGGGGACAGGTTCGCGGCTGCGGCTGTCTTGGAACAGCGAGTCACCTCTCTTCGCCTTCCATCCTCGTCTTTAATATTTTCTGCCGAGGCCAGAGCCGTACTTCTGGCTTTATCATATGTTTCATCCGGCTCTGCCCACAGAGCAGTCATATGCAGTGACTCATTGTGCTGGCTTTTGGCAATAGAGCAAAATAAATTTCAAAATGCGTTAGTATTAGAAATATTAGCCATCCATAGAAAGTTAATTAAAAGAGGTAAAGATATTGTATTCTGTTGGATACCAAGCCGTACTGGTATTCACGGAAACACAGTCGTAGACGGGGAAGCGAAAGTTGCTCTTAGTAAACCCATATCTAAGATTAAAATTCATTATACTGATTTTAAATCTAATATTTTTAAATATATTTGTCGGCTTTGGCAGGATGAATGGGACCTGCAGGTTGATAACAAACTACATGCCATTCACCCTGTCATAGGCTATGATTCTTATACTTTTGGTATGTTTCCTAGAGACCAAGTGGTTTTAACAAGATGCCGTGTTGGGCATTTTAACACACAATTTTATCCTGGATGGGAGCAGTTCTCCCGAGTGTGTTGGATGTGATGCTCAACACGGCATTAAACATATCCTTGTTGACTGTGTGGACTTTGCTCATATTCGGCAAAGATTCTACACAGTTAACTCTATATTTGACAGCGTCGCTGGCGATGCTGTGATTAATTGTTTGAAGGCTGTTGGCCTGTATAATAGAATATAGTTGATTATATATATATATATATATATATATTTCATTGTATAAAATACCAAACAATTGTGGTTTTCGACTTGTAACTAACATTTATTTTTTTTAAAAGGTTTTAAAAAAGTTCGTATGTTTTTCTTTAAATTTTGAATGTTCAACAGATCATGTCGAAAACTATTCAAAGCTTCCTGATTTGAACATGTTCTCCCCACGATATGGCTGAGATATTGCCAATGTGGCTTTAAGCCAAAATCATTCATTCATTCATTCATTGCAAATTCCACAGTTGAGAACATTTTTAAGCTGTTGGATTCTGAGATTAAATCTGCTGGATTGAGCTGGGAAAAGTGGGCGTGTCAACGCAAGTGTGATGGTGGGACAACGCAGAGGAGTGTATGCCTATGTTAAAAGTGTCATGCATCCGGGTGTGTCAACGCAAGTGTGATGGTGGGACAACGCAGAGGTGTGTATGCCTCTGTTAAAAGGGAAGAGCCACGTGTTTTTTCTGGCGGGGTATACCTCGCACAGTATTCGTATTAGAGCCAAGAAAGCTGCCACAGAGTGCCAACCTCCATTTGAAGAGGCTTTGACAGAGAGTTACTATTACTTCTAGAAGAGTTCTAATTGATTGGATAAATTCAAAGTTGACTAGGATTTCTGAGGTATTGAACAAAGGAAGACGCTAAAACAGGTCTGCGCTACATCTGACACTGCTCTGGTACAGGTACTCATAGTTTATGGGGTAATTTTGTCAACAGTCTGGTTCTATGTCTCCCCCCCCCAACCCATGGCACCGTCCTACTTTGATAGAGTATAATACCTTAAGTCATCTTGGGAGTTTGCCATTAACTCGCCAACGGTCAGTTATTTTCTCTGAACACTCCACTTTTCCTACACCCATATCATTTACTGCCATCAGGTAAGTGAACAATTTTTGAGTATGGTGTTAAACAAGTCAAGTCAACATGTTCAGTTATTTCCCATGGTAAAAAATATTCAACTGGTTTTGCCTGATCTGGAGTTATATAATTATCTCGCTCTCTTTCGATTGCATTTTATGTTATGTGTGGACAGAATTCTGTCACATTCATTCTACATATTTCACTTCAATAGAGAGGTAAATTGTTTGCTGCTCTATCACATGCATTGTTTTTTTTTCTTCATATATTTCAGCTGCCTTGCCTGAATGGTACAAAACTGGGATACCTTGAAAGGATACTTTGCTGCCGAGAAACAAGAGTTATCGAAAGCATCTAACAAGAACGAAACTTATGCAGGGAAATAAAGCTGGTAGCATTTTCGTGGTTGTTAGATCACCCACCAATTGTTTAATTGCCCATGTCTTAATCTATGTTCATTTTATGTGGGAATCAGTGCTTGTCTCTTTTCAGGCTGAGGATTCCAAAATTCATTTACAGGGTAGATCTTTTCACCGGCTCATAAGAAGCATATCTGGACAGGGAAGCTACACCCTGAAAGCTAATTACCGCATTCTAATTAGTGATGGTGCTGAAGCGAAAAGGAGAAGAATAACCTTTCAGATGAGAGGATTGCACATATCTAAAGAGCAGTAACACGAAATTTCCAGATTTCCTGAATCATGCCAAAGGGGTTGATCCTGCCCTCAGAGCTACCCAGACGACAAGAGCGTGAAGTGTTTCTTGGGCAAGCACCCATGTCTGCTCCCTAAGGATGTTTCCAGACAGACTGTTTTGCGGCAGATTGATTCTTATCAAAGTTGGAGTGCCAGTGACATTCAGAACTGTGTGTCAGAAAGAATAGATTCTATTTGGGTTTCCATTTCGAGACTAATGAATGAAAATAATCAGGACTTTTCAAAGGTGACCATCCGTTACCCCGGTGGCCACTGTAAGAGAGAATGTTCTGCTGTGTGTGTAGAAATCGTACTGATCAGACAGCTTCTTTATCAGACAACACCTTTGAGAGGGTATTCTCCCGAAATCTCACCATGGAACATTTGGCACGAGATGCTACACTCATTCTGAACTAGATAGTTTTAAATCTGCATATTACCTCTCCTTAACCGAGTAGACTGTTCAGTTGACTAAACTGGTCAATAGTTATGTCAGTTGTGGGTGTTTTACACAGTAGATAAGTAGATACACAGACTGCATGTGTATCCATCTGGTGCTTAAAACTATCCAGTGATCCCAATTGAATAGTCATGATGCTGTTTGGTAAACTATAAGAATTACTAATTTTGTCTCAGATTACTAATTTTGGCCCTTCTCATGACTCCATGTAAAAGTCAGAGGTAAACAGGTCTAAGAAATTTGTACGAGTGTTTCTCACAACAGCAAGTGCTAGACACGATCTTAATTATATCAAGAGCCTTTGTACATTTAGCTTTAAGCATTTTTGTATTAGGTTATATTTTATCAAATATAACCCCTAAAAATTTATTTTCCTCAACAATATTCACCAGTTCACCACAAAATTTAAGCTCAGGGTCTAGATGAAGTTTGCGTTTATTACAGAAATGCATACCGATGGTTTTAGACATAGAAAATCTAAAACCATTGGCAACTGCCCATTTCTCGATCTTACTGAGACAAAGCTGCAGTTGCCGCTCGATTTTATTCATATTTTAGCGCGGTAGCATATCAGGAAATCATCTACATATAAAGAACCCTCAGTATCAGATGTTAATGTTTGAGCCAAGCTGTTAATTTTTATGCTGAACAGTGTTGGTGAGATCTGGAGTTGCCGCTCAATGTTATTCATATCTTCAGCACGATAACATGTAAGGAAATAATCTACATATAATGTATATATATATTTTTGTATGTGTTTTAGTCCAGCAAATTTTTATGCTGAATAGTTTTGGTGAAAGAATACTGCTCTGGGGCACACCCATCTCCTGTTCATGAGAATCAGAAAGAGTGGACCGATCAGATAAAAATTGAGATATAAATAAAGGTAAGCGACCCTTTAGTCCCATATCGGAAAGGTCTTTTAAAATACTATATTACCATGTGGTGTCGAAGGCCTTTTCGAGGTCGAAAACCTTTACGAATGAAGGTTTCAAATGGAACAAGGTGATCTAAAGTAGATTGACCTTGACGAAAATAACCCTGTATATTAGACAATAGGTTGTTTGACTCAAGGAACTAAACAAGCCTATCATATATCATCCGCCCCATAGTCTTAGAGACGCAGGTGATCAGCGCTATGGAAAAGTAATTTTTTGGATCAGTATGATCCTTGCCCGGCTTTGTAACCAGGATACAAATACACGCCTCTCTCCAAATTAGGTAAGTCCAAGAGAGTCTTAAGTGGCTCAGATGGTAAATGATTCAGAAGCCAATAATATATAATATCAGGGCCACACGCGGTATCGTGTGCCTTTTTTAATAAAGTTTTAAGCGCTTCAATCGATAAAAGGCGATTATAGTCTTATAAATTCTAAAAGGGCAATTTAATTTTCTCCTTCTGGTTTTTAATATGGTGAAATTTAGATGAAGAATTCTGAGATATTGTTTCAGCTATTTTATTGATTATACCACGTGGTTAAGTTACTGAACTATCACCATCTTTTAAATGCTGTGTTTTAGACGTAATGCCTGAAACGAAATTTCCGCCAACAAGATCAGGGTTTACTTTGGAATTTTGTATTTGTCGAGCTCTCAGGGGTGGGTCTATCATCTGCCGTTAATACAAGTTCATTAAATTTTAGAAAAAGGATCATTTGCAGCATTGAGATTTTCTGAAGTGAGGCGAGGCTCGAATCACACCTGCATAGCTTTACTATTTATAGCCGGATTTTTACCGTTGTCTGTCTGCGCTACTATCCCAGCCAATTAAGGGAGACTGCCCAGGCTCCGGAAGCTACGAGATCCCACGTATATGTAGACGTCCACGCGTTTTACCGTAGTGAAAAATTAAGATATCATCTTCACGGATTTAATCAACTCTCGTGCATATTTTTGTTAAAATCTAGTTGCCGAGTCGCTTGCGAAATATGTATACTTCCTGAGTGTGTTATCAAGTGTTTCCTCCTAAAGCACGTGGTTAAACTGGACAAGGCTAATTATGCATGTGCAGCAAACGTTTCTATTATCAATTGTCTGAAAAAATAAATGTGTTGTATTACCTAATCGATAAGTATAGGTACAACATACACTTAAAATTATTACTACGGCAGACAACGCCTTACAAAGGCTTCATTACTAAAGGCTGTTCTTGCAATCCTACACAAACAAATAACTTACGAAGTATACAGGTCATACAAAAGACTATAGCATTGAGAGTAACATCAGAGCAGCGAAGACGGTATGACAGTTTGCAAATGATCACACGCTACAAATGAAACCTCTTGTCAGTTTACCTCAGTTGCGGTTTTCTTCTAATAGTTCATGTAAGTGATTAAGAAGTAACAAGTTACACGCCCCCTAACACCATGACTTTATCAGAATTAGTTAAAATGATGTTAAATGCAATATACTAGACGTCACTGCTCTAGAATTGCTCAAAATGCTGTGTCATCATGATATAGCAAAATGCACGTGTGTGTGTGTATTGTTGGCAGAATCCATAAATCGCATAAGAAATTAATATCCAGTACTATGATACAAGGTAAATTCAATATATGAACACTTTCTGTCTAAGAAAACAACAGCATGTTGATGGCGGATCAGTGTTACATATTAGCGCTGGAAAAACGTCCAGTTAATTTGACGGCGTTACATGGCTTTCTGGAAGTAGACGTGTATGACTTTAACTTCAGATGAAAGCTGACTAAAGAAAACGGTGTTGCAAATTACACAATTTTCGGTATAAAATTTAGATTGCAGGATTGCTTATACCATCATTAAATTATCAGACCAATTAAAATACTGCTCGTTGATTTGTTTGATTTCATAGCTGGGGGGGGGGAGGACACAGCTCAACCCGACTACCGCCTTGCCTCCTATGCCACTGTACCATGTGACAGAACGTTTGTATTCCTCTGGTAAAGGATAAGAGTTTACCTTCTTATCTATTAAATGATGTCACCGCTTTAAATTCTGTTCTGAGGAATATTTTGGACCGAGACCTGGACCCAAGATCGCGAAGCTATCATAAATTGGAATGTTCTGTGATGATGTCATAACAGTACCTGAATGCAAAACAGGCCGGAGTTGAAACAAAAATCCATTCTACACGTGTAAACCATCAACGCTTTCCCTGTTCATTCAGGAAACAGCCAAGATTTTAAGTGAATGAATGAGTGATTATGGCTTAGCGCCACTTCGGCAATATTTCAGCTACGTAGCCCCCGTGGGGTTCCCGGGAGTGAAAAGAATACGGCCCCAGTTCTCTAGGCAAGCTTGTCGTACGAGGCGACTATCCTAGGGCTCTTCAATAATGGTTCTAATACCTATTTACATCCAGATAATGGTTCATATTCTGCTATCGATCTCACTATCACAGATCCATCACTTCTCCCAGATTTTTGTTGGAAGGTGCATGACGATCCTTGTGGTAGTGATCATTTTCCTATTATCCTAGAGCATCTCACTTCTAATTCTTTAGAACGTGTAGCTAGGTGGAAGTTCGATAAAGCAGACTGGATGGCATTTGAGATGTTCTGTGAGGCTGACATCACTCCAGAGAATCTGCATGCTGCAGATGATCCTTTGCTTACATTTAATGAATTCATATTAACAGCAGCCGATAGAACCGTCCCTAACACCTCGACAAATCCGAAATCCAAAAGTAAACCTTGGTATGATAATGACTGTCGTAAGGCCATAAAGGACAGTAAAAAGGCCGAGCGCAGATTTAACCATTAGTCCAAGAGACGGTCTTGTTGGCGGAACTTTGTTTCAAGCATTACGTCAAAAACACCCATGCGTAAGGTCTGGAACATGGTTCAGAAACTTAAGGGCAAGAACAGTAAAACCGAAGTTCAGCACTTAAAGGATGGCGACGCCTTATTAACTTAACACCGTTAAGTTAATAAACTTATCACCGCATGATATAGTCAATAAAATAGCTGAGACAATATCCCACAAATCTTCACCTGAGAATTGTTCTCCTGAATTTCAGCATATTAAAAACCGGAAGGAGAAAAATTGCCCTTTTCTTCTAAGAATTTAGAAGACTATATTCGTCTGTTTTGAATTGAAGAGCTTAAAACATCGCTAAAAAAGGCACACACAGATTGAGTGCGGCCCGGATAATATATATTACAAGCTTCTGAACCACTTACCATCTGAGCCATTGGAGGCACTCTTGGACTTACTTAATGATATTTGGATGACTGGTAAATTTCTCCCATCATGGAGAGAGGCATATGTTATCCCGGTCCCTAAACCGGGTAAGGATCATAGTGATTGGAGAAATTACCGTCCCATAGCTCTTACCAGTTGCGTTTGTGAGATTATGGAACCGATGATAAATGATAGACTTGTTTGGTTTCTTGAAACCAACATGCTTTTATCAAACATCCAATGTGGTTTTCGTCAAGGTCGATCCACAATGGACCACCTTGTTCGATTTGAAACTTTTATTCGTGATGGTTTTATTAATAATGAACATGTGTCGATATTTTTCGACCTCGAAAAGTCCTACGACACCTCAGGGAAATATGGTATTTTAAAAGACCTCTCTGATATGGGTTTAAAAGGTCGCTTACTTTATTTATATCTCAATTTTTACCTGATCGTCAGTTCAAGGTACGAGTGGGGTCCACTCTTTCGGACTTTTATGAACAAGAGATGGGTGTGCCCCAGGGCAATATCCTGTCACCAACACTGTTCAACATAAAAATTAACAGCTTGGCTCAAACATTAACATCGGATACTGAGGGTTCTTTATATGTAGATGATTTCATGATATGCTACCGCGCTAAAATATGAATAACATCGAGCGGCAACTGCAGCTTTGTCTCAATAAGATCGAGAAACGGGCAGTTGCCAATGGTTTTAGATTTTCTACGTCTAAAATTGTGGGTATACATTTCTGTAATAAACGCAAACTTCATCTAGACCCTGAGCTTGAGTTTTGTGGTGAACCAGTGAAGATTGTTGGGTAAAATAAATTTTTAGGGGTTATAATCGACCGTAAATTATCCTTTACACCTCACATCAAAATGCTTAAAGGTAAATGTACATAGGATCTGGATATAATTAAGGTCGTGTCTAGCACCGATTGGGGTGCTGACCGGTCACTTTTACTTAATTTGTATCGTTCTCTGGTGAGGTCTAAATTGGACTATGGTCCATCATTTATGGATCCTCTAAGAAATCCTATCTTAAAATGTTGGATCCGGTCCATCATTAAGGTCTGAGGCTCAGCCTTGGTGCCTATAGGACCTCACCAGTAGACGGTTTATACATAGAGGCTAATGAGCCTTCTTTATATCACAGGCGTATAAAACTCAGCCTTTTGGTATGTCTCGTAGAGTCCAAGTCGGTTTAACATGCCATTCACCCTGTCATAGGCTATGACTCTTATACTTTTGGTATGTCTCGTAGAGACCAAGTCATTTTAACAGGATGCCGCGTTGGGCATTATCGTCTAACACACAATTTTATCCTGGATGGGAGCAGTGCTCCCGAGTGTATTGGATGTGATGCGCAGTACGCATCAAGCATATCCTTGTTGACTGTGTGGACTTCGCTCATATTCGGCAAAGGTTCTACACAGTCAACACTTATATAACAGCGTCGCTGGCGATGCTGTGATTAATTTTTTCAAGGCTGTTGGCCTGTATAAAATAGAATATAGTTTATATATGTATATACTTTTCATTGTAGAAATAATAGAATATAGTTTATATACATATGTATATACTTTTCATTGTATAAAATAACAAACGATTGTGGTTTTCGACTTTTAACTAACATTTACTTTTTTAACTGGTTTTTGAAAAAAAAAAGTTCGTCCGTTTTTTCTTTAACTTTTGAATGTTCATCCATCATGTCGAATACTATTCAAGGCTTTCTGATTTGAACATGTTCTCGCCACGATATGGCTGAGATATTGCCAATGTGGCGTTAAGCCAAAAATCATTCATTCATTCAACTACGTAGTGGCGAGAACATGTTTAAACCAGAAATCAGTGTATGGTTACCGGGACAGGGACAATATGCAAAAACAAATAAAACAGACGGACGTGTTTAAAACAAGTTAAAAAAACCAAACCTGGGTTAAATCTCAAAAATCACAATATTAAGATTCATGTACATATATAATCTAGAACAATGTAAATATAAAAGGAGTTATATAATATGCTATTATCCAATATATTTTAAATAATTAATGCCCTTGGCGAAAAATTCACATATTGAGTTGACTGAGCAGAACCTTTGCCAAGCGTCAGGGAAGTCGACAGTCAACCAGGAGGTGTGTAATGCCCTGTTGGCCATCGCATCCTACACTTTGGGATCACTGCCCCCATTCAGGATATAATTGTGCATTAAATGAGAATGCCCAATACTGCAGTTCGCTCATCCAGAATAAAACTGAGTGTTAAACGAGAATGTCCAATACGGTACTTCTTTAAAACCACTTGGTCTCGTCCGGACATTCGCCCCGATGTGGCTGAGATATTGCCGATGTGGCGTTAAGCCATAATCATTCATTCATTCATTCTAGAAGTGTAAGTGCTGGAGCCAGTGACAAGGCGAAAAGCATACAGTTTGTCAAGACTTAACAGATTTCCTAATGACGGCATTGCACCGAGCTTGATAATATACTTAATCAACTCGTGATGATTTGTTGTAACATATGCCTTCATAGAACATATTTTGCCCTTTATATTAGCTAGGGCTCAAATGAAACGGGCAGGTGGGGGTGGTTATTTTATTTATTCTTCCAAAACTTTTGTAACCTGAAAAAGGATATTTTGGATTTAACCTGAGGCTTACTTTGCCTTTTGTGTTTGATATATTTCCTTAGTACTCTGGTGGTTTATGTTATTTGTCGCTATTGGAAACTGGTCTCGCGATTATTGATCCAAAACGCCAGTTTCGGTTGACGGCTGTTACACGAATGTCAGTTTCGACATGTACGTTTAAAACTTCCTGTCACGACGAGACTTCAAAATATCCCGCCATTCCTGCCCTGGTTTCCTGTTACGACGACCCGGCGACAAGAGGGATAGTTTCGATTTTGATGTTGTGAATTATCGCTACTTGATAGCAATATACTGAATGGTCCTGCGGATGACGTATACACATCTCGCTTTGTCGCATTTGTTAGATTCCATGTGCTGTGTGATGATTTCAATCAGTGTCAGAACTTATTACGGCAAAAACTATTTTGTCAAGGCTATTGTTGCGGCCATCAGACGTCTGAGTTTCACAATTGTGTCTAATTCCGGTCAAGTCGAGGCTAGGGACCATATGTTTGTCGTGTTGAGCATGGTTGCTATATTGGGTATGTGAACAGTTCCAATCAAACCTCAACTGAGTTACAAATTTGATTATCGACATCATTCGCGATATGGAAACTGATTTTATTCATCCGCTGGGAGCATTCATTGCATTCTTTCGTCACCGTTGGGAGGCTGTCGACCTCTTGTCTTCGCGCGAGCGTGTCCTGGTTTTCATGTTTTGTATGCTTTCTTTGTTTTTTGAGTGACTAATGAAATTTGTTGTTTGGGAAACTGGTATTGGGGGGATTTAGTGGCCCTGGACGTCCATGGTTGACGCTGGTATGCGAATGTCGGTGCCAAGGTTTATAATATTGCTACTACCACCCTGATTTCCCTTCATTCCGTTACCCTTTTCTTCCTGAAAATTGACAATCATGTATTTTCTTTTCTAGTGCTGACCAATTATTACAATAATTAATTTTCCGCTTAACAAAAGAATTCAAATACTTAATTTACAATTATCAGTCTGATTTCTAGTGTCTCTATCGCTGCATCAATGCATGCAAAATTTGGAAGCAACCCTGGTAATACATTTATGCGAGTACTGTATTTCACCTAACGTTGAGAATGTAAAATGCGCTTTAAGAAACACATAAGCTAAAAACACATAACCTAACAAAATTCTTGGGTCCCTCGAATGTGGATGAATCAAGCAAAATGCCACTTATAAACGCTAAAGCTTAGGTAAAATACAACATAGCCCTACCTATACATTACTTGATATCATGCTTTATATGTATTCGATGCGAACGCATAGCAATGCATTATATAGTCATGACGATTTTCCCACTCACAGACCAGAAGTTGTTCATCAAAGTACAACAAATAATAAATGGTTCTAAAGAAGATGCACGTACTTAACCTTCCGGTGCCCAGTTTTGCTACATGTTCTTTTTTGAATGTGTCACAATGAGGAGATGTGAACTAACCATTCCGTAAAATGAATTTACATTTAAAAATGTAATTTTTACTCCGCGTACAGGAATATTTGGTTGTTTTTGTGAGGGTCATTTGGGCTACAGTGCCAGATCTGTCAGTTTGCGAGAGTGAATGATTCAGGGGACAAATCTATATCAGATTATAAAAAGAAATGAAAAGATCAATAACAGTTAAACAGTAGTAGAATTTGACCAATACTTACTGCCGGTTTGTAGAATACCCAGACCCGATCGCAGATCGACAGGTCGACAGGTTGGAGCTTCAGATCGGGCTTTTAGTCTAGGCCAGCCCTAGTAATAGTACCGATTCCTAGTGGTTATATCAAGCAATTTAAATCATTTTTCAAGGAATTAGAACGAAGGTGTCCCACTGAACGTTAATGGCGCAAACTCGGCCACCTACCGTCCAATTTCTCATTAGGTCGTGCGCTTTGCATCCGCTACAACTAAAAAGCCCTAGATCGGGATGCTCAGCTTCATCAAACACGGTGAACCCTGGTGTGTACCGAAGGAGAGAATTTACTCGAGTTTTATCATAATCTAATTGTACGTTAGGGGTCGGAAATGGTAGCATTTAGTTGACAAACCTCCCTGGCTCAGTTGGTTAGCGGGCTAGCGCCGCATAATGACCCAGAAGCCTCCCATCAATGCGGTGGCTGTGAGTCCACCTCATGCTGACTTTCCTCCGGCCGTACGTGGGAAGGTCTGCCAGCGACCTGCGAATGATCTCGAGTTTCCCCGGGCTCTGCTGGCCGCCGTTGTGTAAGTAAAATTTTCTTGAATACGGCGTAAAACACCAACCAAATAAATAAATAAATTTTTCTGGAAAAATTAACATACCAAATAACTATCTCCTGCCTAGTTGCTGTGTTTGTCAATTCCATTCATGAAATCAAACGTAAATGTTTGTAAATCGCGTCAAATGACGAGCTGTGTAACGTTTTACACCAGAGGTCATCTGGCGCTTACACTACCTTATAATGAGTGGGTGATGTCTGGGTCACTCATCCACAAAACATTGTAGGTGATGCTATTACAGTCAGGAAACAATGGTACTGTTTCCAGGTCAAGTACTAATCGACGTGCTGACGGATTATGTCCACATTGTGGATATTTCCGACAAACTATTGGCGGCTTGAAACTCACAGTACATCAGAAAAGGCAGGCGAGTGTAAAAGTAGGGTAGAAATCCTTACACATGTAGTATTATGGAAAGTAGCTGTGGTATTGTGTAAACAAGACGCCTGCTGTTTAGAGCATCATCAGTTGCCCGGTGTTTACACCAGTTCAACCTACTCTGCTATCATAAGCAAAGGACCTTTTCACATTTGTACTATAGCGACGGGTTTCACATCCAGCTTTACTTGCAGCTGGAAAATGTAAATATATAATAACTTCTTACACCTCTGGCAAAGGTGTAACATCACTGACATTCATTGGGGATTGTCCGTAAGATATTCTGTATTAACATCATGTGGTGCCAGTCTTGATTATGGGCATTTTTAAGTTCAGATTAACAATGGCGCGAATAACAAATACCCAGAACGACAAGCAGCATACCTGCAAAATAAAAGCGATGTAGTTTTTTTTATATAACTAATAAGTATAGTGTGTCTACTTGTGGATGTTTTTGTACGATCAAGTTAAGGATAGGTTCATGTTGTGCCCAGATAGCGTGTGGGTCAGAGCGTAAAGTGGTTAAAAAAAGAACAACA
This sequence comes from Acanthopleura granulata, assembly GCA_016165875.1. Taxonomy (NCBI): domain Eukaryota; kingdom Metazoa; phylum Mollusca; class Polyplacophora; order Chitonida; family Chitonidae; genus Acanthopleura; species Acanthopleura granulata. Next base: position 5,162,839 of record JABBOT010000001.1, read on the forward strand.
AAAAAACAGAGCAGCGGCGACAGGGTGATAGGTGGCAAATGGTCACGTTAGTGGTAAAATCCGGCCTGTTGTCAATTTAGGGTTTTCTTCTGTTCATGAAAATAAGTAAGAAGAAACCACTTACACGCCCCCACGGGGAAGCAGAATTAGCTGTACAGTTCTGTTGATGGAGGTAACCTGACAGACATTGTGAAGTCTCACTATGATACCATGCTCTCAACATTTGTTTCCATCAAAAATGAATTTGATGCTCCATTCCTTAAGCAGAATTAAGTAAAGTAAAATTACAGTGATGTTAAATCAGATTCAGATTTATTCACCACCAATAAAGTATACATGTACATCATTTAATAAAGGATAGCAGCGTGGCGGGAAATTAAACCCCATAGGGCTTGAGTTATGCCTGATATGTACTCGGAATGATTTGATCGATTATGGTATACACTTGACAAAACAGACACTGAAGCATTTTGTATTCTAACCTGTATATACAACAAACTCTTGATTAACACAGAAAACATTATAGCTTATAGGTTTGATATTAAAAGTAAATACTTTTTAAAACCATATTTAAAAGTGGACATGAATGATATTAGTTTCGGTTCTATAGATAGCTTGTTACCAATACGAGGACTTTTAATCTGTAGATAATGTAACGACAGAGAAGTTTGTAGAATGATCTGTACAATTTTGATGTGTTAGCTCTGGTATGAAAACAACGCACATTTGAAACCTTTGTAACATATCCTTTAGATACTTCTGATAATTCAAAATGTTTACACAGAAACGTTTGACACATTTACAAGCACAGGAAATCATTTTGCTCAGAGGGAGCAAGTATCTCAAAGTGTTTTTTAACACAGATGAACTGTGATAATGAGCAGAAAAATTTAACAATCGGATTAGCCCTTTATTGAATAGTAACAATGGGTGATGAATGTATTTCCCCAAATAATAATACCGCACAGGACAAAAGGATATACAAGTGAGTGCTAGAGCATGATCATTGTTTTGAGGTTAACATATTGTTTTATATGCGACAGCAGACCTAAATTACGTGACAGCTTATATGATAGCGCATTGATATGGTTAATCAAGTTTATGTGATCATTAATGATTACCTCAAGGAACTTCAAACTGCTTACTTGTTCAATTTCAATGTTGTTTATTGCAAGTTTTGGTGAATTGATATTTATATTATTTCTGAATGGTTTTATAAAGATGAATTTGGTTTTACATGTAATAAGCAAGAGTTTATTTACAGAGAACCAAATAAACAGTTTGCTAAGTTCCTCGATAATAGTTGTCATATGTTTGACAGGATCATCAGCTGATAGCATAACACTACTGTCATCAGCCAACAATAACACATGCGACAAATCGGTAACACATCTGATATCATTGATGTATAAGAGGAATAGAGGTGTTGCAAGTATGGATCCCTGGGGGACGCCACAAGATATATATTTAAATGAAGATTTGCTACCATTATACTGGACGTATTGGTGCCTCCCAGTCAAATAATTTTGAACCCATGCATTGTTAACCCCTCCAACTTCATAGTGCTCCAGTTTTCTGCACAAGATGTCCTGGTTGACTGTGTCAAATACCTTGCAAAGGTCCAGAAGACACGATATATTGAATTGTCTTCTTTACTTTTTATCAATTTGTCTACCAGTGACAAGACAGGTAATGAAGATGAAAGATTTGGTCAAAAACCACACTGAAAAGAACTAATGTCATTTTCGGTCGTAAAGCTAAGGATTCGAGTTTTTAGTGCTTTTTCAAGAATTTTGCTAAAACACAGGAGAATAGAGAATAGAATGTCGTTTGGCACAACTCCAGTTTCAAGTGACAAGTTAACTGAGTGACAAATTGGTCGAGCTATGCAGTCAGCTATGGACTTAATAATCTACATTTTGATATTGTTCAGTCCAGCAAATGCATTTTTCGATTCATGTATCATGTTAATTATTTCCTTTGGAGAGTCTGGTCTCAAGAAAAATGTGTTTGAACATGCATTTTACAAATAATCAACATAGTTGTTGCCAGGCGATGATATTTTAGAAACAAGATCGCTGCCAAGCGAGCTGAAATACTCGTTAAAACTTTCTGCTATTTTGACACTATCAGTAACTTTTTCTCTGCTGATTATAAATGTTAATCATAGCTTACTCTCTCGCTTTCGATGATAAGTTCATTCTTCACCTTCCATGTTTGTTTGATATTATGACAGTCGCTAAATATTTCTTTGTAATGCCTTTTTTGTCTAGTCTTATAGTGTGATGTATTCGGTTTCGAAAGCTTTTATATTGTTCACTTAAAAAAATTTTGCTGCATACGTATAATGCAAAAAGTCTAGAATAGAATAACTCGAGATTCCATTCCGGCGACATCGTTCATGGAAATTCATGAAGATATTATCCATTAATGTAGCTGAGTTAGATTTAATTCTGGTGGGCCTCGTTTCTTTGGGAAGAAATAGTGCGATATCATAACATCGATAAACTCTTTAGAAGGGCATTGCTTATTACCTTCGAATAAATCAAGATTAAAATCGCCCATTAGTGAACAGTGCTTTTCCTCAGATTTTATTACATTAATTTTGAAATAGTATCATTAAAGTCATCAACGCTTTCGTTTGGTGGTCTGCAATATATGCCAGCGATATACTTTTTAGTTTTTATCCCTATCTCAAGGAAAAGGGATTCAGATTCATTGAATACAGCTGAGAGATCGCGTCTCACGGTTGGATCGGTAATATTTGCTATTAAATAAGTCTCCAGTTTTTCTGGAGTCTCGAGAGGAAGTACTTGGTGTGTAGCCGGGAATTGTATGCAAATGCCCGGTACCTGGGACCAACCAGCTTTCTCATGTGCCGATCACTGACAAATTTAGAGGCAACGTTTCTGTAAAAGCCACAATTTCAGTGTAGTTCTTATTCAAACTGCGACCGTTAAAATGTCAAAAAGATAAGGTATTCTGCTCGGTATTGAGTCACTAAAAAGTAGGTATTGTATAGTAATTTAACCTGTGAGTGACCAATTTATACCAGTGTATAATTTCATGTTAATTATCCTCTGTTACATAATTTGAAACGTCATCACTATTTAGTTGAATACGGTTGAAACACATTGTTTCAAAGTCTTCTAAAAATAGTGTCATCATGTACAGCCACACTCTGACCAAGTCCACGCGTTTCAAAGTCATCGCGGAAGGGCAAGTTTGACCATATATTATCTGATCTCTCCTCAGCATTTGTGTTGCTAATCATTATTATATTTGATTGATATCATGTTGTTGCATGTTGGAAATAGCAATAAGAAACAATTGACGTAAAAACTAATGATGAAGCACATACGAGTGGAGAGGAAAAACAGTCAGAAAAAATGTCAATATCACACGATCTGGACGTGTGCATAAACACTCCGGAAAACACGAGAGGTCTAGAGCGTGGAAAGAGCAATGTTCAGATGAAGCGGTCTCAAGTAAAGATTTGACAGGCATGGCATGGACTCCATGGGAAATTGTCACGTTATGCTAAGTTGGACAGCGCAGTTGTTTGCATAACACTGACCGTGATATGGACGCCAGGAGAGGACAGCGGGAGATGGGACATAGGTGTTTTGGGTATAAGGCGGTGTCAGAAATAGCTTGTTAGTTAGAACACGATACACTGTCCAGAAAATATTCGAGATTGAAGTATATACAGTTCATTATGAGACATATTCACACTCACCCTCAGGAAGTCGGATCATTGAAATCAGACTGCCGTACGGATCAGTAGACGTACAGGTCAAAACTGAGACCAGTAGTTCATGTAGAAAACAGTCACTCGATTTTCACCTTGCCATGAATAAAAAGTTTTCCTGCAGAGAATGTCACTTTCCTATTTTCCTAAAAAGCTTGTGACATTTGTTCTCTTCTCTGAGAACATAACCTGTGTGAGTGAGGTCTTTGGTTTGATTGAATTTTCGGCGTAGATTTTTGAAATCAATGATCACCTGATTTCTTACACATCTGCTATTAAAGTGAACAATAAGCTGACTTGACCAGCCGGCAACGTAGTTCCATGATTTCATTTTGTGGGCAACTTCAGCTGAATTTATGATTTCCTTACTGGAGCCAAATTTCCCAGTTTTGTTTGTAAACAACAGTTCGGCAACTCTGTCCACACACGATTTGTCGTCAGCCACATGCACACCATCAACGCGAATGTTGTAAGCAGGGAGCGTCTTTCACCATCATGCAGGCCTGTGAGTAATTTAGCTTCTAATTCTGATCGAACAACTTTCTCCCTAGCAAGTCCCTAAAATGCAATTTATTAGACGTCACTGCTCTGGAATTACTCGAAATGCCGTCGGCATCACATTTAACACAATAACATGAACACAGTGTGAAGAGACCAGGCCTCGGAAATGCTTAGTCCACCAGCCGAATCCCGGTATTTGCAGGAATACAGTATGAAAGACTTCAACATAGAGAGTAAAACCAAGGCCTCACAGTTTACCCCATTTATGATTTTATGTTCATATGCTTTAACTGTTCATGCAAGGTGTGTAAGAAGTAAGAAATTACACTCCCCCGCCCCCCATAACCATAGCGTAAGCAGAAATTGCTACACAATTGTATTGATGGCGGTAACCTGACAGACACTGTAAAGCCTCACGACAATCCCGTGCTCTCGGAATTTGTTTTGCATCACAAAAGAATTTATAACTGATTATTTTCTCAGTCCTGTGAAAATATTGTCACAATGGCTTTAACAAACACGCAGTGGTTCCTATCCTGGGATTTCCAAGGGTTAGCGACCAAGATCATGTAAACTCCCAGCAGGATAATATAACTGGTGCCAACTTGAGAAGTGGCACTAACCCACGATCTTCGGTCTCCCTTTTTTTGCTAAGATACCGCAAAGTGTTGCACAACTCCAGTTTTACAACAGAAGGAATTTAAAGGGTTCTTGCACGTATGGTTGAAACTGTCGGGGCAGGTGATTTCTTACAATATTGAAGGTGCCAGATGTGTATGATAGTTGGCAACCATTCTCTACCATGAGTCAAGTTTAGTTCACCGTAAAGACTTGAGCTGTCACAAGAAAAAAATAACATCTTAAACTGGAGTTCCTTTCGTTGACAGAATTAGGGTGTTAACCCCTGCTATGTAGATCGTGATTTCTTGAAGCAGAAAAAATATTTTCATCTTAGTGCTTTGAAGTGAAAGACAGTTCATCCCTGAGTTATTGTTCATTAAAAAGATTATAAAATTCTCTCTTGAATGACAGGAAAAAAAAAACAAATGAACATAATATTGTGCAACCTTTTCGGCGAACTCAAATCAGAACATGCGCTGTCTTTCACTTTAAGTTGACAAAAAGTCGGATTCCCCCTGGTACGTGTGACTATTTGCCAACCATCACACTGTCATCGCCGCTCTGGCTTTTACTCTCTATGTTCTAGTCTTAAATATATGCACCGCACGTGCTTAAATTATAAATTTCAGACTGTTCACGAAGGCTTCCTACATCGTTTTTACCCTCGTGTGCTTACTATTCAGCGCCAAACCACAGAGCAGGATGTAAACATTAATTTCTACAGTACTACAATCACTCCACATTTTCAGATGTCTCCGTGTCTGTGACAAGCTTATGGTATACCCCCAATTGCAGTTCCTTGCTCTTCGGGTATTGACCACTCTGCCTCCACTGAGTCAAGCATAAAGACAGTATTTAAAACAGGTATTGCTTTTGGTGATGTATTATTAGTTATATAGTTATATGACGACATTCCGGGGTTTATACTTATACATATTTGGCTATGGTCGTTAATATTTCTTATGAAAATAGACAAATATTTATTGGCATGCCCAGAAAGGTTTGGTGAATTTATAACCTTAAGGAGTAATTACTAGGCGTAACACTCATGGTACATTCCATGGCCACACACCACAAATAATTTCTCATTTACTTACATGTTAACGTTTGGCATCACAGCAACGTCCCTAAATCTGCAAGCCTTAACCCTCCGGGCCTGATAGGCCTTTTCCCCTAAGAAAACTCCAGTCAAATTCTTGAGAGGGCAGGACCAATGAAATTTTCGCAAATTTAACAAGCAGCTGACTGGTAAAATTAATCCAGTCAGTGTTCAGTGACCCCTGATTTATGACTGCTTTTGCCTGGTGTGCACCCGACTTCATTTCCTGCAAAAACACGCAAATTTATACCTGGAATGAAACTTTGATGCCCAGAGGAGCAAAAGAAAATATCTGTGTAAATACCCAGAATCTAAATTCGTCCTTCCCGACACGGAAGCATTAATTGTGGTGTGAAGCCATATACAACTGTCTTCTCGAAGTTGTCTCCCTTGATCCATTCTGTCAGTATCGCTGAGCTCAGAGCCTTTCTATACTTGAGGAAGGTTCTAAATATTTTCGATTTCACATAACATTAATGTTCATTAATTATCGTACAGTCATTAAACACCTGAGTTGCCCTGTTCCTGTAGGCCATGATAATGACCGGTGTTGTGCACGGAGTGAAGGCAACAACCAGGGATAGTGTCAGTCACTGAATGCACGTTGGCCAACATCACAGAATACTAACACGATACTAAATTTTACATGTGAATGCCAAATGATCTCCTCTTAAGCTTATGTGTTCGTCTGCTCGTCCCACCTGGACTCTTGATCCCAAACTTGTTGAGTTGTCAGACTGAAAACTTAGTTTCTCCTATAACTCATGACAAACTTGCAAACTGGCATATGAGCATGTAAGTTCAGAAACTGTACCAGAAATTCAGACTAAATCTGACTTAAGTGGAACACAGCTTCGTGAGCATGTGGTCAGGGCTGTAAAACTGCGGTGATATTAAACCTTCACTCTGGGTGTATATGAACACTGATGAATTCTTTGCCACCCACGTTTTCGAATGTTTTGTATTACCAGCAATCAAATAAAATGTATTTTCTCTGAATGGTGGTAGGTTAACATCTAGTTGGCAAATGACCCGAAGCAAAGGACTCCTGACTTCACGCTTCTTGTAACCTGACCTCATTTATAGTTATATTCTAACTGTTGTTAAATAGTAGTGACTGACATGTCCCCTGGCACCATGGATTAAGTCAGGGTAAATACACTGATGATACATGTCTTATCAGCCGCCACTGGTTTAGCATGACTCCAGGTGCTGTGTTGTTAGACAACAATCACGAAAACGGAGCAAAGGAACCAGGTGTCGGGAATACTTAGCCGACCTCTCCTGACTTGATAAATATTATTGGTAAGCATTAGCATATTATTTTTTCTAGTGATCGGCATGTTTCTTGCAAGAAATATATCAATTGATAAATCAGTATTGTGAAAAAAGTTATTTAGGCACATAATGTCAAGTGCTGCCTGTCACTGTTGTATTCCCCGTCGAGTGGAGTCTCAGGAATATAAACCTTGGCGTCGAAACCAGGACACTTATACAAACCGTCAACCAAAATGGGCTTTCCCGGCCAATCATCGGACGAGTTTCCAAAAACGACAGATAACACAAACCAACCAAGAACTAAGAAAATGTATAAAATTTAAGACAGAATGATGCTTCTCAATGATGAAGGAAAACCACGATGAATGTTCCAGGCGGATGAATAAAATCAGTTTCCCAAAGACTACAATAGAGAGTAAAATCAGAGCAAGCAAACTTCATCATTTTGTAGAGAGGAATTTTCAAGAGAGAAATCATCCATAGCCAAATAACTGATACTGGTATCAGCGTAGTGACTTTCGCATAAGGTTATGAAAATGCCCAAAAGTAACCGTGATGAAGTGTCATAAGTTCTGAAGTTTTATCTAAAAGCTTATTTTATGGTAATAAGAAATGAGTGAAGATTAATTATGCAGGTACTCAAACACTTCTCTGTTACAAAATATTGTAGTGAAAAGTAACCCTGGCACAGGTTCGGTAATTTTATTAATAAATTACGTATTAATGGGTAGTAAGGATGGGTAATAAGGTAATAAGAAGCCTCGATTGCTGGTGCTCAAAGTCCAGATACTGTGTACATCGTGTACGTACCACTATACAGATAGTGCATGCCGTGTGGTTGTCTATGAGAAATTGTGAGCTCGAGAGAAGCGATGTTCACTTGTTCTCGTTACAATATGACTAAACTACTGCCAAGGTGACGTTATACCCTAATCAGCCAACGGGATCGATCATTATGAACCATGAAGCTTTGCAAATGATACAAGAGAAACAAGGTACTTTAAGTAGAGTTGAGCTGCTATTATAACTGTAAATGAAACTGTCGTTTTACCGCCATTCAAGGGAATGGGTGAATCAAGGGTCTAGGCGTCGAATCAGACATTTACACACAGTCGTACAAACGTCGGAAGACCAATTGACAAAACAACGTTTAGCATAAACCACTAAAGAACTAAGAAATTTTATGAGGTATTATTGCAAAGAGAAGCAGTATAGGTGGAAGGTGGCAAGGAATGTTCCAGCCGGAAGAGTAAGATCAGTATCTAAATTGCTTACCATGCTACTTTATATGTTGACTTGTTGTTGATGACATGTATCTCAATCTGCTCTCTAATTGCAGCTGTTAACATTTGCATCGTGGGGCAATCTTCAAACAAGTAACATGCTTCCACTAGTCAGGTTTAAGTGGAGTTAGAAACAATCATGAAGTCTCTGAGATTCTAGACATTCCACCCATATTTACTAACACGAGAGGCGTATTTATTTTAAAATTCTAGAAACTTGGGGATGATGACGTTTGAAGGAATTTCCTTGACACATTAGTTTTTTGGAGTAATACATTGTGAATGAATTTCCTGTATATTTAGCGAAGGTGGATACATATCTTTCTCAGCTTTTGCTACATGTGCGTTGTTTACAGATAGCAAATGAGCACTATAGAACTTGGTTGGTGAGAAAGATCGAGCCTGATGAAGAGTGTTTTATAGTTTTATTGTTTGAATAGTTGTACATTGTTAATAAAATAAATAATAAATTATTGCCGTTAAACTGGTGAGAAATTCAAGTAATTCAATGAACAACGAGGCGTTAAATAAATGGTAATCTCTATACATTAGTGGAACTAAAACAGGCTTTTTTTTTCCCTTTCACTTTATTGTAACTGCGACGGAAAAAGAGATGAAACTCTGTCAGTTAAATCTATGAGGTATACTAGTAAGTAGAGATGCAAGAAATTCGAAGTAGTAATGTCTATATGCCATGTGTAGTGGAGTGTTTGTCTGGTCAGGGAGATGTTTTAAGGTCGGGAGAATCCACACTGGGAAACCGTCAGAATTTGCCCAACAATACGTGTTCCAAAATTACTGTACTTCTTGCAGTACCTTCGTTAAAACGGTAGATACAAGTTTCATGATACAGATTCTTGACCCCGCAGTAAGGCGAGTTTTTTGTGGAACTTATGCATTCTTGGAATCCAATTCAGTGTAGTATATCGGTATGATGGTGAAGTACAGAAAACTCCTTCAAGAAAAGGCTTTGACGTTTGTTAAACAGTTTCTCCAGAGTGTTGGTAGTCACAGAATACGTTTAAGAAGCGACAGGTGTAGGCATGTTTTGCTCTCGTACTTGAACGTGATAGCAATAATCCTCACAGACAAAGATGATATAAGGAGGAGCTTTGTCCGTTGGAACTATAATGTACTTTCTCTGAAGGTCAACTGTTACCTTTCGCGCGGTAGGATCATCCAGGTTTTGTTACATGTAGGCTGCTGGTTGTAATTTAGCATTAGTAATGATTTGGCGAATGGTGTAAACAAAGGTTTTCTCTACTTGCGCAAGCTAAGTGTCAAACATTGAAGGATTTCCCGTGTCCCATTTTAACAAATTATGAATATAGGTTTCAAGTGCCGAAAGAGCCATCTTTGTTTCTCAGCTCTCTATACATCGGACCCCTCACAAGTAGATTACGAAGATCATCAATATACTATTCTCAGATTACAAGTTACGAGCAGATATTTCATAGCTAGCAATTGAAGATCAAGAGGAAGTTTGCCTAAAGTGCAAGTCTCCATACAGAATATTGCCCTGTTGTTATATTTTTATCATGAAACAACTATGGGGTTAAAGCTATATCCTGAGCAAATCATTCCGCTGGGCATTAATGAAAAGTGACATGCCCATTCCCTTCCACCACTGCCTGCCTTATTTGTCCGTTGACAAACTTGATTAAAGTGTGCATTATTAATGATGAGAAAATAATATAAAAACGGGAGATCTTATTCCATCAACAATATGCGTCTTTTGTACGGCCTTCAGTTTTGCAGTGAAGATATGTATCTCTTAAAAAGAAGTAAATAAACTTCATAACATGTGGACGAAGTACTGGAGTGTGAGAATTGCCGGTTTCCTGAAATGAAATTGGCAACCTAGACATTGTAGAGATCGAGTTAACTACTGCGAAGAACAGAATAGTCTGCGCAAATTATTGGCTAAACAGGTGGTAAATAATTAATCTAATGGCATTAATAGAATTTGTAAGGGTATGGGCCTTCCGGCAAAGGCGTGTGCCCCATCTGCGCGCAGACATGCCAGTGACTGATAACATCCACGGTGTGAGTGACGAATGGACGAGAGGACTACAAGAATCTGTTTACCCACCGTGGCACCAAAAACTAAAAGGTTCTGCCTATCGAAGGTTCTGGACGAGGCCTGTACACCAGGGAGCCGTCCTCGATTGTCAGCTGTAGGATGTGTACGTGAATTAACCATTCCCCAGACTTGGTCCCATTGAGTTGTTTTTCATGTGATGACAGCACAGCATGTTGAGTAATTCTACCCCAGTGAGGTCTAATAAATGGCAGTAAACATCACATCTGTTTTATCCAATTCTGTTTAAGGCATGGTGTTTGGGGTTGTGTAGATAGGTACTTTTTAAAGAGTTACAATTAACCAGTTGGAATGAAACTTTAACTGAGGAAAGCTGACGGGAGGCCTGATTTCACGAATTTGTGTGACCCTTGTCTACGATTACACTCTTACTTTACTTACTATTGCTGTAGCCCTTTGTCTTCTTAAGCATTCGCGTTGTAAATAGTCATCAAATACCCTAGAGCTTACTCAAAACTATCAGTAACCATTAGAACAGTTCTGCCGTCTAAGTTAAATTGATCATTTATGAATGGAGCAAGGATTCAAATAAAAATGTTTTGAATCTTGAAAATTACATCAATTGTTTCAGTTACGTCTTGATGTATAAAATGATCTGGCGAGACTGTAAATCCCCGGTTAGCTGATATAATTAAAGGGGTTTTCAGAAGCTGTCATCAAGTGAATGAGATTATGATGGACGTACACCGCCATAAAATGTACGAAGTATTATTTTATGTACATTTCTCTGCCTGTACTGAACTGAAATCTTTTTTGAGAGGCAAGTGATAAGCGAAGTATCCAATCACAGTTCCGGCTGCCAACCTGGAAAACAGAGTCCTTAATCAGATTCAGTCAGACCAATTTCATGTGAGTAAAATTCACAATTTGTTAAAAATGTATAGGGTGCTCTCTAAGGTAATGAGTTACCTAGAATCAGAAGTATTCAAGTTTCTAATGATGTCTGAGAGAAATTGGTGTGTAATCCACTGGTCAAGTCTAGCACCTAGTCCACAGGATTAACATTAAAAAGTCCATATTTACATTATATTTATTATAATACAATGCATACTCCAGGTTAAGCGTTATTAAATACTTAGAAAGTAAAACGTCATTGAGCTCCACGGCTGTGGTTGCGAGCTGCAGTCAATAGGTGGTATGTACGGCAAACTTTAAGAAACTTGGAAAAGTGCCGTTTGAGAGTACATGCCTTGATTTACCTGTCTCAGTGACACTGTAATGACGGAGACTGACATCGTTGATGTTACTACGCTCCAGCAATTGCAACTAGGCGAGGTATGTATACAGCATATGAAAGCCTTTCTCAACTATTGTTATCCACAGAAGCATAATAGTTAAGTTAACGGAATCTAAGTTGAGGTCATCTCTTTTGTCCCACAATCCACCCAAGAGTAAAGCAGAAACCCTTATCCTTCTTACAAATATACAAATCCTTTGAGAATCAATGGTCTCCTTCAATTCTTGTTAACTGGGGTATATTTCCTTGACAGCTTCCTATATAGAGAGATTTTGCACCTTCATAAGGTCATCTATATAACGCCTCATGAAGTAGAGTTCGTATACAGTGAAGATAACAATACTAGGATATAAAGTCTGTGTTGAAAACAAATTAGCAATTTTAGAAATGCACATTGCGGTTGCCTGATAGTGGGGTTTCTGGACAGAAAAACATTGAGAAAAGCGTAGAAACAGAACAACATTGTACATGGGGCAACAAACAGCTTCCCAGATACATATTCTCACGAAAAGCTCTCAACTCAACAGAGCCCGTTACGTTTCTTCAGCTCTAAGATCAAATCACGTGATCTCAACCATGTAAGCACATGGGAAGAGCGGGTCATGAAAAGAAAGAAAGTGAAAGCTATTCTAGCTTTCTGATAAATATGTTTATAAAAGTCTTTTTTGTGAGTGTGCTTGTCAAATTCACGTAAGATGGGACATGCCGTAAAAGTCTCTATCAACTTAGATAGGTCGCTAAGTGAACTTTCATTTTTATTGGAAAGGTAGTTTACGCCGTACTAAATAACACTTCACTGAGACGACCAGCATTATAGTTACGGGCACACCTACGACCATCCGCAGGTTGCCGGCAGACTTTCCTACGTGCGACCGGAAAGGAGACCACCATGGACTGAAGTGAAACTCACAACGACCGCAGTGGTGAGAAGCTCCCGAGTTATTGTTCTGGAATAGCAGGCTAATAGTTTGGCCTCAGAGGCTCTCTCGTATGAAAAGATGTCAGAGAGCCCTCTGCATCTAGATAGGGAATCGCCACCCACTCGTTCATACCGATTACCAACCAGCTCACAATGTTAAATCTCTTGCGAAATGACGCAAGGGCGTTCCTGTTATGCGATTGGCATATTCTTTATATAGCAGGTTCAGCCCATGAAATGAGCCAGCCAAATGTTAGTGTCACTAATTATGAGTGTAGGTAGTGTGTCTAGTGAATAGAAAAAAATACCTCAGCTACTATCTTGCCATCATATCTATAAGGAGATTTATTAAGAAGGCGACCTAATAAACTGGTGTGCCACCCAATGTGTGTACCATGTTGCGAATCAGATACACTGGTGTGTCACCAATGTATGTACCATGTTGCGAATCAGATAAACTGGTGTGTCACCAATGTGTGTACCATGTTGCGAATCACAAACTGGTGTGCTACCAAATGTGTGTACTATGTTGCGAATAAAAGGCCATGGTTTAACGCCGCATCAGCAATTTTTCGGCCACATCCTGTTTAACCACGTTGCAAGTATATACCATGTATCATCCAGTTATATTTATTATAGTTCGAAACTGAACGAATGAATAGCTTTTCCAAATGTTGAGAAATGACATGTTTCTTAATTCTTTCTCCTTAACTCATGTGAACAGCACGAAAAATGCTCTCTGACTGGAATCGTAATTGTAGACCAGTGACGCCTGTTTAAGGGATGGTGCTAGGGGGGCGTGTAAGGTTTTTTAAAGTTACTTACTAAACACTTACGTGAACAGTTAGAATAAAACCCCACCTGAGGTAAATTGACAAGAGACTGTATTTCATTACTGTCGTTGCTACTCTGGTTTTACACTCTATGCTGTAGTCTTTTATATCATTACCTTCCGAGGCACCTCTGGGCGAAGGAGACCAACGAGTTACAAGCAATAAACAGCAGTGCTGAACGTACAGTTGTAATATGAACGACAGCAGTATAGCGAGTAAAACCAGAGCAGCAATGACAGACTGATATTAGGCACAGGGTCACACCTAATTGCAGAAGTATGGCCTCTTTTCATTTTAACTCTGTAAGGATTTTATTCCAAATTTTGATGCAAGTGATTAAAAAGTAACAACTTTCTACCAGTCCCCACTCCAGCACAATGGCTTACCACACAGTATACCATGCATTGATTTTTAGCGCAATTATCGCCTTGAGTGAAAATAGCGACTAGTAAATATTTTAATTTTTCGATTTACAAAAATATGATTTCGTAAACCAACTTGAAACTTCGGAATAACTTACAAATCTCTAACTTCATGTTAAATACGACCAAGTAATTTTCGTTTACTTTCTTGTCTAACAAAGCAAAAGCTATAAATCACATCACCCTAATATTTCACAGATATGTTATATTGTATTTGTGACTCGAGTAATTTTCTCTGTTTACTGCATGCACTACCGTGGGGCGATTTCTCACTACTTGCCTGAAAGGCAGCTAGATATAGGGGTGTCTGTCTCCGCTAATAATAAATTGTACAATGTAACTATACATGGAAAGCACCGATGAGCTTTTTTCCATACTATGAGTTTCTGATACTTCTCGTGACAACCTTAACTTGTTTCTAACTTTGTATTAACATTTTTGCACTGAAACTAGTGATGTAGATTTGGGAGTGACTTGTAAATATTTAATGCTAGCCAATAAATTCTGATACACCTCACTGATTTTCTGTGGACGTTTTGACGGTATCCACACGCAACTTGAACATAAGTCCACATGCGCACGACATCCCAGTCGTGAAGATTTTTCAAGTGTTTGCTCATTGATTAATTATATAACTTGGCACGTATTGAAAATCGGGAGTCTGAAATTTCAATGATATGTTTTATTGTCCGTTGTCACGAGTCGAACGTCAGTTTGTCCAACTTGGTTGTGAATCACTCAGCTTTCCACGCATGTTTCATGATAATCAGATAGGTATGGGTGTGTTGTTTCTATAATTAGCTGTGTGCTTGCATGACGCAGGTCACATGACGGTATTGCCATATATGACACACCGGCGGTAAAACGGGAAGGGCAAGATGTTCTCATTTCTGGTGAATAGAGTAGCAACCGCCCACGCGTGACATTTGCACTATTTGTGGATATCAATATCATGGAATATCTCTTCTCATCCAAAAGTACTCGATGCCTGGGAGTTAAGACTTCTCTCGTCGTAAGCGATGTCCCCGAGTAAAATTACACACCCTTACTACTTCTCAGCTTTGCGATTAATATACTGGAATTGTGATGGCCCTTGTTTTGGCACTGCCACTGGGAATTATAAGAAAAAGTGTCTCCTTTTACCAAGAAGAACAGCCACAAGGAAATGGATATGCCCCATTTTGTAAAGGTGACCTTTAAAGTCGACAAGGTGACTTAAAGAAAAGTTTGTTTAAAAGTCTAAGTTTGTTGAGTTTCACACGTTATCCTGTATTTAAAAGGTTGACTCAATAAAGAGACTGATGGCGAAACAATGCTTACCCCGGATGACACGTGGGTTGTATGTCCTGCTGCGTATCAAACCCGTCCGTAATGAAATCAAACTGTCGGAAAACGACTGAATAATTCACGAAGTGTTTGAACCTAGATTTACAGTCTCCAACAACGACGCCTGTTTCATTTGGCGGTTTGCTCACTGCTGTGCAAATGAAATCCACGTGTGCCCAACTGCGTTGCTCCGGACAACCTCTCTACATCTACCAGTGAAGGAGTAGATACACAGACATGTTCCAAAGCGATAGAGCTATGTTCTGTTTTCTAATCGGATCAGGATCAGTCACATAATATACGTTGATTGCCACTCTTTAAACACGGTATATATATCATTTTTATATTTATATATAAATATTTTATATATTTTTATAAATATAATATTTTTAAGTTAATAATTTCCAAATTCCAAATTCCAAATAACAGTTTCCAAATTACTAAAGCCATGTGATAAAATAGCAAGTAATAAAACTTACGTATGAAAAAATACTATTACCAATTACTTGTAGAAGAGTTAGCACAGGGGCTCAATGAGCTCTCATATCCACTTACTTTGCAGCAGGGAACACATTTGATAAAAAGGTCTAAGATATGATAACATGTTTCTCAAGTGTTTTGCCTAGACACTATATGAAAGATTTGATGATGTCAGTCCAAAGAGCAAGCGCATTTCCACGTTGTTAACAAAAGCTCTAAAGATGAAAATATTTGATGAAAGTCCTTGTTAATTTATCTCAGCCATTGGTGTAATGTTGCCTGGTCTATAGGCACTAAGAGAAGTGTCGAAATCACAGTATCCACAGTCAAATTACTGAAGACCCGAACATACGTAATACTGAACTACTCAAATTTCTGATCAAGAAGATGTACGTGAAGTTCGGCAGCGCGATATGTCAACAAAATATAGGTATCTCAATGGGTATGAACTGTGCCCTCTTATAGTAATACTATATATTCACATTCACCAGAAAATGACTCACCAAACGATCTTTTTGCGATTACATACTCGTTGCATATATGGTGCAGTTAAACAATGTAATTCAATTCACTGGAATTAAAAGGAGATTAGTGCGTCCCCAGAAGGTACATCATCGTCTTCTGAATTTGTATATTTCTAAAAACGACCATGGTTTTTTCGCACGTCAGCTCTATAACAGGACATACGAATTTATGGACGATATATATTTATGTGTACATAAAACATTGCTGCTGAAATCTTTTAAGTCAAGTCCAGGCTTTACGATCAAAAGATGTCCATTAATAACGCGTGAAATCTATGGTGCCATACTTTGTAAGTATGTATCACTTCCTTAACTCGGGGTTAGGGGTGACATAAACAGGGCACAGTTTTAATACCACAGCTGTGTGTATTTAAACATTTGCAATAAAAGCGTAACAGAGATACTTTTATACCCTGTCTTGTCGCATAGCAGAATATCGTGCAGAATACAAATTTGCAACATTCAATTAACGTTTGTACACGAAGACTTGTGACCTGCCCCCTGGACATGACGCTTCATCTATGGTCTCTACTGCGTCTGGCCTGGATACTTTGTCAACAATATAAGTCTACCTTGTGCTATGTTATCAACGTTTGTAACGTGATGAAAGAGCTCTCTGGCGAAATTCCAAAACTAAAGCCACCACAGATGCGAGACGACGTCGTGAATTCACGTTAGTTTCAAACTTCAGCTGTAACTCATTATACGACATTGACATTTAAAGGGAAACGGCCTGTGGCACACCGCCGTATATTCAACGTATATGTTAAACAATAACCTGCGTTAAGCAAAAACATCTGTGAACCAAGCTCCAAGAGTGTCAGAATAAAGCAAACTAAGAACACGCCGACAGTTTTGTCGTGTGTGAGATGTTCAATTATAGGAGGCAGCATCAAACGCCTAAATTTATTAAATACTTCGGTGAGTTTGTGGTTGGCAGTTGGACAGAGCGTTCAAGACCACTGACGGTCTGCTTCATAGTAAGTTGTTTATGCCCACTTAGCCCGGGGCTTGGATTCAGTGTGAGTATTCGTGTTTATTATATTAACCTGATGCTTTCATTAACAGGCGCAATCCAAGAAAGAAGATTTAGCCCCGAATTATTCACGGACTGTGATTTTGAAATTTGAATTAAATAGCATGGCTAGAATATCGACAGTCTACTCTGCATCACGGAAAACTCTTGACAGCTTCTCTCTTACCTATTTGATACGGCTATCATTGGGCAAACATGCAGCAGGTTTTCAGTTCAGAGATGAAAAACATGGTTATTTACAGGAGGCCGAAGTACAGGGTTGTGGTCTCTCCGGGTCCACCTGTATGGCTATAATGATACCTAATATGATTTGGAAGAAGTCTGCAGTAAAACAAACAGTATAAATTGTTTTCATATAATGCAATGTTACATTTTTGCTACGAAAATTTACCAGTGGATAAATAGATAATGAAATGAAAACTTCGTTAATGTTTTCGCCATCACATTTAATACTGCCATATATGTAGCAGTTTTTTGTTCTCATAACATTTAAGACAGTGCAACTGGATTGTTTTTGCAGGGGAGGGTTGTGTCCGGTGGGGGTCGCAGGGCCGAAATGCGTGTGTGGTTAAAGCGGAAATGTGGTGGTGTATCGGGCGTAAATTGTGAAACTGGAAGACACGTTAATCGATCAATAGCCTAATTAGAACCTGTGCCCTCGCTGGATTATTTAAAAACCATGGAAGCCGGTGGAGAGACCACAGGGAGAGAGCGGACGGGGAGCACATTGAAGAGGAGCGATTTTTTAACGCAAAGTGAAACAATCTTTAGAATCTAAGGTAAGTCAAAACTCTGTTTGCTACCTTGTGATAACGTAAGCTAGGCCCTGTTGTGCTGCACTGCCTTCAACAGACGATTGTGCTTTATCAGAAAATTGAAGTTTTAGCAAATGTCGTTGACGTGCAGCCGTCCAGGCTAGAGGATCTTCAAGTATTTGCTGTCGATCGCCATTTATCCAAATATTGAAAGAAAAGTAACAAAATGCTCTTGCAATAGAAATAATACAGACTCTTATTACAGATTTGATATTCTAGATGCGTGCGTTAAAGACATTACAAAGCATGTAATAATTGCTGTTGTGTTGGAGTATATAACGTGTTATTTGGTGCGTTTGGGGGTTAGGCACAGGTCGCCCCGTACAAATCCTGGGTCACACACAGATAGATAAAACTGCGAGGAAAACTCGCCGGGCAAAGTTTGGAAATATACATCATGTTTTTCCTTATTAACTGTGCCTCTGGTGTGGCAGTGATGAAACTTGACATTGTGTCAACGCGTGACGACCGCTGATGTTGGTTATTTGACGTGTCTTAGGCCAATGTATCCACTGAAACTTCACTCACTGCAAGGGGTTTGCTTCCTTTTTGGCCTACGCATGTTCGGGCATGCTTAATCTAACTGATTCGCAGCTGCAATGAACCAGATAAATGCATTTAAAGCTTTTATTCATCCAAATATTACTGTGCTGAATAGAAATGTTTTTGCACGTCTTGGTCAAGTGATACATGCGAGCGTTAGCTTAGATTCTCTAAGCGAATGTTTAGAACGGTTCACCTTTGTGGTTTTTGTAGGCGGATGAAGGAATTGCGCTTCTGGAACATCTGCACAGCTTCAGCTCCCAGTAAGGTGTGATAATTGGAAGTAACGTGTATTCTGTTTTAATTAGTGCCGAATTACGACCGATTTTTTGTAACCTGATTTTTACAAATACATTTGCTTGATAACTGATCAAATAGTAAGCGATTGTTTGCACTCTGCGTGTCTTGCGTGGTGTAAATATTTTCGCTTTACTAAAATGAGCATAAGTATTGGTGACTGTTCTCAGTGTGACGTTTGGCATACACCAGTGATTGCGTTCGTGATTAAGGTTCAGAAGACTAGGTTTCAGTTTCTGACAAGACTAGACAACCAGCTGATAGGGTGATTTATGTCGATGATTACAGAGCTTCTTCTCCAAAATTATGCATAATTTGATTTAGTTATATATTTATTTATTTATTTCATTGGTGTTTTACGCTTAGCTCAAGAACATTTCACTTATACGACGGCGGCCAGCACTATGGTGGGAGGAATCCGGGCAGAGCACGGAGGCCCACACGCATATTTTGCAAAAGACAAATCTTGCATATAAATCAATGCACTGAAACTAGCGTGTGTGGAAAAGTATTATCTGTTAACAGTTACAATCTGTAAAGTGTATTGGTAATGGAATGAGCTCAAGTGAAAGGACTAGAGGTGTTTCACGGAAGGTAAAATTAGGTAAAAAAAAAATGCGCTTTCGTTGAAGTGCTACAATCTTTGAACCTCTCTAAAACCATTCGACAAAATTACAAAATAAGGAACTCAAATAGGGAATGTTTCTGATTTTGGAACAAGGGAGTCACGTTGAGCCAAGTGGTTTACTTGTGTTATATAGTCACTAATGATCCTCGAAAAATCTTCCTTCCCCACTGATAAGCACGGTACAAAGTGCAGAATAATGCCTTGTTTAGCTGACCATATAGATCCACATGTTTCGAGTTTACAACTGGCTTTAAATATTATTATAGTGTGAGGTTAAAGTCCTGAACCGCTGTTACCCAATCACCTGGAGCGCGAAGTATGTGTATTCGTTAACCTTTATTTAATGGACGAATTGCTTAGGGAGCTGTCGCCTTCATCTGTGTCATCCATCAGGTTTGGGAGCTGGAAGGTAATGGGGTGAGTAAATGTAGATGAAGCCTGTTTGCCTATAAATTGTGCTGTTTTCTTTCTTCCAGGCACCGATAATGAGGAGCTCCGTGTGTTTTGTGTTAGTTGTCGTGCTGATGGGTGAGCTCGTGTGTCTGAGTATGGGTCAGTGGGCTCAGACAATGGGCTGGGGCGGAGCAGGTGCCGGTACGGGCAAGAGAGCCGCCCCCAGCCGTGCCTCCTGCTCCGACAACACCGCCACGATACAGAGGCTTATCACTTTGTTAGCAGAGGTAAGGCTAACCAACAGGAAATTACTCTTGAGGTTTCTTTTGTTTTTCAAGAAACAAATTTCAGTGTAATTTTTAGAGTCTTAGGCGGGATAAATTCGTTACAATGTTACTGGGTGAAAGGATACGAAACTATATGGTTGACTTACAGACCCCAAATAGTTTCATATCCTTTCACTCAGTAACCATGTAACTAATATTATCCATGGACTACATTGTGTTGTTGTAAGCTGTTATTTATTTAATACACATTTGTATTTCGGTAACATACCTCTTAAATTCTTCTTTTCCTTTCTTGGAAAAAGTATTATCCAGTCTGTGCAGTTTAGAAGCACACAGCTGACTAGATACGCCCCTGCTTCTGCATCTGTAACTCATAGAGGAAACTATCCGTCAACAAAGTCCATTCTTGGCTATGGCGTTAAGCAACAGTGAAATAAATACATAAATCAATCAGGTTAATCAACCGCTCCATGGAAAAGACAGCTCTTATTGATCCAATTATGTTTGATCATTAATTTATTTATGTCAGTGAAGTTAACAGTGAAACTAGAGTTTCATGTTTCTGAAAGGGGTTAGATTCAGCAGCCCTGATTTTTATGTCAGTGACATTTAACCAAAACGACGGTGGGATTTTCGGCCACAGGAAATCGGACTAAACCTACTTGCAACCATTGTTTCTCCGAATAATCAAGAGAAATGTGAACCTAAAACTAGTGTCATTGGGACAAAAGTTGGATTTAAATCCCGAACTCTGCCGTGTTTTCATAAGATTTTATACACATCTGCCCACACTACAATCGTGTAAATCGTCTAAAGACCCGCATGAACGTTTCAGTTCTGAGTATATGCAATGTGACCTGAGCAAAAGCTACTTTGAAAATAGTATAGAAAGACTGACATGTATGCAAAGTGAATTTGTCATGAAAGATATTTTAGAATTTGCATTGACTTCCGAGAGGTGAGATATGGGTCCCTGAATGGGTATGAACAAAAGTCCACTATCTTGTAACCTGCATTATGTGCGAGCAGTAATGTTTCCTTTAATATGGATTACTCTCTTTGCATAGATGGCACCTAGTACATGTATTCAAACACAAAGTAGGTGATCGCTGTTTATTTACCGGAAATTCCTCTGTTCTTCAGCAATCTGTACGCATGTTCGAAAGAAGGTCCTGCAATTTTGTCCCCGCCTTTAACTTATCGCTAAACCTAAAATTAAATACCTTTGCTTCAAATAAACAAATAAAAGGAAAGCACTCTAGCCTTTGATATAAAAAAGACGACTAATTAATGTGCGGTATGCACCAATGTAAATCACAAACCACAGAATATAAAACAGGCCTTGGACAGAAACAACAGTTGTTTATGATGTCATGGATCGTTTCGCAAAAGATTCTTCTTAAATAAAATCTAAACAATTTACACCCTAATTATTCCAGTGTGAATACTACTGAAATGGGCGTGGACTTTCTGTACATCACCTCAACGCTCAACACACGAGCTTGTATATGGTGCCGTCTTGGCAATTGGACATGAGATTGACGACACTAAAATTAACAGTTGAGAGGGCACCAATGCTGATGTTTATAATGTTGTAATTTTTAGCGGGCCAGCAAGCGATGAACGTCATGGGTCTAGTAATTTTAGACTAAAAATGAAATATAAAAATGAAGGGAAAAGACATCGGTGTTTGAACCGGAGACGTGTTGATAGGACACATAAGATTGCATTGTTAACTTGACACTCAAGACTAGCATTTTTATATTTCCAGGCTGAAGCGAAGCGGGTTTTACAGTGCGCTGGCGAACCTGTTTTCACTGAGAGCTCTTATAGCGCGGAATGAAAGGTCTAATGCATGGGGTAATTATACTTTGTCAACACGCATGACATGGGCTCTCTGCACTCTAAACATTGTAATTCATGTACTTGTAAAACTGTTTTCGGAAACAACACTGAGAGGTTTTCAAAAATTCTTGTGTTTTTTTTGTTTGTTTTTGTTTTTGTTGCTCTTTTAGATTTTAGAAAAATCAAATCGTCACATCCACAGAGGCATAGCGAGGATGTTGTGGCACAAGGTAGATATTTGTATGTTTTCTTATAGATCACATGCCAAGATTCGACGATAAAATATAAATAAATATCCTAGTTTCAGCTGATGGGATTTTTTTTTAGGAGTGGTATGAAATAAAGAGAAATTTGATGTTATTCTACAGGCACTATGAGGAAAAATAAGGCGTACTTGTTCTGAACTCTGATTTTGGTAATTCATGAAGCGTTGCGTTTGTAATGACTGTATTGCATGGAGTCTTGCTTTTGTTTCAGAGAGCGCGAACTCCAGCGGGCTTTCTCAATAGCGACCCAGACTCGATCCGATCCTGTGCGTGACTTAATTCCCAAAACTACTTCCAGGCAGCCCAGTGATCAAGAACTTTCTCCAGCCCTCATTCTATTCAAGAACGCTTGAGGACGGAAGTAAACATCAATGAAATCCAGATTCCAGAGTACTTGATAAACGAGTGCTAAATTAACCAACCCTTTGATGACATAAGCATTTTGCCGTGACAAAGTTTTTCTCAGTCGTACATATGCATATAAACTCTTCGACATCATTTCAGCCATAATTTCACACTTACTGGACCATTGTTCGCCTTTCCAGTGGAATAAAACCCTGAACAAACCGAATTTTGTGTATGTATTTGTTACATTCTGGATCCATTCTTATATTCTTAAAACATCCTCAAATCTTTGATACATTCTTTTATATTGTTGAAATTTTTTATATTTGACATTCTTATATTTGTGATCCATGTTCTTGACACATTCTTTTATCCTTGACACAATCGTACATGGTCAACGGCACTCGTGATACCATTTAAAAGTGTTGCGTTCTTTGACGCCCACTTGTCTGCTTCCAGTATGGCATGCACAATATTTACGTCACAAAAGATCGTCAGTAACTCAGGACTACGGGGTTTCCTCCACCTATAATGCTGCATAACTGCCTACATATAACTAAGTGAATATTCTTAAGCACGGCGTTAACCAAGAATTCAATAAATGATTAAATAAATAAATAAATGAATAAATAAGTAAATAAATAAATAAAGGCTAACCTCCTCGTGTTCCATTGCGTCCTGGTGAATGGTAACACCTATGGCTTGGCGGAATCATGTGTGAACGACACATTTCCATTCTCCCACCAGTTCACGGTTAGCGCATGATGAGTAAAGTCGAATAATGCCTCACGGTAAAACTTTCACTTCCCATAACTGCGATAACGGTGAGGTTTTCTGTGACTACTTCACAGTAACTATAAGTGTCCGCAGTACTCAGACACACCCGTGCGGCACAGTGAAACTAACACACACGGCTTCGCACTAATTACAGGTGTCTGCAGTACTCAGACACAGCCCTTCGGCACAATGAGACTAACACACACGGCTTCGTAGGAACTACAGGTTTCCGCACTACTCAGACATAGCCGTGCAGCACAGTGAGACTAACACGCACGGCTTAGTAGTGGCTACAGGTGTCCACAGTACACAGACAAGGCCTTGCGGCACAGTGACGCTAGCACACACAGCTTCGTAGTAACTACAGGTGTCCACAGTACACAGACACAGCCCTGCGGCAGGGGGAGGCTAACACACACGGCTTCGTAGTAACTTCAGGTGTCTGCAGTACTCAGACAAGGCCGTGCGGCACAGTGACGCTAGCACACACGGCTTCGTAGTAACTTCAGGTGTCTGCAGTACTCAGACATAGCCGTGCAGCACAGTAAAGCTAACACTCTCGGCTTCTTAGTAGCTACAGATATCTGCAGTACTCAGACATTGCCGCGCGGCAGTAAGGCTAACACAGAGTGCTGTATGTACGGCTGCCGTGAACTGCTGAGCGATCGGTGTCTGTTTGGTGCTTCCGTGTACGTGAAACCGGCAGATCGACATTACATTGTTTTAAATGTACAGCAAAACTTACGGCCACTCATTAAAACAGAGATTTGTAGATGTACAGATATCTGTCGTATACTGGTGTCAATAGTATGTTAATTATTCTTACTTGTTTTATTTATTTATTTATTATTGTTACTTATATTCTATATGGTATTTAATTAATAGTTGTTTGATGCCACAATTAAGACTTTTTCACCTATAAGATGGCGGTCGGTTCTATAACTCATGCCAGGATAAAGATGAAATTTCCCTTTAGAAGTTAGATATAACTGTAAAATTTAATACGCTGTAGACAATGATACACAACAAAATGATAGAATTTAGTCTTGCATAGGGATATATTATTTATGGTTGTTTGATCATTGAAAAGTTTTTGTCCGGTTTAGCAGACATCTTTTAGGCCCTGCTTGTCATGGGGAGACCACGTACTGGGATTTGTCCTCGGTGACCCGGACGGGTGGGTGTTTCGGGCCACAGAGGTCCAATATTTGATGCAAATAAAGTAACATATTGAAGGGACTTGGGTATGTAAATTTGTTCTGGTTTCCTCTGAACCAAGGGGTCGGTCGCAATGCAACTAAAGAAAGCACTCCTATTCAGTTATAAGTGTACAGGGAAAGGGGTGCGAGGACAGCTTTCTAAAGTGAATCATCATAACAATTAGACGTTGAGTGTAGGTTTTGTACGCCCATTTCTGCCCACTATCGTGCACACAGCTATTTCAGGCTATTAAAACCAAGCACTGTGTCATCGGTCCATTCAGCGTCAATAGGTTTGCCCGGCGTTTTATTCACCTATAAGTTTTTGGCATGTGTTCGAATGTGCAGCAAAGTCCCGCGTGAACTTAAGGGAACTTCCCAGGCGTCTGGCGCTTAATGTCCCACCCCTACCTCCTCTGGCTGGGCGACTACAGTACGGGCGTGACGACTAAGGCTGGACCGAATCTTCATATTGGAAACAGAGGAAGAAAGAAGCCTTTTGAAGGACGCACTATGAGATGGGTGGACAAGAGGTCCCTTCTCTGTGAGAACTCCAGTGTGGAAGAGGACAAGAAATAATGCTTTCAAGATATTTGAAGGGCGACAACGGATACAAACAGGAGTTTTTATTAGACTTAATTTCCCCTGTAGACTATAGAGAGCACGGGTACGCACTTCCCGCCCCCACCCTCAACCTGGACGAGTATTAAAAACACGAGAGTTCAGACTAACAGCTGCTGTGGTCGTATAGGTCAATCAGTGCCATGGTGTTGACATAATGACGCAGCCATACAAACAACTTGGAGATGCACTTTCAAGAAATTACGCGAATCAAAGTGTACTTAAGCTTTATGTACTTTCCTAATGCGTTCTGAGTTCATGTAATATCCCCATGTAAGAGTTAAGGTTATCGTTATGTAACCAGTCAAACGCTGATGTTTTATCATAAAGTTAAAGGTCACAGCAGCAGATAAATTAATAACCCATCGAAAGACTGAAAAGCATTTTGGTATCGTTAAACGGGGGTTTAGGCCTATATGGTTTTTGTCGTCCTAACCCATGTTGCAGTCCGGCGTCATTTCTGGAGAGGAAACGCACGTATAGCTCTCAACTGCAAGAAAGTTTTCGAACAACAATTTGTCGATCTAACGCAAATTGTTGGCAGATGTGTTTCAAATTCTGGATTTCGGATTTGCATAATTTAGGAAAATACGCTGAGCAGCCACAAAACTCGCCTGTTATGTATACGTCTTTGCATATGTCAAATGTGATAACAAAACTCTCATCATATCAAGATAGAAATGGTCGTGGTGACATAGGTTGTTTAATTAATTAAGTAAACACCCTAACATTAATCAATGAGTTAATTTGAATATTTAGCTTTTTCCAAGCCTAAATATTGACGATGCAGGTCAGTGGTAAATTAGTTTTAGATGAGGCAATGGATCTATTTATGTCAGACGGTGCCACAAAGGTGACACAGTCGTACGAACGCTATTTATACCTAAAACATTAAAGAAGGTAAATGGCTTCAATGTCTGGGACATAAGCCCTAATTTTACATAACTGAAAAAAAAAAACACACGGAAAAATATGCCTCCAATTTGAACTAAACCATGTTTAAAGCGCAACTGAGATACACATTTAAATAAGAGCAATATATAAATTTGCACGGTACAAGGTTTGGCTACTGATTGTATTCATCCACCTATAGAACATTTCTTTCGTCTTCCTGTCATCATTAAAAACTGTCGAATGCTTCTCTGCTTGAATCCGTACCAATTCCTTACTTTATATACTTTCTTAGTTCTTTGATGGTTAGGGTTAAACGTCGCATTAGAAACTGGTCTTGCAACTATTGACCCGGATCACTCGTTTTAGTTAACGGCTATTATACTTTTGTCGGTTTCCATGCACATCCATGTTAAATAGACAAAACTTGGCAAACTCTAGATCTGAGCTATTATCGGTCCTGATGAGAGGCGATAACCATCTATTAAACCTAAGCGTATACCTGGTTTACGTATAACCGGTAGAAGGTCATATTTAGTAAAAGCCAAAAGTATAAAATGGCTGGTATACGGTATGACCGTGTCGACGCCTTGGTTCGCAAGAAAGAAAGGAGTGGAAAAATGTACAATTGCCTCTCCAAGGCCGGGTTTGAATGTTCACCTCATGTGTCCTCTATGTAAGTATCCGAAAGGATACTTAATAAGAGAATTAAGCATATGTTTCAAAGAATGAGCATCCTCGTATATCATCTGCGTAGAGACAGAGTAGGCCATATACCGTTGTCTGTTTGTTGTTGCTTACTCAGTCGTTGGCATGTGTATAAGACATTTCATTTATTGAATTGATTAGTGCAACACCATACATTTATACATTCTATACAAAACGTGAAGATTTCAATCTACGTTGCTACTAATTAATTGATTCCAAAAGTAGAATGACGACTATACTCCATCAAGCGCCTTGATGCTAGATTTTTTAAATTTATAACATGAAAAGATTACGGCACAGAGAGCAGCGACGACAGTGTGATAATCATCAAATGGTCACACCGTATCGGTGAAATCCGGCCACTTATTAGCAGTTCACGTAACTGTTAAAGTAACAACTTATACGCCCCCTATAGCACCATGGCTTAAGCAGAATTAATTACAGAAATGACAGTTAAGTTAATTGCAAGATACTAGACGTCACCGGTCTAGAATTACTCAAAGTGCTGTGTTGTCACCACATTTAACACCTTTATACACAATAGCATGAAATCATTGCACGAGACATGTAACACTCTTGTTGGCAGATATCGAGTGCTCCGGATCTCTGGAGATATATATCATAAATGCATGCTATTCCTCTCATATGTTCTCACATAAATATTTTACATTTGTGAACAATTGAAATCAAGGGCCATTGATAAACAAACATTGCAACTGGCCTGGAAATTATCCGAGTTTGAATTTTGAATTAGATTTCATACCTAGATTCGACTGTCTGTCGTACATGGCTAAAAACCGTTGACAGCTTAATTCTCTGTGACATATTGCTAGTTATATTTAGCATATATATATATATATATATATTCCAATGGAAGAGGTTATTTTTGAAATGAAATTGAAAATGATTGACTTGGAATACCCCTTAATGGTTTACGGGTGGTGTACGAATGTCGGATTTAAGATTTAAAACATGTTTATGGATTTATGGAGATGATGGTTGATGGAGACACAACCCTAGATGTTTGCATAAAAAACGTTTTTTTCAATATATTTCTACTAATTCATAAGATATATACGTCTATAATTAAAAGTGCCTATCCGAGGCCTATGACAACACCTACACGCTGGTTTTAACTTTGCTTGTGTCCGCCTGTCAGAGCCTTTCAGATATTACATAAGAAAGAAAGGCGCTGTTATTCCAGCCTAAAAGCGTTTTGTAAAACATTATTGTGTTGAAAGACGTCATTCGGCTCTCATGCATTTTGTACCTGTAATCCTCGCAATTCAGCGTTTTTCAACGCCGGGAGGTTAGGACGACCCTACACTGCATTGTGAGATATATATTTTTACGTCAGAGACATTTATGCAGGTTAGCAAGAAATAATAAGCGAAAACCAGTACATCTAAATATAGTCAAGGGAGGGAACGAATATTTTAGTATTGAATGGTTTGGAAAAGCGTCTGCCAGTATAAAAGAAGTAATATTAAAATCCACACAGAATTACTAACATTCTCAACTTCATCTTTAATTTGTATATGTCGTCAAGGCAACTTAACTTCAGTAATATAGTAAATATCTTACTCACATGAAATGAAATATTTTACGATTATAAATTGTAATCAGAGTGGTAGAAAATGCGAATGAGGCAGGGCAATCCATGTTGTACTGGGAAATGAGGTTGATGTACATGGTTGTTCACGCAATACACATCAAGGTTATCGACGTTGTGCTGGTGTAAACGTAAATAAGACTGCCGTCACTAACTTCTTAAATACGTGTGCCCTATAGATAAAGGAGCATTATTTGATATGTACTTCGTTTAAAAAACATGAAGATATTTACACTTTAATTCCTACATAATCCGGCGAAGTATACTTTAAAAAATCGCGAGTTCCCAAAACATAACTTCGACAGTTTTAACTGAGGACTTAATCAAAAAGATAATGCAATGAAATACGTGATCTGGCTGAACTCAGGCTAATCATATTGTAAAACCACTCATGTATACGGTTTGGCCAGAGGGCCTTCACATGTGAGCATACTGTTTATGTGTGCTCTTCCTGTTATACCGTTGTGTCACTTTGCTACAAGAACCTTAAACTTTACTGAAAGTTAAATGATGTGTTCAAATTTATATAGGCATTCCTGTGACAACATTTTTTGCTCACTTCCTGGTGTGTTTAAAGGTTTAACACAGCCGTAGTGGTGGTGTTTGTTGTACAACTCGATACCGCTGAACCTTGTTTCGTACCGAGCCAAATCCCGAGAATGCGCAGTAGCATTCTCGGGATTTGGCTCGGTACGAAACAAGGCTCAGAGGTATCGAGTTACACAACAAACACCAAGACGAAGGTTTTAAGGCCTATTATTATTCTTTTACTCCCTCCACAGAGGTCATGAATTTTAAACTAATTAACGAAAAGCTTAGTCCACTTTAACTGACCTAGATATTTCAATGACGTCATGTGTATTATTACGTGACGTAGGGATGTGAAAGTCTACTATACATGTATTGTGACGTCATACCTCTGAGCTCAGATTGGAACATCATGAAACATAATGTTTCTTTTTCCGACGTCATGGCGTTTGCGTTTGAAGCAGTAATCACAGAAGTAATATGCATAAATTGTGTGAAATAACACTTTCATCAGTGAAGAAAATCCTGATAATTCATCTCTGTATAAATTATGTAAGTGATAAAAGCAAATCTACCAACTATACAAATTCAAATAATTTTATTTACGGAAATAAACAGCATGACAGTTATTCGGGAAAGTCAACGTACCGGTCGGTATGTTGCGTGACAAACTCGATGTTGTTTGAAAGGTCATACCTATTTAATATGTATATTTGCATATGGCTGAATGCCCCACAATCACGAGGCACAGGAGCAGCTGGTAAACCCTTGTCTTGGACAGAACATTGTCTGGGGCCCGTTTATGAAAAGGGTGTAACGCGACGTCAAATGTAACTTCCATGGTGACGTATCTACATGCGGCATCACTGACACCCTCGTTGTAAAACGGGCCCCTAGCTCTTATTGTAACAATCAGCGGTGGACGACTCCAGTTGGGCCGCTTATGTAGTCTTCTATCACTAACAGAAACCTTTGGCGCAACTGAATCTAAAATCTTTCAGTCATTCAAACGAGTTAAACTATCTTAGAAAGCATTATACGACGACGTATCTGTTCATGTGATTATTTCGCCAACTCAGAGGCTGGATTCATTCATCTTTTATCAAAAAGAGTCCTCATTGAATTCATTTCTGAGAGGATGTATCTTGTTTTGCTCAGTTGAACCAATTTTGTCTTTCACCAATTCTTACCTGTACACCTGTGCGTTACGCGAGGAAAAGTTCGCTAGGAACTGGCAAAATGTTGGTGGTTTACCCCAGGCACCCCGGTTTTTTCCCTTTCACTGTGTGAAAAATTCTTTACAGTGATGTTGAAAAACAATCAGATAAATAAACGTGCTAGGTGATCCTGTCTTAACTGATAATCCTCGCGCTTCATTTTATTGAACACTGTCTTTCGTGTAAAGCAGGGATTCTGGTAAAAGTGCAAAAGATCGACCTGCGCAGCAACCTAAGGAAGGCGGTGGGTTTCTCTCTCGGGCTCCTTCCAGTTTTCTCACACCATAATGCTGATCATCGTCGTATAAGGGAAATATTCTTGTGTACGACATAAAACACCAATCAAATAATTAAATAAATAAAAATGATAATCATAAAAACATTTTGAAATGACTAACATTAGATGGACAAGATGTCCGACTCATGATGCATGGTAGAGTTTAGTCCTATAATTAGCTTAGCCAGCTCAGTTGATAAAACTGGCAACCTTAGTAGGTGCTTTCTTGTGGTATATCAGATGCTAACACTTGATGTCGTTGTACTGGTGGAGTTCAGGGCTGGTCTCTACCGCATGACATTATTGTGAGATAGCACTGGGAATGAATAACAACTGGACTGATACACAGAGGCAACTAAATGTTGATACAAATGACTTTAATCACAAAGAAAAAAACAAGCAATCAATCATGATATTAAACCGTATGTGCCATTTATGGTCTAATAATTAGGTCATCATAAAGTGTCGTCTAAACAAAAATAAAAGCTTGAGCATTTTCCATAATGTCAATCAAATATAGTAACGTACACAGACATGATACCACGTAACAATGCATAACTTTTCCGCTTAGCTTTAGCCCGTAGGTTGAAAGTGGGAAAAGTGTTGTTAAGCAACAAAATGAAAAGACTCAGAATAAATGCAGTTTTAAATTAAGAACACTATGAAGATGAAACAGGAAAAAAATGATATCTTTGCAGTGTAATGATGTCAACATATTCATCTGTATTTATATATACACAACTCAATTTTACATTTGACTGGCCAGAATCGGATGCAAAAACAAATAAATAAAATTGGACTACATTATGAAAATAAATATCTGCTATTAGGCTTCTGGATTTGACCTTTACGTGTTCTTGATTTAAATATAACCAGGTAAAAGACTAGATGTGCAAACCCTAAGTGAAACAGAAGCAATCTAGTACGTTCATGTCAATAACCGTGAACAAAAATGCCAAGTTTCGGTGCAAATTATATACTAGAGAGTAGTTTATATGTCAGTGTACATAGAAAAGTTTGGAAGGTATCATGACTATGTTGAGAGAGTTTCCGATCTCCCCTCTTACTGGGGTTCATACCTTGTTCAAGAACTGCATTCATAATCGCCGTTTTTCACATATTAGACTTTCTTCAGCATAACTTGTGAAGGGAAAAACGCTAAATATGTTTCAAAATGATTCTTGCTCAATCTAAGCAGCGTGTAAGCATTGTCAGAAGAGTGGCCTTGAACTCCACATTATGCGCAATGTGGAGACAGACACGTTAATCGCGCTCAGGAGGGCGAGAGCCGTACATTACACCTATGGGGGTTTGTGCTGCACATTACACTAGACTGGGGTCTGATCAGCACATTATACTAACGGTGAATTTGAGCCATACTAATGCCTGAGCCTAGGTGGGCCTAAGCTGTAATAAAAATAATCGAGTCAAAGAAAACATAAAAATAAGAATGTCAATTTCAAATTTTGGCACAGGACTCCAAAGATTTCCACCGTTGTACGAAAATGCGTAATTGACATTACATCACATTACGCGGATGGGTTAGTCTTATGTTTTACATCAGGAACGTCTAATAAATTGCGTTTAACATCCGTGCAATGTTTTTAACCAAATTTCTATATCCACCCTGCTAGAGGGTGTGTAAGTTGTTACTTCTGGAACATTTTAACATTTTCTGGAAGTTTAAATAACGCCTTAGCTGGGGTAAAAGAAGCAGAGTTATAAAGGTAACGTGTGACCTTTTCTCAACTATGTCAACTATGGTCGCTGACCTCTTTTTCTCTCTGTGCTCTAGTGTCTGATATTCTTTCCCCTAAGTGAAGCTGTTTGACAGCAATATCGCCATCTACACGTAAGCAACAGTGACAGAATTACATGCCATTACATGTTTAACAACTCTGTTTCAAAGGAGTGTACTTTAACGTGTTTATTGAGATGGTCCTTACGGCTGAAGGCTTTCCCGCACACGTCGCACTTATGCGGTCTCTCTCCCGTATGGATTCTCCGATGCCTTGTCAGCTCCTCGTTCCTGATGAAGGCCTTGTTACATCCAGCCTCCATGCACCGGTACGGCCGCTCACCTGAAAACAGACCCACGACCATCGATGTATCAAGAAAGCGAACGAGAAGGCAAGAAATGGTTTCGATAGTCTGTATCAGGGAGTGTGGGCTTGACTAGAACCTTACATCACTAGGGAGCTCGTTTAAGGAGTTAAACTGACAGTCCTTTTGTACAAAGCGATTTTCGGCTGTAGTCTAAAATTGTAATCGCAATTAAACGGCGAAATACATGCATCACATGGGCCGAATTTTTACAGCTGATTCCATCCCGTAATAGGGAGATTTCAGTCAAGATTGAGCCTTCAGCATTAAATATTTTGCCTATTCTAAATATTAAAGTTTTGGGGTTTAGCCAAAGATTGCTTTGTAAAACAGTTCCCTGCAACACTATCGCGCTCCACTTGAATTTCCTGAGGACATTTTCATGTAACGTGCTACAGCAACTCGACTGTGTTGTAGGTTCATAAGGGACCGGGGTTATTTGTAGATTCTCTCTGGAAACCTTTGTGACACCTGCATTCATATACTTAATCGTGAACTATGCCTGTAGCGTGCCTTAGAAGTGGGCACATAATTTGCAGAAAAATAGAACTTCAGGTTTTACACACCGAGTCGCCAAAACGATCCGTATAAAGTAGCTCCATCAGCCTGTTGAGAATAATTAACACAAATCGGAGTACGATGAAGTGTAATCAAAGACTGCTAATTACTATATATCGGAACGTATATTAAATAGTTTTGCGAGAAAGCGGCGATCGGAAGTGTAAAGGTTTATCGTTCATGTGCCCAACTTCTTTCATCACACATTCCAACGATGCCTGTGCCGAAAATAACCTTGATACAATGCAAGGGTGTAAAAAAATTAATATCACAAAAAATTGAAATAAAAAAGTTCAAGGGACAATTATTTTCGATTTTAAAGGCCTTACCCGTGTCCGGTGAGATGTTATAATTGTTGAGCAATAAGTGGCATGATCTTCATCAAATGAGGTTGCTCTCATCGTTAAAAGCAGTGTAAAACATCAAACCAAAAAAGTATTTATTTATTTAATTCGTTGTTGTTAAACGCCAACCCCAGGTTTTTTTTTTCATTTATACAATGTGGATCGGTTATGTAGATGGTAGAAACCGGAATGTCCGGTAAAAATCAGCGACCTTTGGTAAGTTACTGACAAACTTTCTCACGTGTGAAGTACCTGCTGGTCATATTCGTGAAAGATTAATGGTCTTATACGAACCTAAGACACCAAATGGACTGACGAGGCTCAACGACCCTTCATTGTTTTCAAGGGCCTCACGAACAATGAGACCGAAAAATTAACAAATTCCTCGTCCAAACCAGTAACGCAAGGGATATAATTCTTACCAGTATGAATGCGAACATGACCTTTCAGCTGTCCCTGGTTGCTACAGCACACGTCACAGTAGGGGCATTGGTATGATTTGGGGCGACGAATCCTTAGCTTTTTAGCGGAGGAACTTTGGCAGGGGTTTACATTCCTGAAGGTCGAATGGCCGAAGAACGGGTCCTCCAAGCTTCTCATGGACCCTATTGTATCGTCTAAGGAAAATTTTCGCTTCTGTGTCATAGAATGGCTTTCGGTATTAGCAGGTGTTTCCTCTTCGCTGCACAGTTTTGCTGTCACGAACGCTGACTGATCACATTTGCTTATTTCCTTTGTACATTCTGGTACTTTCACGGCGCATCTGGTCGAGATTGTCATGGCAGAGCATTGTTTGGAACGCTTCTCATAAGTCCAGTGGTATGGGTGACAACAGCAACAACAAGGCCGCGAAGACAGTTGTTTATCAGTCGCCAAGTCCGAAAATGACGAAGATTGTTTGCTTAGGCTAAAGATGTAACCGGACCACTCTGAATTTGTGTTCTCCACAAGTGGACTATATGTACATTGGTAAGGCCTATCAGTAAATCCATTGGGAATCCTCGGGGAAAATCTGAAGCAAAAATCGGTTGACTTGTTTTCCCGTATCAGCACCTGTGGAGAGAACACTTTGGGGGCTAAGACTGGAAAATAGAGCGCCATACTTTGTCCAGAAAACACAGACTAAGATATCAGTTCTTCTCATGCGATGCTTTTGCGCCATAAAACCCGAGTATGTTTTTGTAACTCAATTTATGCGAAGTTTTGTCAATGGTGACACCAGTCCAACCCAACTATAGCGTCGCCTCTCGGATATGTAGGTATTCTGAGAGCTGATGCGAAGTGAAGGGGGATAAAAGAGCCTGTACGTCATGTTAATAGTAAACAGAATTTAGGAACGAACTCAAGTAGACAGCCGTCTTATTGTGTCCCAATAAATACCGTTTTGAGCCAGTTATTGTGCACCGTAAAAGTTTCTATATTTAATTCGATTCTGCGCCCATAATGAGGGGCGTGTGAGAGTGGCGGTCGGTGTAGACACACAACAATATCTCGCCTGCCTTTCAATACGAAATTAGGGCTGGCCGTTAGTAGTCTTGCCTATTTGACTGATAGGACGATACATTTATATATTCGTGTGGGGAGTATGGTATGAAAGGAAGCGCAAAAGTGCTCAAGATCTCTTTCTGACCTGAATTACTCTTGCTTTGCATAGAGTATAAACTCGAAATCTTTACTAATGCGCCTTGAAAAAGCCGGACCAGATACACTCGAACTGGTTGAGCGAACAGCCTTTCAAGATGAAGTTCATGTTGAATGTAGGTATCGCGAATACCCCCAAAAATATTATGAATCCTGTCACCACTGACTTTATTTAATTGTGTTTATTCACAGAAGGCGCGTCCCTCATATACTACTGCTTATATTTGCTAAGCGCTGCGAATTTTGAATCTGAATGCCTGGAAGTGATAAAAACACCGTGAATAAGAACTGTCGTCACCGTGTGAGCGGAATGTGGTGTAGAGGTGGGCGAGTGGTCTCCGCCCTTAATAGCAGGCGTATAGTTCCTTTATGTATCCGCTTTACCTGTACATAAGTACGCAGTGAACATCAACTGCTAAATGTTTTTCATTTCCATTGGAACGATAAGTGTACATTAACGTACATTAACACCGCTGTACTTGATGAGTTCGTGCCAAATAGCTCCAAGACCAAGAGATGCTTTTACGGAACATGACATTGACAAATCAAGCAACGAAAATAGCGCATAAGCAAATTATGTTTAATAACGTATTTTTGGACAAGTAATATTTGCGATGGATGTATAGTTGAAATGTCCTTTCGCTGTAGGTATATAAAGTTATATAAATTAATACATAGTTGAAATATTTTGTAGCAATGGTTATATTCATTGCTGTAAATGACGTCTGTCGTGAAATGAGCCCATCTAGTTATCCGGCATTGTATTTCCTCTCATATCTACCATGCGACCAGTACACCTACCTACCCCTTACGCCTAGACACAATACCCCTCACATAGCACACTGGACACTGAGAGCGTACATATATTTGTCATCTGTTAACTTCACGCTAACTACATGTCACTGCAATTACGGGTTATTGGTGCGCTGATTTACTACATTTATCTCTACTTTGATCTCAACCAAGTTGAAAATATGCATGTGCGTCGCAACCGTTTGTTTAAATGATCCACCAGAATTCATGTGGAATATGTGGAAAGGTCGACTGTAATCCTACGCCGTGGTACAACTTCTTCGATTGGCATTCGGTGTTTAGAGGCAATCACGGGGTGTCGACAGCCACGTGACAGCATGTACTTTCACTAGGTGGCCGTCTCCTGGGTCTTTGAATGCATGCTGCCACAGAAAGGGGCAGCAGTTAATAGGACGTTTGGAACATGTGGTAATGAGACGCAGTATAGCCATACTAAAGGAAACGTTAAATACGCAACACTCATTCAAGTTACTTTATGCTGTTAAAATTTTAAAAGCAATTTGAATCAGAACGAATAAGTAAGTGGACGTAATACTTAAAAATTAGACAATATCTTGCTTGTATATTTTTGTATGATTAAGCTGGGCAATTTGGGACATATCTTGGTGACATATTTTGCGTACATCTGGGGTGGTTTTGGGCCAATGGTATACAAAAAAGACGCATAGCAAAAACGAGCTGAGGCAAAGCAAAGAGGGCGGTATGATAATAGGTGGCGGTTCTTTCAGTGTACCTGTCAGGTATCCACTGGTGCGGCCACCCTGGGAGTGCTGAGTTGAGACGTGTGCTACGCAACAGGTGTATTTAGCAAATGAATGAAGATTTATCTCTATACAATTCGTCTCCTTGTGGCAAACTGGGCGTGACGAACGCAGCACTGTTAGCACCGGGTGGGACGGGAGGTCCTATAGTGGGGGTGATAGGACACGTTTGTGATCCGGTTTTGTGTACTCTCGTGGCGACGGTCAAGCAAGGTCATGGGGAACACAAATAAAACACGACATTTCTAAAGGTCTCCCGTCTTGTAGTTTTGTCCACGAATTGTCCTGTTTGATTTTATAGCCCATACATCCGACTTATTTATCCTATGGTAAACATGATTGGTCGGAAGTTTGGTGAAGAAGGGATGGGACAAGGTGCAACAACGACAAACTCACTGGCGTAGGATTAACTGCATCAGTAGTGATGATTATTTTCTGTTTAAAAGCTAAATGATAAAAATCCATGAATCAAACCAAACTATATTGCTAGTAGTTAATGGTTCTGTAACATAGTGCATAGTACAAGTCGAATACCATTACACGAGAAAAAAGATAAATTCAAGAGAGGCAACTGAGGCGGAGGAGACATTTTGTAATGTTGTTAAAGATCCAACTTTGGCAGCAGTCTTGTGAAATTTCCTGTTTGCTTTACATCAAGAAATTGTGCAAATTTCTTTAAGGAGCGAGTCCAGTGACAACGGCTTCACTTATATACCATTGTGGCCAGTTATAGTGCTGTGGAGGAACTGGTGTAAAATATCAGCTTTATGGTACACTTTCCCACGTGTGACATACAGGCGTGTACGCCATATTGGTAAATGACAAGTGGCCTTTCCTAGACGTAACGCGGGGCAAGGACGCTCCGAGTGTGCTAGGTCCCTGGTGTGTTTTAAGGGATCCTAATGGGAAGACGGCATATTTTCTAATATAAGTTAGTGTGAAGCAGGACCTTGAGGCATTCAAAAACTGATTGTAGCGCGACGTCTACAGTGTTACAGTGTATCAAATTCTGTTGTGACGTCGCGCTGTCTTTAATGTGAAGTCAGTATGGTAAGTCGGGAAAGGAACATTTGATGTCAATAAAAATAACGTCAAGGTCCTATTTGAGGGGCGTTTGAATGGTCCACATTACAAAACAACAAGAAGAGCAAATGTGCATACACTGTGTCACTTCCATGCTCATTCTGAAGTAGAGCTATCAGTCGTATTTCTATCATCTTAACATTGGTCATTTTGAACCTAGCACTCCTGCAATACACACACAGGAGTGTCGTCAAATATCTGTAATGCCAGTCAAACAAAATTTTAGGTTCGAGTTCCACCCAGAAAAGTAGCGCATGATTTGCTCACGTCTGCTGGCTAACAACAGTGACATAAATTTGTATATTGTCAAAGGTTACGGAAATAAGTCCCTTTAATGATCTCACGAAATTTCATTGAATCACCTGAATTAAGTGATCACTAACTCATTGCTAAACCACTTTTTAATATGGAAATCACAGATTACCGGGCATTGAGCGAAAAGTAATGTGTTCACGAGATGAGGTGGTGGGTCATTGAATGTGGTAGATCCATACATTGTGACGTTGCACGGAAACACCGGCATCACCTTCTTCAGCGCTCGATTTTGACGCATGACGTCACAAACCTTTGACGTCACCAGATCACTGTTGGTATATGGTGGAAACGTTGGCAGGCCTACAAACAGAGTAAACCAGACGAACTAGAATCCGCTAAAGTGATTCTCCAGTCACTATGACGACGCCATGTCCCCAGTCGCGCAGCAATGAGCAGGGCGCAGCGGCGGATGATGGTAGTAAGAAGTGTGTACATAACTTGTTCATTAATTGGCGGTAACATTTGCGCATGTCAGCGCGGCTCGTAAAGGCGAGCAGTGTGTGAACGTACAAGAAGCGTAATATCTTTACAGATAATATAACTTGGAATATATATACTATCTATAGGTGAATAGCACGATAGCCTAAGTTATATGCATGAAGGCTACTTACAAGGAAAATAATATAGTTCGTACGCATAACAATGTACTTGTGTGGATTTAAACAGTCTACCCAAAACCATTAAATATATCCTGCAAGTGTACATCCCAGATATTACGGGCGCCCTTAACTATTGCACGATTTCCGTTGTAATTCACATAAAATTTGGAAGGGGTAATCAGAGACATAACTTTATGTAATCTCATGATGTAAACATGTCACAAACATATCCACATTACTATGTTTTACATGCTTGTTTTTTTTTTTTTTTTTGTATATGCTTTTCACAAATAAACACAGTTATAAGCACCAGTCTGTTGGTTGTGTTCTGTAATTGCCTCACAGGATTCGATTCAGGACTCAGTTCCAGCGCCAGTTCAAGGGGAAGGGCACCGAAGGAGCTTCTGAATACCAGGATGTAAGTACACAGCAGTAGGCATAGCAATCACCGACCACCTCGGTGGCCTAGTGCTTAGGGCGTCCTCTTTGGCGTCGAGATATCCGCCCTCAAGGGTACTTGTTGCTGCCTCGCTTGGCCCTCTGAGAGGTTAGGGCAGAGAAACAGGACTGGTCGGTCCGGTGTCAATATAAAGTGACCGGGAAAGTTGTCATGTCTGGTGTCTTCGACATGGTGACCTAGTGGCGGCAGCCATATACTCTAATTCTTAAACCCTTTCATCCACCGCTGAAAACAATATTTCAAAAAATTCTTCAATAACTGTAGGTTAGAGAAATAATTCTCATAGTTTTGTGAAGCTCCTGTGTTCGCACAAACAAATCATTTATGTTTCATTTTTACAATAACTTGTATGCATTCACTAGCCTTTAAAAGCTGTTAATGACTGAAAAGGTTGAAGACTTATAGTACATGAACATGCGTATTTGTTTTCCACGCTCAGGTTAAATCTTTTATTGTTGTTAACCCGATGGGCGTTAAAGACTCAAATTAACATTTTATCTGCGCAGTATGTTAAAACTAAATTTCCTGGGATTTATCCGTAATTTTCCCTTTACATAGCCCCCACCCCCTCCTCGCTCATTTCTAAATCGTAATTCTATAATCGATTTTCTAACTGTGTGTCTACTGTTTATTCCTTACAGAGGTACCGCTGGTTCACATTTCAAGACCACACGTTCTCCAGTAGATTTAAACCCAAACCTATACCCGTTCATAAAGACAAAGAGAAGATGCAGTTACAAACCTCTTACGAACGGAACTACGTCGAACATCAGGTAACGCCAACCTTAATGGAAAACTTGTATGTTTGCGTAACATAGACATAGCTTATTTCTGATCTATGACCCTTTGTTGGTTTATTAATAGCACCGGGATGACTTCAACATTTCGTCATCTTTCGACATAACAAAAGTTGAATCCTATCGGTAAATGACACTCGTCACGGAACATGAATGAATTTTTTTACTGGATTCCTTTGGGAAAAATGCACGTGCGATGACCAGAGGATAGTTAAAGAGCTTTTTAAAGATGGTTAATTGTAGACTTTTAAAATGTTGTACACTTGCTAAACTTGCTAACCATGATAATACTTTTGGGAATAATCTGTTTAAAATTGAACGTAAGGATGTAGTCACTTTTCATTTTGCCCCAAAATTGTACCTAAACGTCATGAAGTTTTCTTTCAAGCCAGAGAATTTGTAGGTACCCTGGCTTGAGCCGTTCGAGCCGTCTTACGGTGTGCAGGGCGTCTGTAACTCACGCTGGAATGTCTGTCAGTGGTTGAGTTACTCTGTCACTCCTATCGGTTTTTCCATTTTTCAACATCGTTAAACCATTTCTTACTACTGATAATTCCCATTCAGTTTACATATTGGTAAAAAATTCCAGGTCACTTTTGTCTCTTCGTGGAAAATGTTCCAAAAGTTCTGTTTTTCAGACAACCAAACCATTAGGTTGTCGTCGTATATAAAACATTGATGTAATTATACGTCTTCAGCTACCAAGTAAACGTGTTGATAACATCGTCTTTTGCACACTTTTGTATTCCCTTAATTACTCTAGATCAAGATGAGGATGAAACCCAAACCGAAACCACATTGTCCTCCAGAAGGCAAGATGAAAGCCAAAACAGCCTACCAGGACACCTTCACCAAAAAGGTACATTGGCGCGAATTCTCTAATTGTGTGTCCTTAAAAATAACGGTCGAACAGATAGCACCTCCTGGTAGCACATATGCTCAGTGTGTTTTGGGTGGGTTTCCACTAATGCTGTGCTTTAGTTTTATTTACTTTAATATACGGTTTGAGCCGTTTATGAGTTGCAGTTATAATTTCACTGTGCCAAACAGGATCAGCACTGATGTCAGCTAGGCTTGACACAGAAGAGCTCAGGTGAAATGAAATTTTCTTCATGCCAGTGTCACATATTTTAATCCAGTCAATATCATACAATTCTCTGCCATTCATGCTTTGCCATTTTCTTGGCAATATCTTAATCCAAGATGACTTCACAAAACATGCACACGAATATTGCCACAAAACTTTGCCCTAGCACTACCCATACCTACATTAACCTGACTGACTACATCGTCATGCAGTAAGTTTCGTGTGTAGTATAACATTCTCTTGTTTAATAAACCTCTAAAGAGCGGAATCGATCACCTTGTATATAATGTCGATGTATTTCTGTGCGCATAGTACATACACATACTATTGGATATGTATGTCGAAGAAACAAAGCATTCTTGCACCATAATATTTATTTATTTATTTGATTGATTTTTACGGCGTACTCAAGAATATTTCGTTTATGCGACGGCGGCCAGCATGATGGTGGGAGGAAACCGGGCCGAGCCCGGGGGAAACCCATGATCACCCGCATGTTGCTGTATGTATGGCCGGAGAGGAATCCAACATGAGCACCATAATATAGATGCTAACTTGTCAAACAAGTTTATTTTATACTTTTAGCATTGATCCCACTAGTTTGGTAACTGATTTTTCCGTCCATGTATATATCTCAGGAGCCGGTAGATACCATCCCGTACGTCCCCAGTCTGCCGTTTCGTATTCCCGCCAAGAGACCGGACATTGTGTCCGAGTACCAAACTGCCTTTATCCCTTTGGAATCATCGCGAACAAAGCCGTGCAAAATGAAGGAAGCTATGGAGCTACCAACAGGGAAGATGAACGAAGTTTCCACCATTCAGGTATAGACATTATTAGCAAAGGGCAAAGAAATGAGTTCACTATTAAAGCATTACCTGCAAACTGATACTGGGTGGAGGCGTCTTTATGTGACAGAAAGTTTCTAGTTGTAACGCCGCTGTGTTGTTATCACCAGTTCTATGGTTAATGGTTTTTACAGGGTTTGAAGAATTGTGGGTGACCAAACATTCTCTTTGTGTATGTAGATATATGTTTGCGAAGAGGAAGACCTGGAAGGTCTAAACACCAGGAGATAACTATAGTGCAGGACATTCAGAGCGCAGCATTAAATAAATAACAAACACGAGAGCAGTCTTTTTTACTTTCTATGTTTTAGCGCGATTATAGAGAACATAA
The DNA here is from genome assembly GCA_016165875.1 of Acanthopleura granulata. NCBI lineage: Eukaryota > Metazoa > Mollusca > Polyplacophora > Chitonida > Chitonidae > Acanthopleura > Acanthopleura granulata. The sequence continues at coordinate 5,205,239 of JABBOT010000001.1, forward strand.
AGATTTCAAAAGAGTCTTGCCTATATACCAAGGCAGTCGACAAGTCGCCGGGAACGGTCCCTTCCCGAACACGACCACCTACCGGGAAACGTACACGCTGAAGAGAAAAGACCATAAAAGGCCGAAGTGTTGTAAGTCTTGTACCTATGCAGTAGTCTTTGATATTGTATCTGACAAACCTCTGTAGTACTACATTAGAATCACAGTTGTTTTCTCTTTGTTAGAGTCCGTTGGAGGAATCGGTTAAAATAGTCCTTTGCTCTGTCATCAGCTATAGAGGCCAAGTTCAGCCAGGTTTGAAAGCATAAGATGAATGTAAAACATTTTTTCCCTGGTCAAAGTAAAAGGGGAATAACTCTACAAAGGCCTCCTTCCATCCTTGGCAAACACCGCTTTAAAGTTTATGCAAGTTTGAATGCATAAATGAATGATTATGACTTAACGCCACATCGGTTGGATACAGTAGATATCATTACATATTTTCTGAAGTCACCACCTGAATCATCTCCATCTTCACAGGGAAGATGACTAAACCGTGCGGTCAAGATGGTCCTCATTTTACCGATGTCGTGGAAGCAGAGGAAGGTCCCCTCAGACCGGCCTCGCTCCCAGGTTACAAACCTGCAAAGCTTAAGCCACTGATGACATTTGAAGGACAGAGCACTCAGCAATCTGATTACAAAAGCTGGCCAGTCAAGCCACGCCGCAAGCCGTTCTGGGTGAAGGAGATGGAGTTCAAACTGCCCCCGGGAGGCACTCTGATGACTACCACATATGAGGTACAGACTGAGTCCAGCCCCAAACAGTGCGCTATCAGGCACTTTTGGTGCAAATGTCTTTGTAAGAATAGGTTTTATTAAGAAGTGCTTTTCTTACAAATCTGTCAGTCTTACTTGGGCCTAAGCACATCAAACTTTAGAATAAAAGGGTCCAAAATACCACCTTCGAGCATTTCTTATGGCAGCAAAAGTAAACATTTTAATGTGCTGTGAGTCCCCTCGCCCTCCTCCCCGCAAAACAAAACTGATTTTAACGCGCGCGATATTTCATTGGTCTGCATGACGGGTGGATTCATAACCAATGGGTTCAGTCACTGTAAATGAAGCAATTTCAATATCGTGTGCAATTCATCATTTGGTGTGTATAGAATATTTGAATTTTTGTTTGTAACATTTTACTTTACAGCTGGATTTCTCGAACAAGGCAAATGTTCCGATAATGATTTCTCGGAGTAAGAAGAAGCCTGTGTGCGTTGAGGAGGTTGAGAATACCGCGTCCACATTTCCCGAGTCCATCCACAACACTCACTTCACTGGTAAATCCATGAATGTGTACTTTACTGAAACGCCTTCTGAAAATAGCACAAAGACAGTTATCACACGTACCTTTGACCCTATAGGACCGCCTCGGTGGTATGGTGGTTAGAACGTCCGCCTCGAGGTCGGGAGATCCAGGTTCAAGCCCGGCTCGGGTCATACCAAAGACTTTAAAAATCGTACTTGTTGTTACCTTGCTTGGCCCTCAGCATTGAGGGATTATAGCGAGGAAACAGGACTGGGTTGCTGTCATGTCTGGTGTCATGTCTGGTGTTTTCGACATGATTTTCCAGCGGCAGCACTTTGGCGGCATGGACTCGCCCTGCTACAAACAGAAGCACTATATGTACACACTAGATGGACTTCTCGTCCTCATATGATTGAAACATTGTTAAGTACGACGTTAAACCCCAAGCGCTCACTCACTCTGATCTTTCGCTGAAGTACATTAATGTTCTTGAGAATCTTCCCTTGGACAGCCAGAAGGACCTGGTGCTTTGTTCAGGTTGTATGTGCGAGACAAGGCAGTGTATCATAAACCATATGATAATTACAAGGGCCCTGCCCTCTATAGAAGTTTATACGACATAAGATTGAAAGCTTCAAACCAAGCTGTTCTATTCCAAACCTATCCCAGGGTGGAATTGGGTGGATGGGGTAGGGTGGAATTGGGTGGAATTGGGTGGATGGGTTAGGGTTGAATTGGCTGGAATTGGGTGGATATGGTTGGGTGGAATTGGATGGATGGGCTGGGATAGAAAGTCGGATAGAGATAACGGAAGTAATCAAGGTTTTCAATTTAAGAGAAGTTTTTATCAAAGTAAATAAAATTTAGAACAAAAATTCAGACAGTAAATGGCGAGAACAAACTGTACATCTCTTACCGTTTCAAAAGTCTTATTTCGAAGTATTTTGTTGGTTAGTTTTACTTTACTGTTTATGCTGGACAACTTAGTTCGCATCTCATCCACTTTTAATTTAATTCGGCATTTTCCAGGGATGTTAATTACTTAACCTGTGCGAACCTGATGTAAGCGCTAACAGGCTGAGAGTTGCATATTTGGGGCCGCTTGCACGAAGGGCTTGTTAGCCTAAGTTGATTGTGAATCACTACGATCGTTATTGTACCCCTTACTTACAATCAACCACTTGCACAAAGGGATTGTAAGCTACGATCGTCATAGCTTACAATCATAAATTGCAATCGGCATGACCCGGTTGTAGACATTTACAGTCGCACAGAAATTAACACTGACTACAAATGCTTGCCTTACGTAGACTGCTGGTCAGTAAGTTTCGACTCGGTTTGCAAATATGTGCAACTTAATTGTCACAAACAGGTGCCAGGAGAAGTTTTTAACATGTTGTTAGGTGCTGAATCACGATGATGTAGAACTCTTTTGAAAATGAAAGCAAGGAAATGTTATTGACTCGTACCTTGTCCATTTACACAGACCACCTTTACGAAGGCACATGAGTTAAATTTGGCCAATGAATCGAATCGTTACTTCGAAAAGATAATGTCACTTTACAATTCTTTTGTGAAAGTAGCGTAACTTATTTGTGCAATCGATTGTAAAGTCAACTGTATGGATTACAATCGATTGTAGCTACGATCCCTTCGTGGAAGCGAGCCCAGTGTTTTTCTCTGTAAGGCCCCAGTTACACCTACACTGTCCACTAGTTAGAACAAACTGCGCGCGACAAATCGGAAATAATTGTCGTGAATCGTGATGAATCTGAAGATGTCGCGAGCAATCGCAAGTGGGTACAGGTGCGATCTGTTTCATACATAAATTCTAACCGGTCTTAATCGGCCGGGCTTTGTCATACGAGCTATTTACGGGCATCGTCAGAGTGGGTTTGATTTCATATAGTCACGTGCCTCTCGAGAAAGAATACTGCTAAAGTCGATGGGACAGTTTAGGTATGACTGCAAACCATTTCTTGGGTTTCAGTCGGACTAAATAGGACGCGAATGGCCACGATTAAACATTCAGCCACGAATCGCAGAGGTCGTAACTCTAATGTGTCAGGGCCTTTAGAGCAATGTGACTTCTTCATCAGTCAACATTTAGATGTGTCGTGTCGTTTACATGTCTGGATAATTTGTAGGTCTTTGCAACATGTTGTACCCTATTTGAGAGTTTTATATAAAAAATAGATTCACTTAAAGCACTAGTTCTCATTACTGTAGCTCTGGGTATTCAAGTGTCTTTTTATAGAGAGTGGAGGGATCGATTCAAGGGAGGTGACTCTAATAGGCAAACTTACAAGGAGATTCCTTGGTTCTGGTTTTTAGTGGAACATATTTGTAACATGCAAAACGAGGTTTTATTTTTTAGTCTCAGTCATGGTAAAGCACTGCAGAGGCTGTATATTAGCAGTCACGATAAGAGCGTAGGCTTGCTATTGACCAAGTACAGGTTCAATCCCATGCCGAGTCTGACCGAATTCTTCAGAAAAATGCTCTCGAAAAGCGACTGAGAGCTGTAACAAAATTGAACATCTACAGCTTTGGTGTCCTACACGTAAAAACATTTTTCAGAGTACTTAGAATACCGTATGTTTGGGAGACAATACGCATGTCATTTTTGCCTTGATACAACTATACATGGCGGAAAAATTACGTGGACAAGTAAAGGGGACAAGCAAGTAACATCACCAATTGCTTATTGAAGGCTTTTTCTTCAAAGGTCAGTATGGTCCGGCGGCCAAATCCCGGCCCCCAGTCTCCGACAAATGGCAGGCGAGTACGTGCGGAAATGTACCCTTGTGTACCACATACATGGCGAGTTACGTCGGAGAGAGCGCCGAGCAGCGGAGAATCAGGCGTCTCAATATGAAGAACGCAATGGAGACAGGAGGGTTGGAACAAAAGTCATTCTCCTGGAACTGGGCACCATACGGCAACTGATCCGCATGCGGCTAATTAACCAGCAGAACTTTACCAGCAAGCTTTTCAGGAAATCGATGCTATTTTGTTTAATTGGTCATGTAATGTATGTTTTTGCGTGTATTCTTCATACCATTCCTTGTTTACGCATCTGTCCACGTAGCAATACTCGATGTTTAATTTATACAAGATAAATACATACTGCCTACAAAGTGAGATGAACATTTTCCTCTGGCAAGATATACGGATCATCAAGATATTTATGCGTTTCGTGTAATGTTTATGTCTCACTTAAGGAGGGCCTCCGTGGCTCAGTCGGTTAGCGCGCTATCGCAGCACAATGACCAGCAGCCTCCCAACAATGCGGTCGCTGTGAGTTCAAGACCACCTCATGCTGGCTTCCCCTCCGACCGTACATGGGAAAGTCTACCTGTAACTTGCGGATGGTCGTGGGTTTCCCCCGGGCTCTGCACGGTTTCCTCCCACCATAATGCTGGCCACCGTCGAGTAAGAGAAATATTCTTGAGTACTGCGTAAAACACCAATCAAATCTTGAGTACGGCATAAAACACCAATCAAGTAAATAAATCATTTAAGGAATATGTTTTAGTTAAGGAATGTGCCTCATTTGGGAAATACACCTTAGAAATACATCTCCGGGAATACGTGCCAGGTAAAGGGAAAGGGTTCTCAGACACGGAATGCCTCTCAGGGAGGGACACGTTTCAGGTTGGCAAAGGGGTCTCACATAGGGAATGCGTCTCAGGTGGGGAAATACGCCTTAATTTGGGAATACATCTCAGTCAGGGAAAGGAGTCTCGGGTAGGGAATATGTCTTAGTTAGGAATACATCTCAGGCAGGGAATACGTCTCGATTAGGAACATGTCTTAGTTCAGGAATACGTCTCATGTAAGGCATCCATCTCAGGTAGGGAATACGCCTCAGTTAGGGAACACGCCTCAGTTAATGAATACGTCTCAGGTAGGGAATACGTCTGAGATAGGGAATACACCCTAGGTAGGGAATACGTCTCAAGTAGGGAATTCGTCTGAGGTAGGGAACACGTCTCAGGTAGAGAATACGTCTCGGATAAGCTTTAAGAGCAGCCATTCCTTTTTTTTTCTTTCTTGAAAAATAATGAGTTGAGTTGCATCTGTCAGTCCTCATCAAATTCCCAGGACTGTTGTCATTTGCAGTTTGGCGAACTGTGCACATAAAAATATACCGTTTCATCGGCGTGATCGGTGATTTCTTTATCATAGATTCCTAGCGCGCGAAATGCGCATGAAAGCATCAGTCTGTATATATATAAACTTCATGTGATTCTACATTCCCCTGTGACTTCGGGTCAGTACTGTCAGTGTGGAAGAGGTTATGACGAAGCTGATAAGCTGGATTGATTTTTTCGATCCCACCTTGTATTTCGCAATTTCTTCAATTAGCCACAAAAGATATATGAACAAAAGATATACACTGTAGTAAATTGAATTTGACTTGGTTTCAGGATAACAAAAATATGTTTGACATAAGTCAACTTATTCTTAATTTATGAACAGTGTTCTGCTCGAAATTGACTTAGCATGGTTGTCATGGTCTTGCTTGACAAATTGAGAATTAGCATTTTTTAATAACTGTTCAGGAAGTTTCGTCTTTCTTGTCCCTCGAAATGACAGGCGTATCATATTAGACACACGAGCTTTTATAACTTCTTTCATAGAAAAAAGTATTTTCGCTTGTTGTTACTACAGTACATTGCCTGTGTAAGCTGAAAAATGGAGCTATTTACACCCATAATCAAAACTGCTCTTGCACCGGACATGACATTAAATCTTAAATTTTCTTTTCACGTGAATGTTAAAAGATAAAGACATTTGAAAGCTATTACACAACACACAGATGCGGATCACGTGTTACAGCTCTGTCACGATGTCTTACGTCTTAACGTGAGCTGATCGTCTACGGACGGGATACGAGTCCGGTATAATCGCTGTGCTCGCAGTTTTCCACCTGTCACAGTCTCGGTGTGCGATAAGGCGAAGGTCGACAAGACCAGGCATCTCCAGGTAACATAACATGTTCATGTACACAGCAAAGCGCTCCTATCATTGGCCTGACAAACCACGGAACACGAATAGTTGAGCACAAACAAAGCGTATTAGCATCCGGGAAATGAATTTCCTGTTTATAGTTTAAACGACCTCGTTATATAAACGTTTCATCGTCGTCGAAAGTACACGCACAACGTAACAAAACACATAACAGCTGATAACTAAAAGTATTTATTCATTTTACCGTCTTTCGGCATCTTTTATTGGCAGTTGTATCTTTGCTTTTTAAAAGTGATGTAAAGAATGAAAACTAAACAGTGCCGACAACTTTGGGTACATGTTTGCCTGTAGCACACAAGGCCAGTTTGTAATAGCTGATCTTTGTGTGTATTCTTGAGTCGCTCTTGCTGTGTTCTGTGAATTCTGAATGGCACATTGACAATGACGACGGGTCTTAGGATAATGTGCAACCAATCATTGACAATAGTTTACGCTAAAATAAAATGAACTATCAGGAGAAAAGAAAACTCACTGCTTCAGCGGTGTGTTTTGTCGACGATTTGCTTGAACTTAAGCATTTGACATGCGGTTTTTGATTACTTAGTGGTGTACATGTTGGAACTTTGTCCTTAATCTCACGACACTACACTTGAATGGTTTGAGAACGGGGACAAGGATTTCTCATGGTATAACAAAGCTCGTTATTGTCAAAAAAGAAATAGACGCTTAAAACAGCTCAAGGCATATGGCTGACAAAGAGACCTACATTACGCACAAATCACAATAACAATAGAACCCCTTATATATTGAAACCACTTCTGCTCACCGGCACGGTATTTGGTCATTTCATGCTGCACACATAAAGAAATCCATGCAGGATAGTAACCAAATTCCCACGATGTCTTTGTGCAGCGTAACTTTCTCTGTATAAAACCAGAAGCTTGTGTTATAAAACGGCCGGAGGGCTAGAGAACGTGCCTTAACCTGGCGGGACATGATACTGCTCTATTGTCACCAAACCGAAGGCGTACGTCAAGGTTGCTCTCTGCGAGCCTGCCTTATCCGTGCATTTCATCATGCTGTATAGCTACAGGGCTACAGAGAGAGCATGATCATGATTTCCAAGAGACACCCCGTCTGCGTACCTGCTCCCTTACCCCTGCACCCCTGTCAGTTTTATACTTAAGTCCCGCAGACCAGCCTGTGCGCTCCGGCTCACTACAATGTTTGCTCGGCCTTGCTTAGTTTTTAAGTACATTTAGGGTAGAACGGCCGTGAGCCGGCTTTACCAGTGGAAAACAGCCTTTGTTTATAGTCTGTCCTAACCCTGACAAGTCCTGTATTAGCACTGCTCACATTGGTGTTAATCCCCGGTGTATGGTTATGGCATGCAATCTATCAGGGATAAATAGGCTTCCCGATCGGAGAGCTCATAGTGGAAGCTCGTGAAGCGACAGAGTGGTAAATTACGGACTACCGCAGGATCACTGTAACCATCAGCCAAGGCTTAACCCTCATCGTTCACACAATATATTATACTTCGGCCACTTGTTGATAAGGTGAGTACAACGTGTGTCGCATTTATTCTATTAGTACATAATTATTTCTCAAATGCTATTTGTATGTATACGTACCTAACTCCTGGACTCGTGCCTGTTTTGAAGTATTATATATAGCAGACCTACGTATGGTTTGTAGTGACCAGAATTACGCGTGCGATCATTTCCGCAAACATAGTATGTATTTATGATGTGAACTTCTTCGATCCACGAAATTAACCATAATTTAGAAATGAGGAATAAATATAATGGGTAAATAAGTAAGGTGTGGATTGAGATAGGGTAACTAACGTGGTGGTACGGGGGCTGGTCCCAGGCATATCTGACCGGTCAACGAATACAGTGACATATACCGGAGAAGTGTGATGGTATGTGTTTTACAAGGACCCTACAGCATGGCGAAAGGTTGACCATTTGTGCAGCTGACAGGACTGAGGCTTTGATGATGACAGGCCCAATATGGGTCGGTCAGTTACGAACCCATTGACACCAAGCTCTGAACATGTCCTGTCTAACCAAACATGCTGTGTTACCACCACATTTAATACATGCACACAACAAAGAAACCAGGCGTCAGGGATGCTTAGTCCACGAGCAGAATCCCAGGTCGTACAGGAGTACAATTTAAAATATCACACTGTGTGGATTAAGGATATCCATAAACTTACGATGTGTAGCAATTGAAGATAAACGCCGCAGTTTCGTAACATCAGCTTGAGGAAGAGCAGTCCTGATAACTGATCTAAGAAACTATTAGCATAGCGAGAAGAAGCCCTATAAATGAGTGATTCACAGCTAAGTGATGAATTTTATCATGATCACAAGCATTTTATGTCATCAAAATATTCTTATTGGTTTCAGAATTACTGGATAGTAAAAACTACTATTCTTTAAGTGAAAACTCTACACAAATAATCTTCCCATCACACGGTACATCTCAGGTCACTGAGGTAAAAGATGTTATCTGTATTTCTTCGTGCAAAAGATACTTGTATCTCTATTGCACCTGGAATTACTGTACTACTCAACCAGTAAGACTGCATTACTAATACTATTTACCCTGTAAGATGGTTTAGTCGCGGCGTGGAAACAGATATTCGTATATCAACCGTCATGCATAACTGACGTCCCGGCCCTGTAATCGCAAGACGCTTTCCTAACCAATGGTCATCAAAAGAATATGTAAAGTTACAAATATGAACGGTTTCCGGTCAGCGCATTATCAATCAAATGTAATTGTTTGCCACTGATATACAAATATTTAATTATGGCACTGATATAATATCTGTCCAAGATCGGCAGCGTGTTAAAGAGAAGCGGTCAACAGTTTCCAGTGATGACGAAATGGCACAAGAAATACTCTGTGTATTTACTCAAAGTTTTCATATGAAATTGGTTAGCTGGTTACTAGGTATATATGATCTGTATTTTCACGGGCCCTTGTAAATGGTATGTGTGTATTTGATGTACGTAGTTTGTGTGGATATACACACCTTGAATAAGACAAATTTTAATTTAAAAGATCTCATGCTGGTTTCCTCTCCCGCCGCACGTGCAAAGTTCTGTCAGCAACCTTCGGATGGACTTGGCTTTTATCCGTGGTCTGCCTAGTTTTCTCCCCACCGTTATGCCAGCTGCTGCCATATAAATGAAATATTCTTGGGTGCGGCTTAAAACAACAATCAAATGGATAAACCAAATAAATTAAAAAGGTATTCGTATTTTAAAAATTGACTAAAGAACCTGACAAATACCCTGTAGCAATGGAAACGAAAGCATCATGAATTTCTAAACTGAGATCGTATTCAACACAGATTGATCAACATTAACTGCTATGGATCGATAAAGGTTAAAGATAGTTAAATCCGGAAAAATGTCACTGATAAACAGTTAAATGTGTTATTTTTTTTTAACCTTCCATATAAATAATTAATTTAGAAGGCTTAAGTCTGTGACTTATGGCGTTAACAGCAACATGATTGGTGGCTATGAGGTGAGGGTAGGGTGGGGTGGGGTGGGGTGGGGTTGAGATGTAAAAGCAAAACACACCCCACTATTCAGGATCAGTTCTATATATTAAGTGAAGGAATGGAATATATGCATAACCACTTTCTTTGCCGGATAAGGCACCCAACGTCAACCAAACTCCGGCATGCATAGTTCACAGAGGACTGGGTGCTTGCAGTCGTGTGATCAGAGGCTTTAGAGGAAGTCACATGTATAAGTATGTACACGTATATGTGTATCTTGGCCGGTTTTCACTGCTGACAACAAGTCCGGTAGGTTCAGCAAAAATTAATCTTTTTTCTAAGATACACTGCAAACGAGCCTCATATGGACTGATAAGTATATACCCTTACACTAAGGTGATAAATATGACGTCAGAAATTAAAGCCTTTCTCCAGCTGGTCACCCGAGATGCCCTTAGCTTGTGTATCTAGACCATCAGGTCACCGTAAAGCGATACCAGTGTACACATATTAAACGGCGAATGGTTTCGTGTTAGAGATGTCAATGACATTTCATTTGATATATATTTATAAAGTACAGCTGAGCAGCGAGTCCTGAATTACTATCACATCAACAAGCGCTATGGTTTCTGATAATGCGTTTTACATAAATGACCTTAACCTCGGAATAACATGCATTTCATGAGTACATCTAGACATAAAAAGACATACAATTTAACAATGATATGAAGGTTTTCAATGCCCTCAAAAATATTTGCAAAATATTTCTCAGTGGCCTGCATGTTCAAATCCAAAAAAGGTAAAAAAAAAAAAAAAAAAAAAAAAAAAAAAATCCTCCGTATTGAAAGACTGGAGAGTCTCATCTTGATAAATATGCATGTTACGTGCACGAATCCGTTTATCCAGGCTGAACTAGTTTGATTAGGGAAATCAAAATGCGGCAGTAGCTAAATACGTTTGATAATAGCAACTCAGGTTTGCAACCCATAGCATTCATACTTCGTCAAGTATAGCAGGCTATCTCATGTTAAACAAATTACTAAAATTTTGACTAATTGAATTCTTTTATTAAAGTTTGATAATGCCATTGTACTTCAGACAATGACAAAAATCCCTTAACTCGTGTTATAATGGAACCACTTGGTAGAGGGGAATAGAAAGTGTGTCGGAGAAAGAATGTGTTATACAGCGTGTACAGAAGTAGCCGAGCTCTGGGATGTCTGAGGCGGGTGACAAGTCAAGCCAATTAGCCGCTCTCCTGTAGCGTCACAGCGCGAAGCGTCTTGGCACCTTACCGGTCGTCCACCTGTGCGTACCCACGGGCAGAGGGCAGCAGGGACAGGGTGTAGTCCCCGGTCACTGTGTCACTAAAGATCAACAAAAAAGCACAATAACCAAGGCGGACTCGTGCGGATTTAGTGACGATCAGGGGTCTACTGAATGAGGGCCACAACCGTGTAATGTAAAACCGGCCTGATGGACATTTCTAGGTTAGAAACACTGAGGAATGGGGTCATCACTGGGGTCTCAGGAAGTGGCTCATAGCTGATAGGCACGGGTATAACGCCAGAATCAAGTGTGTGATAGTCTGTAGATCCAGGTACGTTCCTGTTAACATTGCTTTTGAAACTTGTCTGCAATACACCTGCTCAACGTAAGTTGAAAGTTTTAATAATTATACTTAGCCCCTGATTACCACTTACTGGTCTAGACAATCCCATGTATGCATTTACGATGGCGGGTTGATATATCACAGAAAACGATTATGGGCTGAAAATGCATGAATAATTCATCGTTATTCATGACTTAGTTCTCTTGCGTGGTCATTCTAATAACCGGCGGCGATATACGTAATGTAATTGAATATTTCCAAAGCAAATATGCCTGACAACACGGCTAAGGTAGTTCATCCTACAAAATAAACGAGACAATAATGTCAGGCAATGTTCAAGATTTACTTCATCTGATTTTCATGCGGTGCTCTAGGATTCGTGATGCCATGTAGGACAGTGGAGAGACCGGAATAAACCACTGCCTTTCGGATTCACGCGTGACCGAACCAGCGAGAGCTGGATTTGAACACAAGACTCCATCACCAGTAGGTCAGCGACCCCGAGGTTAAACCCTCTGAAAGAGTGGGGGATGGGGAGCTTCATATCTAAGACGCTTTGGATAAAGAATCTCGCGAGTCACGTCAGCTGTATCCTTGCACAAGCCGACAATTCCTTGACTACGAGAAAACGTTGACAACAACCCAAAAAGTCACATATGAGAAGGATGTATGACCATAATGGAAAAGAGCCCCAGTGAAGTGGTTTTGGGGGAATAGCATACTGATATAAGCTTACATAATCCACAGGCTGGAAGGAAGGTCACACATGCTCCATGCTCCATGTTGTTATTACATGACGAGAAAAATGACCACAGATAACGGTAGAAACTAGGTTAACACCTTATGCCAATAAAGGCTCAGTAAATAAGAGATAAGACTGGTACATTGGATACAGCGCAGTACGTGCTGAATTGGCCAGGAAGCAGCTTTGGTCTTTTCATACATGTTTATGGCTAGCTGTAATGTTGAGATAAACAGAGCCAAAAAGCATTTCACACATTTCATTTATAGTTATATATAACATCTGGTTATAAAATGGACGTCGGTTTCAAATCCACTTTATTGATAACACTAATAAAGATAGCAGTAATATACCCCCAAAACAGACTTAAGTATTTAATTATGTACACTTAAATATCTCTTGGCAGCGATAAAGTATGTCAATAATTCTGATGCATGTCGCCATATATGCTCTCATATTTAGGTGTGTGCAATAAAACAAATGTGGTCATGGTATTCATGTTTATTATTCTTCTTCAATCAAACAACTGTGTGTCAATTATTGTCATAATTATCATACCATTGCCCTCCGTGTACAGTGCGCAGAGCTGCCATGAAACTACTAGATTTGTTACGTAATTCAGACGACCATTATGCAGCAGCTGACCAATCTACCGCTCTTTCCATACCCTCATTTTGTCATATAATCTGTAATCACCTAGCAGGAGTATGCTTATAATACGTGTCACTGTGTCAAAGAGAAAGCAGTTGTGAACGATCAATGTGTGTGTGTGGCGAAGAGCCCGTGCATCTAGCTAAGTGGATAAATTCGCCGACTGTTATAACGTGTAGCCAAGCACCACTCGGCATGCCCTCTGTCCCGTTTTGAATCTACTCTAACTTTTGCACCCGTGCTAAGCTTTTCAGTCTAAATTTGCTCATGTATTTGCTGTATGTTTTCTTTTAAGTTGTCATAATTTCGTCAAATTTTGTGAATCCGTTAGGAATTTTACAAATTTTATGTATGCAAATCTGTCTCATATAATAAATTATGTTTTTATTTGTTTAACACATAATGAATAATGTATATATTACTATGGATGTTAGACAACTCAAGTCTATGTCTTAAAGTGTAAGAAAATGAAAACAAATATGTTTAAAATAAATCTAAAAGCCAGTAGCAGTTAACCTTGTTGATGTGCTGTATCGTCTTTTTCAGGTCACTTCTCACTCCAGCCACAGCTATGAGTGAGGATGTCCGAACAGAAAAATCTCTGGATGCGCTTAGCAAAGATTGACCAGGAAATGACGTGGAACCGGCTGGCCTGTTGCCCCAGCTTTGTGCAGAAAAGATCTACTTTCATTCCTGGATTTGCTTTGCTTCTGCTGCTGGTAGGAACGACATATCGCTCCACATTCCACCGAGAAACAATTACATTTACCACGTTGGCAGGGGTTCAGGCGAACTGCTCCAAACAGCATGACGTCACCAAGGACCACATCACCAAGACTTCTCAAGGACCTGTTGTGGGAAATCTCCGACCGTCATTTAACAATAGACATCCTGAATATTCAATAGCCACTGACGACACGCGTCATGGCTATTTTGCGAAAAACAGCCCCAAAAGAACTAGAAAAGAGTATCGTTCTCTGAAAAGAAATGGCATATTCTCTCTAACTTTGAATGCAGAACCCACTTATGACGGTGACTGGATTCAAAGATCTCATATCAACCAGCCAATGAGAGACGATCAAAGTTATGGTTCCACCACTCACTCACCTGAACCACGAAGTTATTCTTCTTCCCGGGCTCCATTTATTGCAAAGTTGTTTGAGGACAATGTATCGAAAGATAATGACCAAAAAATATATTTTAAAAGATTTGACAAGTGGAAAAAAGCCACAAATATTTCATTTAACTATTTTATGCCGCAAATATCACGACTTTCATCCACGGAAAAGACTGCTTGGTGGAAGAGATCTCTGCCTTACCAACCGAAAGACGTGAACCTGATGGCCCTGGTAAGTTACATTTGAACACAAACTGTGAGTAATCGGGGCCAAAGAATAATTCCAATCCATAACTTGAAAGAAAGTATAAAAGTGACTCAAGTATCATTAGAAAGGTTATTAAAAGCTGCATCTCAAAAATTAACGTTTTCTCATTTCTTTTTACCGGTGTGGGTTGTAAGGTGGGCTTTATGGATCAAGTTGATTATGTAAGTCGCCAGTGACATCACATAAATATTTCGACACCTTTATGTTCAAGTGTGAAAAAAATTCTTGTGAATTCTACTCAGGTAGTGTTGGCAAGTTCACGAAAATGCAACGATACATGGTCTTTTTACTAGTGCTTAATTTGAAAATATGTTTTCTTTCGTTTTAATGTAATTGATAAAATAGCTGAATGAAAAAGGGGGAGCGCTAGTGATATTTTGTGTTACTGACGTCTGTGTTGTGTCGCTAGGATGGTTCAGTATGTTTCCCGTTTGGCTTCTGTGAAGGTTTTCCGCCACAACGGACATTAGATACTGTCAACTGTGGCAAGAATTAGACAACACCATAGTCTAAAATAGGGGCGAAATTATATAGTGGCGAAGGATTATGCCGTGCTATAATTCACATTAATTTTTGTTTATCATCTGTATTATACGGTTTGATGACACTTAGAATAGCAAAACTGCAAACTTGAACTCTTGCGAGCTGAGTTTTTATGTCACTTGCAGAAGCCTTTTCCCTTTCTGGAGTCGTACAGAAACCCCTGTTGGATGGAACACTCACGAGCAAACTATTCTGGCAGTTTCTACACATCCCGTAATGACGTTAGTCACGAACTGGCGGTCATGGTTGAACTACTGGACAAGAGGCGGAGAATCCGAGACTTTCATCGTGTTCGGTGCTTACCATACTTCCTCATCATTGGTCAGCCGAAGTGCGGCAGCACCGATCTTTACCGAAAGATCATCGCTCATCCCGATGTCTGCAATATCCCACCTGCACTGAAAGAACCTCATTGGTGGGCCAGAGCGAGACTTGGTACTTATAAAATGATGGTATTAGGTTTGGTAGTGTATCTAACGTGATTTGTGGGTTTATTGTAAAACTGGGTTTTTACATTTACAGGAAGAGACGTGTGATACACATTTAGTGGAACCAATGACATCATTAAAACCATTATATCATTGTCTAACTTTAGAAACATCTGAATAATAGTAATTTGCCAAAGACTTCATGCCGTGTAAGCACCCACACACACACATAAATCTCTTGTCTGTAAAAGTGATTTATGCGCCAGTTTCTGGTTTTCTACCAGTTATACAAGAGAAACCGTTATAATGCGTTTATTTACCAATTTCATAGTTGCGTGTTGATTCCAAAAAAGAGTTAATAGTAATTTGCCAAAGACCGTGTAAGCACCCACACACACACATAAATCTCTTGCCTGTAAAAGTGATTTATGCGCCAGTTTCTGGTTTTCTACCAGTTATACAAGAGAAACCGTTATAATGCGTTTATTTACCAATTTCATAGTTGCGTGTTGATTCCAAAAGTAATCTCTGATCTACAGTATATTTGCCCCTCATCAGGTCGACAGAGCGCCCGGGGACACGTGGTTTCCTTGAGAAGTTACGTGGATCTGTTTGATTACGCTGCCTACAGAATAGAGACAGAGACAGAGACCGATCAGCAGGGTGGGATAGTTCACCACAAGATTACAGGTGCGTACATGGACGGATGAGGCTGGGGGGCGGGGGGTAGTTCACCACAAGGCTACAGGTGCGTACAGAGACGAATGATGGGGCGGCACAGTTCGCCACAAGGTTACATGTGCGTACAGAGACGGAGAAGGAGGGTGGGATACTTCACCACAAAATTATAGCACTCACACCTGCATGCAGATACGCACGACTACTTCGAGGGCATACAAATGATCCAGGCCAAGTGTCTGTTGAATATCACTTATTGTTTTCATCGACAAGCATTCACTAATGAATTTAGACGTCTATAACTAATTCATATTTACATATTAATACATCTTAATACATTTTTTTTTTTTTTTTTTTTTTAAGAAAAAATAATGCTATATTCAGTGTGATATGTTCGATACTAGGTACACGTAACTGTGGATTTACCACGTTTGTCGGTTCTATCTTTAGGTGAAGGAAGCATGTCGACATTTTGGGATAACGACCACTGGTGGGCGATGGTGGGCAACGAAAACATGTCTGAGCCACTTGTACTCAATCCGGACTACATCCACCACGTGTTGCCTAACGCCAAGCTCATCCTCATACTCAGGAACCCTACAACAAGGTAAATATCTGTTCATATCCCCCACGTGTTCCCTGAGGTCGAACTCATCTTCACACTCAGGAATCCTACAACAAGGTAAATATCACCACACATTCACCACGCGTTAGAGGAGGCCAAGCTTACCCTCATACTTAGGGACCCCTACAACAAGGTAAATATCACCACACATCCACCACGTGTTAGAGGAGGCCAAGCTTACCCTCATACTTAGGGACCCCTACAACAAGGTAAATATCTGTTCACATCCCCCACGTGTTCCCTGAGGCCAAACTCATCTTCACACTCAGGAATCCTACAACCAGGTAAATATCACCACACATTCACCACGCGTTAGAGGATGCCAAGCTTACCCTCATACTTAGGGATCCCTACAACAAGGTAAATATCACCACACATTCACCACGTGTTAGAGAAGGCCAAGGTTACCCTCATACTCAGGAACCATACAACCAAGTAAATATCACCACACATTCACCACGTGTCACTAACGTCAAGCTTATTCGTCATACTCAGAATTGTAGGGTTACAACCAGATAAATATCACCACACATCCACCATGTGTTACGTAAAGTCAAACTTACACTCAGGAGCCTTAGAACCAGGTAATTATCTCTACTGATCCACGACGTATTACCTAACGCTAAACTTATCCCCACACTAAACAATACCACAACAAGGACAATGCCACAACACACACGACTGCCGCTAAACTTATCCCCATACTCGGGGACACCACAGCAAGAACAATGCCACTACACACATGACTGACGCCAAACTTATTCCCATAGTGAGGAATACCACAGTAAGGACAATACCACAGCACACACGACTGAGGCCAACTCATCCTATACTGAGGAATACCACAGAAAAGGAAATGCCACTACACAAACTTATCCCCATACTGAGGAGTACCACAGCAAGGACAATACCACTACACACACGCCTGACACCAAATTTATTCCCATTCTGAGAAATACCACAGTAAGGACAATACCACTACACACGGCTGACACCAAACTTATTCCCATACTGAGGAATACCACAGCAAGGACAATGTCACCACACACACAACTGACGGCAGACTTCTGCCCACACTCAGGGATACCACACAAAGGGCAACATCACCACACACACAACTGACGGTAGACTTCTGCCCACACTCAGGAATACCACACAAAGGGCAACATCACTACCCACACGGCTGACGGTAGACTTCTGCCCACACTCAGGAATACCACAAAGGGCAACATCACTACACACACACCTCGTAGAAAATTATTAATATATTTTCTGAACGGTGTAGTATATCTAAATAACATAGCACATCCACAATGACGTTTTAGGTGATGTTGAAAAGTGTTATCTAGGAAGCTCACAAGGAAAATCTTATGTTAAGCTAAATTCATTACGCCTTGCAAGGAAACTACCGAGATTCCCTAAATCTGCTGGTATCTGTCTGAGAAGCGCTGCTGAAACCTGCGCCTCTTACACTACATCTCCGCATTTCTCACATTCTTAACAATTATATACCAACCGGAAAAACAACTTTTCTGTCCGTGTATTGTATGAGTCATCAGCTTTGGGTAATTTTGCTGTTGACTGTCATTCATATCTGTGTATTTATAAACCTGGTTTCTGAATAACACATCCTTATTTCTTTTTACCACAAATCGCCCAAGCGCGGAAGTGCAGATGTTCGATAAAGGCAGCTTCATTTATTTGACTGAGCGCTTAACGCCGTCCTTAAGTATTGCTTTGCGGTGGAAACGTTTACGACAGGAGGGAAACCGGAGTGCATGGAGGAAACCATCACCAATAACCAGGTACTTGACAATTATCCTGACTTGAAACCGCAGCCAAACGACGAAGAGCTGGATTAGAGCCTGTAACGTCATTGGTTAGAAGCTGACGCGCGAGGACAACGCTTTCGGCGAAGGAGCCAGTGACGACTCCAAGAAAGCTTCTTTTATGGTCATAACCTTATATACAGACATATCTATGACATTGTTAATGTCACCATTTTGATATTTCAGAATGTACTCCGATTTCTTGTACTTCCGGAAAGACCGAAAGTTGCCTGTAGATTTCCACGAGGCGGTTGTGAATGCAGTCCACGTGTATAAGGCCTGCATGCGAGGGCAGTCTGTCCGAGGTTGTGTGTACAATGCCACAGCCAACCAGCGAGCCAAGGTATTTCACGAATATTCACCAGCCTTAGTTCTTTAGTAGGTTTACAGTGACTGTGTCGTGAAACGTAGCTTCCATTTCGAATTAGCGTAAATTACATGGTATATAGACCTGTTTTATTATTTATACTTCAGTGAAATTCCAGCATTTTCTTCATTGATAAAAGTGTTATTTTCACTGCAGTGAAATACCACATTTCGATATTTCACGCCCAGACGTCATGACGTCAAAAAAGAAACATTTTATTTTATAAAGTTCCAATCGGATCTCAGCGGAATGACGCCATAATGCAAGTTTATTCAACTGCTATATTCTCACGTCACGCAAGAAGATACGACATAATATAACACGTCATGTACACAAAGTACATAAAATCATGATACTGTTAGGATATAAATAATAAACAGAATATTGCACATTGTCATTTTCACCTCTCACTCGAACAATACTTACGGTATTCATCCTCCTCTGTGAAAAATCCTTTATATGGTAAGTAAATATATGGTTAATTGTGGATACAGTCGCGGGGTCAGCAGTAACGAGACAGAGCATGGGCTACATTCCACTTTGAAGTTTTGGTAGGCATTAAGCTGCCGGATAATTCATAAAAATGTTTGGTGCAATACATTGAAAAGTGTGCATACATACCTGTGGTGACTTATACAATCGATCAGTTATTGCAGTTTGAATATTATCGTCATTTTAATACAAAATAGTAACTTTTGTTTTAGAATGTAGCTTTTCAGTAGTATAAATGGACAATTTTGTGTGCAGTGTGCACATTTCTACCTATCTCTACATATCAGTCATTTGTAAGTTGACACGAGCTAGAAAAATCTTTCTGGAATGTTTTTACAAAAACGTGATCTGCATTTTGGACTGCACAAGGCTGAGGATGGTAAATATCCAAGGTTTGCTCACGTTAAATCTCCTTGTGTCACAACACATATAAGTAATCACGCCATTTTCTTCTGCAGATCCGTCTGCGTGTGGGAATGTATGCCGTGTTCCTAGAGGATTGGCTCCGAGTGTTTCCTAGGCAACAGCTCTTCATTGTGAGGACGGAGGATTATGCCGAGGATCCTCGTGCTGCCCTCAGGGATATCTACGCCTTCCTGGGCCTCCGTGAGTAGCTTCCGTCGTTCAAACATTCAGTCAACTTCTTCGTTGATCTGGTCATCGAATTTTGGGCGATGACTAGCCGATTCTAAGGCCTATGACTGTGTTTGTAGATACAGTAAACTTGTCTACACCGACCATGCCAGGTTCCGCGAAAAAATGTCGGTTTCGACAAGATGTCGGTTTGTGGAATATACTGTGTGCAACAACAACAACTTCCGTTACTACCTTGTACACAGTTTGAAGACGTGTCACTAATAGACAGTTCAGTGCAAGCAAGCAAGTTGAATTAAGTTGTTATTGCATTTTTCTTCTTCTTTTCACACACCTCGTAAGACTGAATGAGCTGAACTTCATCAATCAGGTCTCATGCATTTCCACACTATGTTTCTTAGCAGATCGGTCAGCCATGCTTGATTTAATGAAATTTACACAACAATGCGACCATAAACTGGAGTATTTATTTAACAGTATTATCGTTATTAGAGATTACACTTTCTTAATATGGCACAGGTTCTAGTGCTGAAATTGGCTGAGACCTATGCGGGTTTCGAACCAAGGACCCCAGAGTCAGGCACCAAATCGCAAGGAATACATGTCAACCATCTAGACCATTCGACCAACCAGCCTTCTACAAAAAATAGAAGGTAGTTGACCGGTAGACTTTACAGCGAACATGCATAACCCCTCTGATGATCAGAAATGACGCAGCTCTCTTAGCTGACCATATCAGATTGGGAGATGTCATTTAGAAAGTGAATTTAAGTAACAGTATTATCGTTATTAGAGATTACACTTTCTTAATATAGCACAGGTTCTAGAGTTGAAATTGTATTTATGGAGTATTTATTGCTATTTTGAATTACTCAGTGACATCTCACTCAGTGACAGTACGTGGGGTGTTTCAATCAAAATCAACTGCAAGAGAATGTCTTCATCGTTTAATTAGCTGTCCGCTAATGGGATTATCTCCTTTTCTGACAACACCTCTAAGAACCCCAGCGGAGAGGACGGTGGAGGGTAGGAGCAGTCGGTCAGCACCACGCTGTCTTGGATTATACAGAGTGGATTAACAGGCACTAGACACAATGGGGACTGGAAATCCCTATCGCTATTCAAAATAGACAAGCGTCGGTGTATTCAATAAAAATAACATGGGTTGTAAATGGAGATAAAAGCGGACCAGGCGGCATGGGCGGTATTGACAAGATGTCAGTTTCTAGATGTGTCCATGTTGACAAATTCACTGTAGTTACATGGACGTGTTCAACATTTATCAGCACTTTATTCCATGTTTAATGAAACTATTTTCCGGTCAGATTCATGTATCTGTGTGTCATGAAACTTTCACATATTAACGCATCTACTCCACGCACGAATTGCTTCACAGTGTGTGTTCGTGTAGCTAACCAACCCAAGCTGTCAAAGCTGTTCTGTGGTATCATCTACAGCGTAATGTAGCAGTTTAAATTGACATGAACCGCTGAAGCAGCTTAGCACAAATATTGTTCTGTCTAGAGCTAGAGAACTCTCCTCTCGCTCTAGAATACAAGACGTTCAGCGCTGTGTTCATAGCAGCTCTACATTCACTACACTTATGCAGGCATCGTAGCCTAATTTTCACTCGGTTTACAGTTTAGCCCGAGCACTGACAGCACGAACTGCTCGCACCTGACGCCGGCCGTGTGGAGAGCTGGCAGATAATAGGTGTGTCCGCACGTCCGTCACTGGGCCAGAGATAAGGTGCAATTTGTATGCATTACTGTGCAAGTCAGTGGCCTTTAGCTGTGAGGCGTGATGGAATCAGACAGTATTCAGCAGCCATTCAACTCAGTTCACCTAAACCAGATGGATAACACAAGCCGTATCACAGTTTCCCAGCCGATACATTCTCTAGAACGAACAACTATTTTATTGCTGAACTCCGTGGGATTCACGCACTACATTACAGTGGTTAAAGGATCACTTCAACCCCTAAGAGCCATTTAAGTATAACTGAATCCAATGAAATCGTTCAGTCACTAACGTGTTGCATCAATATTTAGACACATTTTTTCTTAATATTTTCAGAGTAGTATTCCTCCAGTATTATGCCCAAATAATCTGTGGATTCATCGGCTTTTATGTGAAATCAGCGTGTTACACAGTTTTTTTCATGACTGGAATGCTTCCCTGTGTGGTCTATACTGCGATAATTTCACCCCTGTCATCAGTGATAGTGAAAAGGGTGTTATTTTCACTTTATCTGTCGGAATCATATAATGAAACAGTTAAGGATTTTCAATGAGGTTGGTGTACTGTTTTATAGACCCTCGGAATAATATGACACCTGCCTGTTATCTCGATCAATGTTACGTGTTGAGGCCTCTTAAAACATCCTGTCGTTCTCATAAAATGGCCTAACTTAACAATGGCCAACAATCTATACACAGCATTTGCTATACGGCCAATCAGGAATATGGTGGTGTTGTTGCTAAAGAATTATGCGTTCTTCAGGCTTCATAATTTATACTCCAATCGTTTAACAAAATCGAGTTCAGATAACTACGCCATAATCGAGTTCAGACAACTACGCCATGATCGTCAATTAAACCTCAGTTTGGTCATAAATAATTTAAATCAGTCAGTTAACTTGTGAATTATTTCATCCGAAGATAAAGCAAACGTGTAACACGTTTAGAGCAAAGAATCCAGTTTCTCCTTAGTTTGTAAGTAGGTTTGTCTGATCGGTCATTATAAGTAATCACCAACCAATAACTGAAGGTTTTGCATACTTCTCAGGAAATCTGACAGTGGATGAAGAAGAGTCTATACTCTCTATGCAAAAGGCCAACACTCGCCGGAAACAGGATGTTCAGATCGGGGACATGCTCCCTGAGACAAAGGTGCTACTGGACGCTTTTTACAAACCTTACAATGAACAATTAGCCAGAATGCTGGGAGACAACTCCTATCTGTGGAATGACAGCTGGTCATGACACTAGCTTTTCACATGGAGATGAACCCTGCAATATTCGTATGACCATACCTGGATAAGAGTTGGAACCTCTTTGTGTCTTGGATATCATTGAGTTGGTCATCACAACTGCTACAATAATATGGTGTGTTTTAGCACTGTAATACTGAACATTCCGCTCTACTTTTTAGACAATGGGAAGAAATCTCTTGCACACTGAACTGTGATGGCCCAGTCTCTGTTCATGGAGCTGGGGAGATTAGCTGAATGGCGTTACTTTTAACAGCATAATTTAAAATCCCACCACAAGTACCGTTAGATTATCTCGTGATGGCCATTTTTGTTCTTGTTTGTCATAATGCATGGCTTAAAAGCAGATAGATCACAATGTTTTAATGGATGCACTGGAGTTTAATGTGCCTTTCAAATTTTAAAGACCCAGTTTACACGAACGTTCAACTTTCTTTAATTGTAAGTTATATTTTACTCTAGAAAGATTACGAAAGTTTTTAAAAACAAGTGATTTTTGTCTTGCAGTTTTTTAATACTTTATTCCCTTTAAATTGTTTTGGGCCTTGAACAGGTTTTCCTTTTATCAGAGTCTTAAGCATCTGTCAAAACAGAGCCAAATTAATTTTTGTCGAAACCAAACGGGCACAGATATTGGCACAGTTATTGAACATAGGAATTCTAGAGTAATTTATACACGTCTTCCGTGAGCAGGCGTATTAATAAAATGGATTATTTATTTTCCTTATCAAAGACTCTTCTTTTATGTTCATCATCTTATCCAGTGAATTAAAGATTGTCAATCTGCCTCTGAAAGTCATAAAATCGAATGGGTCTAAACTGTATAACAGTGACTTTGAGTAAGATTCGCCACTTTCGCAGACTGTGGTATAGCTCCAACCTTTTCTGTGCTGAATACTTTCTGGCAATGGAACGGTTGGTTTCGAGTTTCCCAAACATGCCGTGAACAGACTAAACTTCACCTAACTAGGCCAAAAACGCCCTCTACACATTTAATTCGCGTCGGTTATTGTGTATTCGTACGTAAACAAGGTTGTTGATAATCGCATAAACAATCCGTCACATGGCAACCTTATAAAGATTGTGGGTGCCTTAACTTACAGTACACCTTATGCCAGTACGTGCAACACACCTTCGACACGTCTAGTTCCAATGCTCCTGGCCCAAGTTAAATCTTTTTTGACGAATTACTTGTATTTATTTATTGATGTGTACTATAACGGTTTACTTATCGGATAGGATGTCTAGAAATACACCAGGATGCTGATCGAATCCGAAATTAAACATGGCCATTTTTGTAGAATTATATATGGCTCCATGGAAAAAGATATAGCATATGTGCACATATACACCTCTCCGCGACTGCACCACATATCTCCGCGACTAGCACATATCACGCACACATCTCCGCGTCTTGCACGTAGATTTCCACGGCTAGCACACAGTCGATATGCCTGAATAAATACTTGTCCTTGTGTGTGCCTGTTATATTTATGACGAGTGATGATAAAAGTTCGTACTGATAGTTTTCGTGATTAACTTATATTATTAACCAAATGCTTTTCCGGCGAGTTCATCTGAAATGTTCTTTTGTCCACAACACTGCCTGAAATGTACCCCGTTATAAATGGCCCCGAACCGGAGGACTGCGTGTAGCTAGGGCCAAACATAGGTGTATACAGGCCCCCGGAGGAACAGATGCGGTCAGTAAGCGTGTACCAAGGGGCCAATAACTGAGTGTTTACTCCGAGTGTTTGCTTACAGTGTCTCTGCCAGTCACTAGGGTTCGGGTTTCAACACTTTCCACTTTTCTGATACTTTCGAGATAAGACACAGTCTTAGGTTTGGCCACTGATTGATTGTCCGACCTCTGGCTTATTTTTGGCTCCTTCCCGAAAGTCACAACGAAGACATTTTCGAGCAAACAAAATCAGATTCTGGCCGGCTGGTATGAGAACTGTAAAAGTAGACATAAATAAAATGTGTGAAATATTCCATTTTCAGCATAATGTCACAGTTAGTGTTACATGTATAATGGAATATTTGAAACATGTTTTATGTATGATATACAAATTTCAGTAATTCTTCTTTTACCCTTGTGCATAATTTCAGAATAAATACTTCAGAAAAAGGTAAGTTCCAACATATCTCATTTGTCAAGACGAGAGATTTTAGGGCCCACTGCTTTTTGGGTAGAACTCTCTCATATACAAAACGATGCATGCATGATTTATTAAACCGACTTTCCTCAGCTCTCGCCGTCTGATTTACGGTATACTCTTGCATGCTAGGAGGAAACGGGCCATTAATGATTAACTCCTCTTCAGAAACTCAATGTCGTCTCCCCGGATCCCCGTATAACTGGCCACAGCAAACGGTCCATACACTCTCTAAAGCTGGCTGGAATGGGACGATAAGTGTGTCGTAAAGTATACCGAACAGATTTATAACCGCGTATATATATATGCGCTGCTTGTACATAACTATAAACTACTCTACAATATTTTAATTTATGATCGGATATAAAAAAATTCAGCTGTACTTTATCGTGAAAACGTTTTTATCTTGGGGACTGATCCATACGTATTGGTTGAATTGGCCTCTGACCTCATGCACTTACCGCCCTTGACCGAGGTCATCGAAGCTAACACCGTGTTATCTCTCGTTATCTCGAAGCTGTCTGCCATAGTCCATCACTTGTCCTAAGATGACATGGACAGAGAGAGACGAGGTCAAAAGTAGGCTATGTTACCTCCCAACTACATCCGTGTAGGTGCAACCAGTAATGCCACAGACATTCAAAGATCAAGTTCATACCATAGCATATATTTCAGAAATACCTATAGGCAGCTTAAACCCATAAAACCACACCGGTGATGTTAAGTATGACTCACTGCTCCTAAATCTCGCGCTAACAGACTTGGCCGCCGATACATGTAAATGTAGTTTGACAAGAGTCGGTTCTGCTTTTTCATACCATTGTTCTTAAACCTTACAGACACAGAAATACCAAAGGTTGACGGTCCAGTATATTAGATCAGCCACTGCAAACGTCAACAAAACCTGGATTCGGACGATGCCATCCACACAAACACGGGTAATACTGAGAGGGGAGGTAATCGAGGGCAGCTGGGACTCCTTGGTCTTATGGGTGCAGTGGTTTGGTTTACATCTCCAAGTGGCGGGTTGAGTTAAGCCGACGCCCTTCGGCAAGATGTTCAATGTGGTAATCACCTGCCAGTGTTAGTTCGTAGTCTTGTAAAGTGATCAGGGTGCTTTGGAAAAGGAAAAGGAAAATGGCAGGAAATCCCTTGCAATGATATGTTAAGTCACGTTTGCAAACGGAGGAGAGGTTAAATTATGTCCATCCTAAATATTATTCTATGAAAAAGACTTAATATAAAATATTCTTACTTGTCTGATAAATGGAAAAGTTGAACACCCGAATATGTTAAAACTATTGGGGGGGGGGACATTTACAACTCTATTTCTACCATGTGCATTTATATTTGCAGGAATTTCAGCATATTTTTAGACACACAGTGTTTCGTTAAGTATTTCGACAAGCTACCTAACACCATTGGGCATGTAGCCACTTTGCATGTGTTTTTATTCTCCCTAAACTAACTTCATTTTAGCCCTAAGCACTTGAGGAGGAATATATGTACTTCGGTCCCTGGTCTGGCAGTTCCATCAGCTTTCTTTCCGGTCAGTTTAGCACCGGTACTATGGGGCCTGTCACTCTGAGCACGTGATTTTTGTGTGACCCCAGCGGCTTGGTGTAACTCAGCAGCTACCCCTGTGCTGGCGGAATAGTCTGACTGTATGCACTAACAAGGACAAACGAACAGAAATTTGAACAGCGACTAAAGCCAAAACGCCAGATGTGAATTCTCCGTAGTTCGTCTAAAACCTGAGGGCTACTCTAAAGCCAAATTCTGGAGGAAATTTGATGAACAGCGCTGCTTGCCTTGACACTTAACATTCGACGAGTTGATATCGCATCCGGTACACCGGTTACGCAAACACGATCAGTGGTAGACTACGCAATCTACCCACTAGCCCGCCCTTTCAATCCATCTCCGGAATCAACCGCGTTATTTATTCAGGTAGTTGTGTCATGACATCACAGACGTTGTTTTCCTGACATTATCCCCCAAGTTTCCAGCTCTTCACATCGCTCACCGGAAAACTTAGTCACAAGAGGACAACATAACCTGCACATCTTCGCTGCCATTACCACACCAGCGAGCGGCGCATGCGCGCTGTTAGCAACATTATAGAAAGTTTCCTTGCCGTAAGTTCTAATTATTAAACGAAAGGAAACATTTACTTCTCCTTTTATAAATAACTCGTGCTCAACCCACCTCCTCTTCTGTTTTTATCCCAGCATTTTATTCCCATTCTCGTTGTCTTTTCAGAATGTATTATTGTATTGTTTCTAAAGACTGACTCACGAAACAGCAGGCATTTGAACTACATAAATGATCTAAAATTTCGCTGAAAAATTTGCTTTTTAGAAGCAAATAAATGTCGCAAAATACCAGTTTTGGTGATGTAACCTGCATTCTTCCAACAAGATATCATCCAACCATCATAACCAAGCTCACCTTTCCAAAACCAATGAAATAATCCGTATCAGGAAAAACAAGCAACTCAGTCATGGACGAAATGTTAGGTCATTTAGGGTATACAAAAAGGTCGAACCGATTCTGTGGGTTTTCATACTTTACATGTATATGGTCTAAGGATAGCCTAGGGACGTAGATGTCACATGGATATCTTATACTACTGGTCCCTTGCTCTGGAAAGCTGCCCACGACGTGTGTAAAATTATTTATTTACTTGGTTGATGTTTTACGCCATAGCCTACTCAAGATCGTGTATGTAATGAGGTTTCATGGCATCAAGCAGATGGACTCGGATAATAACATGCAAACAAACGAACTTGGAGCACAAGACCGAAATTATATCAAAGAATCTCCAAAGGAGACAAGGGGAAGTTACTAACAATGCGACAGGGGATTTTGATCAGACAGTGCAAAAAGTGGCTTTGATTGTGTCAAGAAGCAAATCTGTACGCTCTCGTCCGTGCATGATTAACTAAACAGATAATAAAACCTTAGAGACAGCCAAATGTTGATTAAAGTATGGCTACAAGACGCATTTGTTTACTCGGCAATAATGTCATTAAATTTCTTAAACTTGAAATTTAAAAACAGAATCAACATCAGAGAAGCGTGAGATTGAATCCTCCGGCAAGGCATCTACGATTATGGCTTCAAAGTCATTAATCGCGCCAAAATATTTTCGAGTGAACATACAGCGTAAAGAAAGTAATTTAACCTAGCTCAGATCTGGCTGATAAACATATTATTCATTTCAAAGTCAGTCAACCTCAAATATCCATCCTCAGGTCCTAGGGCGGAGACCACCATATCACTTTCACTGTAATGGCTGCAAATCTAGGACATGTTTCTGACAGCTGACTGAAAATGTCAATATAACAAATATCATAAATGTTGGCCACATTGTCTATTATACACTACTCCCTCACCACAGAGGGCATGTACATGTGCCTCTACAGATATACCAACAGTTGTAAAAGACACGGACTCATGTTACTTTGTCAATGCCTGTTAGTGCCTTCTAATGAACAACCAGTGGTCACAATTACTCCCATGTTCATCGTCAAGATATAACTTCTACTGGTCCATGGTGGGTGGGTGCTCCATTAGAGCCCACGTCACCCACTAAGCTGAAAGCCAACTAAAGTTTATAAGAAAGCGATACTTACATTTTTGGTGCCAAATATTTCGCCCAGAATTGTTTTAATTTAGAACGACGTTTATACTATGATCTTCTGCTGACATCTTGACTTGGCTTCGTTTCCGTTTGTGTTTGAAGTATATTGCCAATGCACGCTCAGACTGTGACGATATTTGAAAACCTCAAGTTACCAGCATTCTATTGGCAGAGCTGAGAAGTGATAATGTTTGTTTCTTTGGTTGAGGAGAGTATAACAGGGGTAAATTATATGGACCACAGACTACTGGCGAAACTTCCATGCAGCCAGCAAGTGAGTCGCTATAACACCAATGAACAGCTCTCTCTTCGAACCAAAGCAGATGGTTTAATTATTGAGCTGGATTTAGGTATCTGAACTTCTGACAATCGGCTGAATATCGTACAATGATATATGAACATTGTGTGAGTGAAATGGAGATGCCTTTCCGCCTCAAGTACAGATGTCCTGGCGTTACATATATATGCTGCTATTTCCCAGCAGGGAACGGGGTCCACATGTTTCAAGTATGGGAGTATGGCTCACCAGTAGACCCACGCAGAAAATGTAAACAAATGTGGCAGTCCGAACGGTGTTCTAGATCCTATAAGCTTCTGAGGCGCCTTTGTTCGTTTCTAAGTCGATTTATTATTCCTTGAAGCCCGCATGCCGTTTGTAACGTTTCACTGTCGCCCATTTCCCGTCGGAAGAGGTTATGCAAAGTCGCCATTTTGGTCGGATGTAGACAGGGCGTCGACGCCTGCTATCGCCTATTTGAGTTTTTCTCATGATTTGCTCAGGCATTTTCCAGGAGTATCAATGTGGTGAAATACCTCCGCTACTCTGAGGCAGTAAATCTTCTGAAAGGCAATTCTTAGAAAGTTTAACAAAGATACGAAGGCCTGCCGCAGAGGAGGAAATTGTCTGTTCATGTTAAAGTTAACCGAATAGAATAAAATGTTCAAACAAAAGCACGAGATTGTGACATATGATTGTTCTCTGGTAAACCATGTTCCTGCGTGTCTCAGAGAGAAGTAGGCGTTTCATACCCTCTAATTTCATAACTCAATAAATTATTCAGTATATAACCAAAATCATACACCGTACATTGATACCATCTTAACAATTTTATTACAAATACATTCGGTATAATGCCACATATACGCTCACATTTTATACATCACAGTCTGTAGCACCATCTGATATTCTGTTTTTATTTTAGGTTTCCTCACAATCTATACTGTTCAGTATTGTTTTTGTAAGCGGAATAGTCCGTCATGTATTTTCCATTTGACATGGTCCATCATTTCTGTGCAATATTTTGAAACTTGACTTTAAAATGTTTTCTTTTCCTTTCACATATACTCCGATGCTCAGTTGTCAACAATTGGCAATTATTTCCCAAAGCTGACATACAATTCCACGCATTCTTATACATATTCATACAAACCAAACAGATTTCTTGCATTCACACTCTGCAATGGTTCACTCTCATAGTTACTCCACAGAGCAGCCAAAAGAAACATGCACAGACCTGTAATGGTTCTTGCATCCATCGGCTTCGCGAAGTTAACAAATTAGTTAGGAGCATTTATGCCACACTTTTCTTCCCCGATGTTCCAACATCTGCCATATCTCACATAAAATTTCAGATGATGCAGTTAATATATCACTCGATCCCAGTCAAAAACGAGCACAACTCCAACAACGAAAACAGCTTTTTTTAAACACAATACACAGATATTTAAAAGTTAAGCTTTAAAATAAAGCAACTATTTACATATTGGCCTCCATGTAACTTTATCCTCAATGACGTAATGGAGAATGGCCAAGACGTATCTCTACAAAGCCAGGATGGTTTCACCTCTAAAAATTCCTGTATGTTCTGATCCCTATGGCTACTCACTTTGGAAGCTCCAGGGTATATGTAAATCAATGACTGTCCTGTAACACACAGAGGAATGTGCTAAAATATTCCCACACTGCGTGAAGAAAATATCGCTCGTTTTCCCATTCCTTAATAAACGTCCTGACATCCGACACGAGCACGATCCTTCCGTCGTGAGAGCTATACTTCTTCAGTCACGCCGTCTTAATACAATAATCCGGATATACATGTTTTCCAAAGCGTTCGACCATTTAAAATCGCTGGTCCTGAGGTGTGAGGTTTCTCCGTCAGCTTCGGGGCCTGTCTACAAAACCACACTGAAGAATTCCACATTTTGAATCGTGTTAAATAACGCGAGGCTTTTTCAAACGAGTCACGTACTTCCAATTTCGTTCCATAGGAACTGATCGTCTCTAAGAAGTTTTGCCAACTCTTCGTTGAATGGCTTGTAGAAGTTATTCAAGAGTACCCTGGTTTCTGACAACATGTCTCCCAGAAGTTTGTCCTTCACTCTCCGTGTATTCGCCTTCTTCTTGGACAGGATCTTTGCCATATGAGAGTCAGATAGCTTTCCTGAAACCAACAAGGTATAACGCCCTTGCTATATGGATATGCCTAAGTTTCGCACATAACTATTGTATTTTATCGGAACTGTAGCCATCAGAGAGGGCCCTCGCAAGCTCAGATGCTTAAAGTGCCTGCTAACTACGACATTAAAGCCCGTGACCAGATAGGTCGCATGTTCGAATCCAGCCTTGGTCTTATTCTTGGATATACTGAATTTAACATCCATTAGTAAAAGATCATGAAATCTTTTAAACTGATGTGTATCTCACACTACCACTGAACAGAATATCCACAAAAACTGGCTTTAATGAATATGCAAAAATTGGTTTGGCCTACCAGATGCAGAAATATATGGGTACGAATTGCTGACAATATTAATATCTCTTCAGAGGGAAACAGTTATATACGATCGTGGATCCTAGATGGTAAACACACTATCTTCCTGTGACTATTAATGAAGCTACTGACAATGTTAACCAATCATGTTGCTTGCTCGGGTCCAGCTCTAGTAGTTTCGGCTGCGACCTCTAGTCAGGAGGATTGTCAGGTCCCTATTGAAGACCAGTTGCTTACTCCACGGGTACTCCAGTTTCCTCCACCTGGCTACCGTCGTATAAGTGAAACTTTATTCAGAACCCAGTTAAACACCAATAAAGCAAATAAATACAAGACTACACGATATACAGCGCGATTTACTCAATCGTTCATCCAAGGACAAGAATGCTATGATAACACACTTAAGCTGACGTACCCAGGCCGAGGAACTTGTAGAGATCTTGGAGAACGTCTTTAGGGTTCTCCGCGTAATCCTCTGTCCGCACGATGAAGAACTGCTCCCGGGGAAACACACGCAACCAGTCCTTCATGAAGACGGAGTACATACCTACACGCAACCGTACCTGCAAAGCAAACACAGGATTACTGACCACTGATTGATGGTACAATACCCACACGCAACCGTATCTGCAAAACCCACACGCAACCGTATCTGCAATACCGACACGCAACCATATCTGCAAAATCCACACGCAACCGTAATTTAGATACTTGGCATAACTATATGACAGGCGTAATTTCATGACGGTGTTAAGAAATTGGCCATTTGTGTTACGATTTTGAAATTTTATATGCATGATATATACTTAAAATTGAATATTTTCTGTAAAGTTATTTTTTAGGGACCGCGGGTTTGGTTGAACGATTATAAGTGATAATTACAACTCTCAAAGACCTTCTATTATTGTTAACATCACGATTGTTAACCGGTTATTTTCAACTTCCCACATACGATCTTAAATCCAGATGTCCATTCCGATATTTGTATACGATATATACACCGTTACATTTATCGTTAGACTTGCATTACGATTCTGCATTAAGTCCAGTCGAGGATCGCTAATAATGTGGATGTACTTCTTGCCTTGGCTATGCTTTTGACTGTGGCATTATACACGCAACTTCGTAAGGAAGCCCGTCGGTAGCAGTTCTCGTACACGCCGATAGCCTTCACAACGTCCTCGTGGAAATCCGACGGCATCTTGTTCGCATCCTTCCGGAAGTACAGGTAATCCGAATACATCCTGACGAAACAAAACCGTTAAACCTACATAGTGCGAAAGGTTTACCATGCTGGTGTACAGCAACTGAACGTATAATAAAGCTTCTACATATACACATGTAAAACTGTAACACAGGTGCAAAAGACATATTCTGCTGGTAATATGGCAAGTGAAATAATCAAACCGTTACACACATAAAATCGTTTAACAGGTATAGTAATGCGAAATTCATCAGACAGGTATACCAGTGCGAAAGGTTCACTCCGATGGTTCGTTGCAATTAAAGCAAATTTCAGGTATTGCACCACCGATGATGCTGGCCACCAAACCCCTTTGTGCCGTTCACCATGAACAGACGAGAGTAATTACTTACCTACAGATAATGAGAACTTCCAGGTGTCTCCCACCAATGCGGTCGCTGTGAGTTCAAGTCCAGCTTATGCTGGCTTCCTCTCCGGCCGTACGTGGGAAGATCTGCCAGCAACCTGCGGATGAACGTGTGTCTTCTCCGAGCTCTGTCCGGTTTCTTCCCACCATAATGCTGGCCGCAGTAGTATAAGTGAAATATTCTTGAGTTCGGGGTAAAACATCAATCAAATAAATAAACAAATAAATAATGAGAACTAGAAGCGGCAGGTCTTTGGTAACAGAACTGAGCTTTTCCATTTTTTCTCAATATGCTGGGTGTATATTAATGTTTACCTGACATCAACGCTTTCACAAGTCAATGAACAGGGAAATACAAAGGTAAATCGTGCCAAAGTTAGCCTGTCTTGTAATGTTCAGTATTCAGGTTTCTATCATGCCTACAAACAATTGTGTACTTTCTCCCCTAGCTGCTGCTACATGGTAGATGTAGTAAGTGAAGCCTCCAAATCACAGTTCATGCCATCAGCCAATAAAACAATACCCAAAGCCAAATTCCCAAACACCAGCGTCATTAATAAGCTTATTTTATAATAAAAACAAAACATATTTAATTTTAACGGAAGTTAGTTACCTAGTACATGCAGTGCAAGTAGTCCACAATTTCCAGAGGTGTAGGCAAAACAAACAAGTGCAATAAGTACAATCAAATTCAGTGCGTTTTATGTTTAAACATTGAAAGGTCTATATTTATACACAATGTCCTGCATCAAAGCGAGAATAGTTATAAAGCCCTCTCAATTATTCATTTATTGTAACTAAGTATGAGGATACGTTTAGCGTTACGTAGCACGTGGTGGTTGTGTATCTATAGATATTTAACTGGTTGGAGGGTTCCTGAGTGTGAGAATAAGCTTGGCGTCAGGTAACACGTGGTGAATGTGTGGTGATATTTACCTTGTTGTAGGGTTCCTGAGTGTGAAGATGAGTTTGGCCTCAGGGAACACGTGGGGGATGTGAACAGATATTTACTTTGTTGTAGGGGTCCCTAAGTATGAGGGTAAGCTTGGCCTCCTCTAACGCGTGGTGAATGTGTGGTGATATTTACCTTGTTGTAGGGGTCCTGTGTGTGAAGATGAGTTCGACCTCAGGGAACACGTGGGGGATGTGAACAGATATTTACCTTGTTGTAGGGTTCCTGAGTATGAGGATAAGCTTGGCGTCAGGTAACACGTGATGGATGTAGTCCGGATTGAGTATACGTGGCTCAGACATGTTTTCGTTGCCTACCATCGCCCACCAGTGATCGTTATCCCAAAATGTCGACATACTTCCTTCGCCTGGGAATTGAACAGAGAAAACCACTAATTTAGCCATTCTCAGCCCCCAGAGAAAGATTGATTGCCTTTTTCAGGCAACATTTCCGGTGTTCAGTAAACCCAAGCTGTGACTGGTGCAATGTGGTATCCTACTCACATACGTGAAGTCGCCATGCACGTAGTGCGCCATCTTCATGTACGTTCACAGAAAGAGAAATCAGCACCATCAGAATGTAATTTAAGACAAACAGCATGCATGCTTATGTCGAGCTGATGACAGGCTTGTACCAATGGCCAGCCAGCTGATGGACTTACGTACCTGTGATCATTTTGTGGTACACTGTACCAGTGTCTGGTAAGAGACTTGGATGCTGCTCAATGTTATACCCGGCGAAGTCGAACAGGTCAACATAGTCTGCCAACGATAGCAAATTACCGAAGGCTCTGTGTCTGCCTGTAAGGTTAACAACGGAGAGTGTTTTACCATTTACTGTTTCAATAGATGGTTGCAATACTGCGTAAGTAGCGCTAAGCCATAATCATCCAATTATTCCAGAGAATTTTTAACCCTTTAACCTTTTTAAGGCCACCACAAGTTAAATATTGTAGGCCTTACCTAAACGTGTTCTCGTCCACCAGTGCGGTTCTTTTGTAGGCGGTCGGACGCAGTCAGGGTGAGCTGTTAATTTTTCATACAGATCCGTGCTTCCACATTTTGGTTGACCGATGATAAAAAAGTAAGGTAAACACCGAAGACGGTGGTTGTCTCCATGCTCTTGCCTCAACCGCAAGGTGGCGCTCATACGTGTCAACACGGCCCGGACGTTTGGAACCTCCAAATACAAGTTGTCCATATACCAAGTCGTCACATTCTCCATCCAGCAAGGATTTTTGTAGTCTTTTAAAAAATTAATTGGCTCCTGGAACAGAAGAAAAATACAGTATGGCTTTTACTGTAGGACAATGAAGTCTCATACCTTCGGCTATATTGCAAATATGTATATATTTCCCGAAAATTAGTATTTTCCTTAACCATGCAACAGATATTACCCCTTCTGAAGGCTAAATCTGTTGTGTTTTCGAGGCATGCATATATGTGATACTTTCCAGAATGCTACGAAATGTGTCAGTTGGCCAGTAAAATTTAAAACGTGTAATATCTGTGAGAACGTACGATTGACAGGAGATCAACTTGATGGGGATCATAAAATATCTCCTCCCGCACCGACGTGACTTTGGTGTCACTAGTTCTGATTGTCACTGGTTGCCAGGAAGAGTTATTCCCTTGCTCATCATAGGCGTACTCATCTAAAGTGTAGTTGGCGGGGAAATCCAAACTAGGGCCGATGGACGGGGTAACTTTAACGATGTTGTTGGGACGTATACTGGTAGCTAATGGCTGCTCGGTATTCGCCAGGAGAGGGCTATCTGGTATTGTTTTACCACTGTCTGGGCCAGGGACGTTATTTGAGTTTGTAGCAGGAGTGGGAGGCATTCGGACTCTGGAAACAGAGTTGATATGATGGGAATGAACTCCGGATATCGGGACAGTTTCATGTGATGAAGCAGTTCCAGCCGGGTCTGAGTAATCTGATGGAACACTGGACACATAACCGGGGTCATTGTTTTCGTCGTAATAATCTCCACTGTCTAGATACTGGTCGTTCTTTGACACATGACTCACATCGCCACCATCCTTTTGATTCGCTGGTATCAGACTACCTTCTATACTGTTCGCGTCTACGCTGTTTGCAGCAGAAATCTTCCCTGCTCGGCCGACTTCCGGTAAAATATCCAGATTTGGGGAGATTTCACTGGCCCTGGGAGGAGTGATCGATAGAAATTCCCTGCCCATATTATTCCCATTTGGCAGCTTCAATGCATTTGCTATAGCCGCAATATGCTTCTCTTTGTTGGACTCGCTTTCGCGTATTGGCTTGATCGCAGTGACGTCCAATTCAATTTCGTCAGAGGATGATGGTTGTGATGGATTCCCGATGGACTGGCTACCAATTCTTTTGATCTTAGAATTAACCCTGTCGTGTAGATTCGCTGACTTTTCAGCGGAAGGTTTGCCGGGAATTACTCTAATGCCCCAGCCCTCGTTTCTGAAACTGAAATACGCAAAACCGACGGTGAGCACCAGGAGACAGCTGACCGTCGTGTAGGTTTGTCGCCGACTACACACGACAATGTTTCTGTACCAAGCTCGTGGTGACGTCACAACCCTTCCAGGCATCATCGACACGCCCTCTGGCGACGTGGGCACCAGTCATTCCCCCGTCCTCAGTTCTTTCGCTCTGCAAGAAATACAAAAGGCAAACTAAACAAATTTATACAAACGCATTAACTATTTATTCAACACCTCAGACAATCTGGACAGATTTCAGTCAATCGTCCCGTTAATTACACCTAAACCGAGAACAATAGTTCTCTGGTCATACGCATAACCGGTAAAATCGGGTTTCTTGTCAATTTACCTTAGTTTAGGGTTTTATTCCAACTGTCCATGTAAATTCTTAAAAGAAAGTGACACCTTTCTTGGCTCCATGGCACCAAAACTAGGTAAAAACAGCGTGGAGATGTCAGTTACAATTTATTAGATGTTAGTGGTCTTGAATTATTGAAAATGCTGTGTTGTCATCACATGTAACAGATAATCACACGAAATGCAGATGTATTAAAATAATCAGGGGAGTAATTAGTTTTCTTAATACATACTACAGCTAAGAATGCTCAGAATTCGTCAGCTGTGTTATATGTTCCTGGCATTACCCGGCAGGTTTTCCTGCTTGGACCTCTACCCGACAAAATTACACCACGGAATTAATATAAGGCCGTAGGCAGATCAAGGCATTCTTCAGTCACGTTTTTATATCCTGTTGATCAAGCATATAGGGCTACTCTTTATGTCCCCTATAGTTTCAGAAAACAAAAAAAAAATACATCGTTGAAGTAGTTTCCTTTTTTCACACAATGTACCTTGCAAACTACTCCGCGAGAGACGTGCTTGTTAAGGTGTATACATTCTGGAAAGAGGAAGGCTGTCAGCAGCTATATAGCTTTCCCGTTGCAAATCTGCTTTCCTCATGGTGCATATTACCCTGTACACCGAAATGTTCACTCCAATAGCATCAACAAAAGCTTTTCATGCATCCACTTAAGCGTTAGCGTGTTTTATCTTTAACAGCTCTGCGTAAATGTGGAATACTGACGGAATATGTTTGCCACCTGCTTCGAACATCGAACTTTACTGTGGTGTCGTTTCCTGTTGAGCCAGTTGTACGGGGATTTCCCAGGAGGCTCTATACCTAATCCCACCAAAACCAAGATACATACTTCATCAAGTAGTACACATGTACACATTCTTCTGCCAACTGACAGTGCCTGTAACCAGCTTTCCCAATTGCTGGACAGGTTCAACCTCCTTTCTCACACAGCCAATCATATAACTTGCCATTGTAATGATTCAAAATCCATTCTGCTGATGTCAGTAATCACGACCCTACCAGCTGAACTTGAAATTTGGAGTAGAAAAAATTGTAGTGTTAGTTTGTCATCTCCCCTAGCTCCTGACAGTCGAAAGATTAGCACAGAAGACATTCCGCGTTAGAATTTTATAATCTCAGTCGGCAAATTAATGAAACAAATTACCCTACACCTACGCCTATCACCTGAAATTTCGCCACAAAATTGATTAAAAATTATATTAATTGCATGTTTCGGGCAGCGATCATTTACACACCATATCTATTCAAAACTGTGGTTTAGAAGTTTTGTTCAGATTCAGTATTTATCCATGCGTGAAAACTCCAAACACGCTTCGTTCTGCTGGAATTTCCATTTATCTAAGGAATGTTTGCAGGAGCTTGCTCAGAAGTGGTAGTAGTGCCGGAATCTGGAACCTGTCGAGAAACTAATGTTTACAAGAGGGCACGGCAATCGTGACGAAGAAGTTATGCACAAGGAGTTTCGAGGATAAACAGAATTAATGAGCACAAGGTCAGGAATTGCTGTGGAATATGGGCCTGATAAATTCTGAAGTGAGCAGTGAGATAATCACATTAAGGCCTAGGAGGGCAGGGATATTGCGCTCGACCCTATCAGCTGTTGTTAATTAGCTGAGTAGACATATCGGCCTCCCTAAGGCTGCTACTGAGCTGATGAGCCCGTCCGACACTCTACCAATTACCCCTAATACAAACAAAACCAACTCACTCTACAAACCTCACTCCCTACAGAAGCCATAAAAAAGTCTCCAGTTGTTAGAAGAATGCTGTTTTTGTCAGAGAAAATAATGTCGCTTTATAGTGCGTTGCCAGACTACCGCCTCAGACGCCACCTATGACGTCATCGGGACGGATTGGCTGCTTAAGATTGTGATATATCAGCATCAGAGACGTGCCACCTTCCTCATTCCTGTAAGTCTAGAAGCTCTATTTGTGTGTGAAATATGAATGAAGCCGTAACCACTCGTCTATACAAACGCAGCAAACGATAGCAAACTAATAACACTTCATGCCGTTTTCACACGGTGCGATTTGTTGTAGGGCTACAGTATAGCAGAAATTAACTACATCGTATAATGTGTGATCAGTAAATCAGTTTTATTCGATGGAATAGATCATGTTCTATTTTCATGTGACCATCCCCATGGAAAAAGTCCTTTCAACAAATCATGTAGTATGTAAACGAGGCTGCGTTTTAGCCTCCATGCCTCCATCTTTTATTTAATATTTGTTATATACTGATATATATCCCCAGAGAAGGGGCTTTCCTGAAACATCGCAACATTCAGTTTGATAACAACACTTCCCTCACATATATCTCCTTCTAGTACTGCTGACATATTCTACCTTAGATCATTCCAAGCTGGCTTAACAGAGGAGCAAGGTGCGTGTAAGCAAGATGACGAACGGGAAGTACATGGCATGAGTCTTGGAAACTGTTGTGGATGTGCAGGACAATAAACCAATCCAGTTAGGTGCCCTGATGTCAAGCTGCACCGTAACACGTGTTAGAGTTCCCAGAGTTATCCCGGGAGAGGGCTCAAGGCCCGCCTGACCCCTGACCGTATAGTAATTACAGTACAACACTTTTTGCTTTGAACTGTCTGAGAAGACATGTGGTACTCTAGGAAGCACTTAGCTCTGTCTAATAGGACAGGGACGGTGCCGAAGAGGCCTTGTCTGAGTTATATAACCAGAAGTACATCACTTTATCCTGGCTGGAAACAGAAAACAGAAAACTGGCATCCTGTGCCGTAAAGAAACAGTCGCCATCAATATAATTTGGGGTCGTTGAAAGGTTAGAAACTACCGCTGACCCAGGCAGACGGAATCTGTGGGACTGAGCATCAACACAATCCTCGAACCCGTACACGTTCGAGGAGAAAACTTTGGCTTTCGAACGTAGTAATGAGTGTCATTATGACGAATGGTTAATATTTGCCCAAATTTCTGGGTCGTCCTGAAGCTCTTTTGGTCTGACGAGGCTACATGTGAGTGACAATGTGGAACGTAACAGCTGACGAGCATGCTTTCAAAACTTGTCGAGATCACCAGGATTGCGTCTTAAGTAATCAACCGTCACCAGATACGGAAATTACCTGTAAAATGTTGTGTTTTACAAATATGTTGTCTTCATTTATTTTAACGACTCTTTGGAGTTCTGTGCCTTGCACCATTATCAGCATAATGACGTCAAATAAAACCGTGCCTCTTATGCATTAAGGGCAACCACAAATTAAATGTTCAATAGTATTACACTGTTTTATGGAAGGATATTATCCGCGGAATTACCCCTCGGTCGATGACACAACCGAGGACACGACACTCATTGGATTACCTTCGACAAACGACATATATGTGCTATATTTGGCACATAAAGAGACGTTTTGTAAGACAAGTGAAACATTTCAAGAGAAGCCATATAAATAATGTATCCAATTACATATTATGTTACACAAATAAAAAGGAAGCATGTAACAGTGTGTGTAAAAAGTATTAACAAAATCTAGATGCTAATGTCCCTAAAGTATAAAGTATACATGGAACGATGCTAGCATCGTTCCATCGCTTAGCAGTATCGCTTCGCACTATGATACCATCGCTTCGCGCCATCGTGTGATCGATTCGCGCTATCGTGTCATGGATGCGTAGTATCGTTCCAAAGCTCCGTGTCATCGCCGGGCGATGGAAGGATTATACGATGGTACAACGATGGCCTTCTCGAGCTCCCATGCACTAGACAATAGTCGTCTGACCGTGCGCAATTCTCACCCAAAACTTCCAATTCAGATCACGTTTAAATGTGAACCAGTACAGTCCATACTGTAAATATACATATTCCGGAGAGGAGGGAGTTGGGTGAGGGGCTGATATAAAGAAGCTAATAAACAACGCCATCCAACATACCACATATCCATTTCTATAACTTAAGACAGTTTTTTTTCATAGATAACACAATGAACTTGCACATGATTTTGAGAAAACTTAAGGTGTTTACGTTTTGTAGCACTACGATCGACTGTTTGAGCAAAAGTCATTTTAGTGTATATTAAAGTAAAAGACTGAGGCACTATTGGTTTAAAAGGTTATACAATTCTCTCTTGAACGTAAAAACCTGTTTGAAATTGTATGAATTCGTTGCTGAATTATGTTCGTTTGAACTGTGAAGGATCGTGCTGCCGACTGGGGATCTGAAGGCGCCCATGTCTTTTAAACTGATGAGGGGTGACCAATCAGAGAGCTGTCCATAAGTGTGACGTAAATGTTCTGAGTTGTCTGTCAATGTAAGATGTAATAGCACAGGGACAGCACACTGTTTTAATGTTATATGTTTTAATGAAACAAGTACAAGGATGAACAACACTGCAAAGTATTTCCAGACCACTGTGTTATGGCAGGAGTAAGTTTCTTGATCATTACAGGTTATGAAATGGCATATTATAATTAAGTTAAAAACACAAACCTAGCAGCTTACTACTGTCTCAGGTGACAAGAGTATTCCGCGATTGGAACAATGACGCATTCAGGTGTCAGTTTCCGATGTCGTAATAGTTGTTAGAATAAATACTTTACCGAAATAAATATAATACTGTCCAACCTTTTTCGCAAACTTAACTCAGAAACATGAGCTGTCTTTCACTTTAACAAATTTGTGTCTACTTTTCGAATTACATGTTGACAAAGATTTTTCAGCATAATCATGATTGGGGTATCACCCAACTGTCATCTCTAATAACCGGGGTTTATCCCATACACGGGGTATATCATTCTTACCTCCGAGAGATTTCGCAGAATATCTGACAGATGAATCATTCCACTTATTACCTATCTCTTGCTTCCCACACTACACCTCATTATATCGCACTAGCCGGTGTTCACGTCTACCGTATCGGTTCATTACGTCCACGTGTTAAACTGACACAATCTAAGTCATATCTCAGAGGATTAAAGGCGTCCAAACGGCTCCGTGAAACACCATCAGCTGTTGGGCGGTATATACGGCGTATGTCGAGTTGTACACTCCAGTCAAGTACTGTAGGATATCCCATGTACGTAGCGCTGTGGCTTTGCTCAGAGAACAGTGTATGGTCCACGTCTACCTGTGTACGATATAAACATATATATAACCACGTACACTAATTCACAGGAGAAAAGCGGTCCGGTACAGACACGAGTTTTGTAAATACTCGGACCCCACAATACCGCGTGGACAACCAGTCGAGGAAACAGACAAGCTGCTTTAGAGCTGCATACGAAGATGTCACTTCACAGTAGAAGTCTACATGTATAATGTTGGCAAAACTACAACATCTGTCTACGTTGAAGTCACAAATGTTTACAATGCAATATGTACTGATTAACGATTAATGTGAAATGTGGGTTAAAGTGTGTATTTATTCATAAAGCCATATTGTGGGCAATTGGTTGAGATAGAGGATATAAATGGCAATTTGTACCCCTGTATTAGGACAGTAAATATGTGACCGAGTGGGCTACGACAAATGACCCAGATGTCTCGCATATAACCGTCCACTTTTCCATGTGACTGTGCCAGGTTCGTTATGAATCCGTGTAAACAAAAACCCGCACACGTAACCTTTAAACTTTGCTACACTATTGTAACCTAATAGCAGTCCATGTGCACCGCTAGTACAATTACCACAAGAGCTGAGCAGTATATTGTTAATATAGCAATGTATGATGAGGTTCTCTAGCTTTAAAAGGAAGTTAAAAATACATAAAAAATACACATAGTTTCTTGAATTAAAACTTCGTAATTGGGAAATTAATCAAGATTTATAAAAACAATTGTAGTGGGTCGCAGAAGTAAAAGTATTCATAAAGGGTTTTTCGTAGGTGAAAATTGACAAGTCTCCGCATTAGCTCATCCGAAAGTACGAATGACGTCAATGTACAGGTCTCGAGATGGGAGACATCGGCCTTATTCTGACTTTTTCTCAACTGGAAAATATCATGTTGCATAACTTATATATCGGGGTTAGATACAAAGTTATGTTTTATGCAGGCAATATGAAAAGTATGTAGTCTTAGGTGTTATCTGCAATAAACAACTGCTGAGAAGTTGAGGCCTACAGCTCGGCACCTCGGCGAGTAGACAGCTTGCATGGCGCTGATTTCCAAGAGACTGCCAGATCGAGTTTCACATTTAGAACTGGAATTAGTGGG
Source organism: Acanthopleura granulata (assembly GCA_016165875.1). NCBI lineage: Eukaryota > Metazoa > Mollusca > Polyplacophora > Chitonida > Chitonidae > Acanthopleura > Acanthopleura granulata. The sequence continues at coordinate 5,248,147 of JABBOT010000001.1, forward strand.
GCGGCCTGGGGAAACTGCTCACACACACACCAGCCAGTCCCTGCTGATGGATGGATGCCGTAACAACACACACTCACACGTAACACAGCTGTTTGGGAGATATGGCGTAATCACCACATAGCCGCACAGAACTTCGCCAAAAGACTAGCACCACACAACAAATTCTCATTTTTTGTTTGGAAATACATTAAATTTTCCATCGCATACACCTTGAGCTAAAATTTCACTCGCTACAGGAAAAGAGGATTGAAAAAGGTTTTTAAAAATAAACCGCGTATTTATGCATCGATGGGCTGAAAATGGTGATGTGTTAGTAAACAAAACAAGTCAATTTCCGACACATCATTTTAAGAAATAATGAATTTTGTTTGTAGTGAACTTTGTATTGCATAAATATTATATTCGCAAACGCTGGGTGCATAGATAACCGAAGACAGACGAAGAGCAATATCTATGGGATTCTGAATGCATTTAGCAATAGTCTATCTCAGCATTTCACACAGCCTTCACATATACAGCCGATGAAACATTGTTACTTTCTGACAAATAATTCGGGGTTTATATTTTGTTGACGTGGACAACGTTTATCAGTGAAGTTTCCGGCAAAAAGTGTTTTATCACTGCAGTCAAAATACTATTTGTTTATGAGTGATGGATAGTTGTGACTGGTTTTAGCTACTCAGTCGGTCCAGTATTCTATTTCAAATTTTTTCTTATTCATAAATCTTACTGAGGGGATGAAATCAGCTTCCAATTGCTACTGAATCAGAGGTCTTAGTTCTACACAGTTCTTAAAATGTTTCAAAATGCTCCAATTCAGAAACGCCTGGGAATACCTTCATGCTTAAAAAATGACTTGGAATCGGAGTGTGAACAGGAATAGATTTAGCACAACTGAGAACAGTCGAATGCTTCTCTGTTTCATGACACCGTTTTCTACTTTCTTTCTGTATTAAATATCAAAGATTCTGACGAATTTCACTTAAACGATTTTTCAGAATCATGATCAAAATGTCGCTATCATTCATATTGACAAATTGACGCCCCGGGCAATTATTTTTCCAATGTTAGAATCCACGCCAATACACAATTCGAACAAAACTAAACATGTATCCAGCATTGAAAACTAGGGGTCTAACCCAGGTGTCGATGACTCATATACCATGTATGTTTTCTAGGTTTATCTGAACACAACCTAAATATTGCAAGGATGTTTTGAACTATTAATAGTGTATATCTTGGACAATGACAGGAATTAATGAAAATATCAGTATAATCAAAACTAAGCAAACTTAGCTTGAATAGAACAGGTGCTAGCTCCCAAACCCTATACTGTGGTTTATCGGGCGAAAAGTATAATACAGTAATGCGTTGTCGATGACATGTGCCTTTAGGTCAGGTCATTAGTCTACAGGCTTAATGCTAAGTCGCCTTAGAACCGGCATGGGGGCAGCCCTAGGGTAGGGATGCAAACAAAGTATATTTGAAAAAGTTTTCCACCAGCTGGACTTTGCCAGTCTAAAACACTCCAGGGAACACTCAGCAGTGATTAGCGTGAAAAGTTGGGTTTTGTTAAAGAGCCTTCCGCAGAGATCCACTGTGTCGCCTGAACAGTTGTAAGAATAGTGTATATGCACATGTGTGCCTGGCACCAACCCCCATTCCGCTGTGCTTTGGTTATTTTAGTAAAGTAAAAACCTGTTCACATTCGTCTAGGAACAGCGTTCGCCAAATGACCAGATGTCAATCACTGTTTGCCAGAGCAAGTGAATATATAGTTAGCTGTTGGCTGCATAAGCGCACACAGTTCATGCCCTGATGTCAGAGAGGCTACCAGTATAAGTGGCCACACATCCATCTAGTGCAAACTGCGTTTTTGCCTTCCCACAACACACTCACAATGCGTCATTCTCTGCATCAGCCTTATCACAACAACACATGTGCTGTTTTCGTCATAACAGAAGTCTGCACTGCAGGTGCAGAAATCACCACACCTCATATGCAATATTCCTTGTGCGTTTTCACTGTGGAAAAGCCACAGATTTTCGAGTATTTATAGAACAGCCCCTATCAAAATGTAAGCTATCCAGGAAAAAGAGAAGCCATTGTTTAACGGCGCCGCCTAAAAACTGCCAACTACGTGACTCACCTAACATCATCAAAACAAAGGACTTTCTAATGAAAAATAAGAAAAAATATTCACCTTCCAATTTACGTCACTGAGAATGACTTCCGTCATGTAGTACAATAACTAGAAAATGTGAGTGTGTAAAATGTGATTTCATTGTGACCAACACTCTTCAGTGCAGAGCAGCGTGAACACAGCAAGCCGTATTCATTAACCACTACATCATAACGTTAACATTCTGTGGGACAATGATCACATTCACTATCAGACAATGTGTAGAACGTAAAATAAAGAGCCTACGGCATGCATCACACTGGAAGTTCGAAAGTTTATGTAAATGTCTTTCGTCTTTTTTTATGGCACAAACTTTGAAGATCTCGAAGAACATTCTCTTGTGATAAAGCATTTTCTATATGCTGCTTTCGTCGTCGATACCCCCCCCCCAACCTCTGCATCCCGCCAACACCTCGCCTTGATATTTTATGAGTTGAAAAGATCCCGACAGCCAATCCTGCCATCAGGCATCCTGTAACTCTTTGGGGTCTCTCTTGCCTCTATCATTTACGTTCCTCATTGTAGTGTATAAGTGTTTCTGCGTGTCTATCTGTAGAGGGAGGGCTGTGACCTCTTCATTGACGTGAGGTGAAGTGTACCACCATGTGGGACCTCCTGCCCCTGATGACCAGCTGGTTGGTAGCGGTATATCACCTCTACATCATGATGTAAGAGGCCTTCCACCGTTAAGTGCATGAAACCAAGAACATTTCCTGGGGATAAATATACCAGAACAGTGGATAATACAACAATACACTTCGAAATTTCAAAAACCTATAAATTCTATGCTGCACCCATTGGATTCCTGTCCAAGGGCAATTTGTAAAACTTCAGTTGCATATCGTATGTACAAAGGCGGAAGAGTTAAGCAGTTACGTGTATATGTACATTCATGCGTTCATGTATGTAAGGGTAGTGCGTCTCTTTGCAATGTATTCTCTGATGTAGTTTGCTTGCACAACTAGAAAGTTGGCTGACACACAGACAGTGCATGTTTGTCCCCACCTGAACCTGAATGGTGACTTTGCTCTTACGCTTTGAGGTTTTCAGGAACAAAAGAGTTTCTTACCTCTATGTGACATCACCGTTTAGAAAGCTTCTTAATCAAACTATACTTACACGCCTATTTTCAGGTAAATAGAGATAGTGCCTTGGATGCCAACTTACTGAATGCTGTTCATAACATTCAAATTAATATACTGTGATACCGTTGCGTTAAAGTATCTTTTTATATGTTCAAATGTAGACCTACGTCATTTAAATTTAAAACTGAGTCGAAGGATCTATGTAAAAATATTTGTATGGTCGTGATAACACCGATAAGGTAGAATAATTAGCTGGTGGATTCAGGTGAAACAATACTCTTATTCTGGCGTGGCTGTTGGAACTGTAAGGATTGGCGCAATACTAATTCCACAGTGATCGTAATAACATAACTTGGTGTAGTCGTTAGTCATTCTGGACACCAGATGTTAACGTACCTGCCATGTACTCCACAAGAGCAAATACATTAAGTAAACCTGTGCGAAGACAGACCAGTTCTGACACAAATGTTTGCCCCTTGACAGGTAAAGGAGATTGGGTGAGATTCCTCCTACATGCGAAAATAGAGAGAAACTCATAATTGTTAAAAATGGCTCAACGGTAAATGTCACGATTCGGTTTACATTGTATCCACGATTACATGGGTATTCCTTGTGAAAATCTGACTCCCTATGTAAAAAATCTGCTGGGATTATATCGTAGCTGTTTCCAAAAGAAGATTACTCTGACAAAAACGTGACGAACAAAATGACAAGTAGAATAATTTAGAAAGTTGTGATTGCCAGTAACGGCCGGCCGTAATGCTTCTGCAGCCCAGCACGGCTTCGCGTTATTTTATCACTACAGTTCTAGTTATATTATGCACCTTGTAGGTAAAGAAATATTATCGCGAGCGAACTTTTAGAAGGAAAATGCAACTGTAAATATAGAGCAAATGGGGCAATGAATAGAGAACATGGTAAGTCATGGTAACATATGTTTATGCTGATGTAATATGGCAGAATGATAATGCATGAGAAGGTCGAATGATTTAACCTAAGTACAATGGAAGTGAGTCAGACGAACAGCCCACTGACCCGCAGACACTGTGACCTTTACGAGGATCGACCTTACGTAATATAAGTATTGTAGCATACCATAAGGGTTAAAGTGCTTGTTAAACGCCTCATTGAAACTGACTTACATCCGTATAAAGAGTGCACGACCATTGCTTGCTCCTTCACCCCAGATCGCAATTTTACCGCGTTAAATATGAATTTTAAAAGTGCAAAACAAAACATACTGAACATTGAATTATTTAAATCTAAGTCGTATCATACTTAGTTTTGTGGAAATTCATTTAAATGAAGCTGTCTTACCTGCTACGCATGATCCCGTTAACTGGACGATCTAAATTTTTCTCCTCCAAAACTTGGAGCCTGGATTTGTGGGAAAAAGCTAAACCCGCGCATCACGCTTTCCCAGGCATGATGGAAAAGGACGGATACGTTCTCAGCTTAATATAGGGGAACCCAGCGTAAAGATCAACTTATCGGCCCGTTTCCTTGTCAAGCTTTTACCAAGCCACACACATCTCACTTAAAACATCCACAACGGGGAATATAAATCCGAGGCGGGCCTGAATTTTCCACAAAATTTACCCGCTGCACAGATATCAGCAGATCAAGTTGAATTTAACTTAAAAAAGGTAACAAAGTAACTGTTAGAGGTTGAGAGTTACGGTTTGTCAAGGAGACGAGTGTTTCCGGCGCAGGGTCTGGTGGTGTGACCCGTCTCTCAGGTTCCAATACGTGGCAGCAATACGCCGCAGTAACGCGGCCTACAAGTAGAGTAGCAATGCCAGTGTAGCTGTACCCTGCTGGCGTTACGTATGAGGTGTGGGTGCTTAGAGTGAACGCACAGACTGGTTCCTTACCCCTGCCACCCTCCCTCCTTCTCCTTAACAACCACTAGTTCCAGGCCATCATCACCCGATGACGGTTACCAGCGCAGAAGTCTGACCCCTCCCCCCCGGTACAATCTGGATAAAGTTTTCTATCTCTCACTACATCACACCGAACTCTACCCGACGGCCGCGCCGTCAAATTCCATGTCTGAGGACAGTCACATCAGTTGTCACCTCCAGTACTATCACTGCGCTATTCTTTCGTCAACAGAATAGGAATTCCATTTTTTCAGCAAAGACACTGGGTAAACGTAAGCTCTCGAAAGAACTCACATTTTCTTGTAAAATTTAAGATCTCAGTAAGTATGTAAGTAATTCGTGACGAGAAAAAGCCTGGGACTTTAACGCAAGTGCTCTTAGTGTGCTTGTTATGCTTCTTCATAAAAGGTTGGAAGAAATGCACAAATGGCAACAGAATAGAGTAAACAGGTCACAGCCATTTCAGATCATAGGACGAAATGACAAACTAAATCCGTCAAATAATCGTCATACCTATTCCAATCAGTCAAGCAAATGTTACTACTGCAGACAGCAATGCACTGAATACAGTGTATACCCAAATACATTCTTTATTTTAACCAGTCTTTGCAGCGTGTCGAAGCGATGTTGCCTTCCCTTTTCACATAGCTGATTATTTTGTATTTTTATTGGATTGGTCGAAAGATAATTTCACTTCTAAATACGACTGCAATGTGTTCTTGTCAAATTCCTGTCGGCAATATATACATGAATATGACGAATGTGTGTTTTTATTGGTCACAGGTTAGTATAATTCAGCATTTCAAGACTTTAAACCTCTCCACCAACAACAACAAGAATGCTTTGCAGCAGTCTTTATAGAAATAACGAAAATGCACAGCTGGAATCATATATGCTATTAAGTAACACTGTGAACTCTCAGCGTTCACTCACCCTTGCAGAAACAAAACAAGTAAACAGTAACACCCGAAAAGAAAACCCTTTTGAATAGTAGTCTACATGTATGGCGCCGTTTGTCCCATACATTATGATGCGGGTTCCTGAAATATTTGAAAAAAGATGTTACAATTACGTACCGTTACAACCAAATATAGACAAAACAATTTAAAGCAGTTCCCTTGTTGAATGTTAAATTTGAAATTCATATATTTTTTATTCATTAGCACATTCCAGGTGTCAATTTAAAATGAAATTTAATCCCAAGGTGTGGTTTATACAGATGGACTAAATATGAATCGAATGCATGCAACCTGCAGACGAACTTGTGAAACTTGTTAAGGTAAGAAAAGGACCGTCAACAACCGGTGTAGGTGTTATACGAGAAACAAATGTCCAACCAGAAACATACGCTGATGGACATAGTCTTCGCAGTTGTGTATATTATAGTCTATAGGTGGTTGCATATGCCTATAGACTGAACACATGGTGCTCATATGTACAGTCACGTCTGCGTGGTCCGATCTCTCTCCTGGCGAATTCCCAATAATAATATTTGGCCCGAGTTAAAATTCGCAAGATTCCGGTCGCTGGCATAAAAAAGCACTCTTCTAAATCCGTGAGAAAGTAGAGCCAGTTTGTCCAGGAATTTCAAGTTCTGGTGGTCACATTGGTTGACAGTAAATGAAAAGGACTGGTAGATCGACGGCTTGATGCATGATCAGCTCCATCCCAGCCAGGCTGTATGGGCTCCAACAGGTTGCTGACTGGGTCACTACTCATGACTGAGGCCAGGCACCTTGGTTGTAGTTCCGGAGACTGCTATATAGACATGTTAATGGCTAGCATAAAACATTATCAAGATAAAGTCGTGATACACGTCAAATAGATAAACTCTCTTAAGTCTGTACGCACATGTAACATGACATGTAGCTAACAGTTCAATGAGATCACAATCTCGGTGATTTGTTTAAAATTCAATTTATTTGGCAAGTCATTATGATATTATAATGTTCGGTTTCACTTGACCATTTATCATGGATAAATAACCACTAGGTTTTGTTTCTGAACTGGAAACTTAATCCGTCTAAAACAAGTCTTGTTCCTTTCCGTGATGCATTACTCTTTCTGTATAGTTGGTCTCTTAGGGCAAAGAAGTAGGCGTAGTGCACACGCAGTGCAGTGTAGTATCAGACAAGAATGTGTTTTTACACAACTTGGACCCAACTGACATAGGCAGGAAATATTCGCCATTGTCATTCCTGGTTCATATTATTCCTGTAGCCATTTCAACGCAACGTAAAGAATTTCTCCCTAACCCTACAAAGCTAAAGACGTGTCAACTACATTCAAAAATTATTATACTCGCTACATAAACAATAAGTGAACAGATTTTACTGCGGCACGTAACAGCGCGCCACTGGGATATTTGTACTAGGCCGTTTATGAGCACACAGGTGTTTAAAATGTCATAATACAATAAACAAGGCCAGTTGTGATTTCCCGTTCATGTGTAATGTACTGTCATAGCTACAAACCACAATCTCGTGGTCATATCACTGCTCGTGGTACGAATCACGCATACACGCTCATACAACAACGCCCATACGCTCCTGATGAAATCCCATGTGTAGCCTACAAGATTTGGCGTTTTGTCTTCAGCACAGGGAAATAAATGCTCCAGAGAATCAACAGCAAAAATACGGGATAAAATTTCCATGTGGAGACAATTTGTATTCGGCATCAATCGTGTGAAGGAGAAATACCGCAACATCTTGGTTTCTGGGTGCTTTGTGCAAAAGACATTAAACCAGCTATTTATTTAGTTCCCGTCTATGTGTATATTCCCTTTGGCTCAACATTGGCTGCTGTATTACAGAGGCCTCTTGTCTAGAACAATTCAATCCGAACAGAAACTGGGATGTGTCAAACAAATTTGCCGGTGTAAAACGGAGTAGCTATGGATAAGCTATACATATAGCAGAGCGACAAACAGAACTAGCATATGAAATATCAAGTCAAATGACTTTTTCTTACATATTTGGTTTTTAAAACTGAGATTTGAGTAAAACCAACCATGACCTACTACAGCGAGCTAGTGTCCCTTGTTTAACAGGATACTATACAGAGGAATCAGATAAATGTGAAATATGCCAACGTTAGGACGGCTTGGGTTCTATCACAATCAATCGCAACTCCTACTTATGTCAGTATGTTCAAATGAAAAGGACATTAAAATGCAGAAATCAATAAAAAGAATCACAAAATTTCCTTATATAAGACACAATTTACTGAAATGTCCTTTTTGACAGTGTGTCAGTGAATGACATTGCAATGTTTGACCAGTAAGGAAAGGGACGCAAATCAAACGTATAAGCTACGGTGCATGCTCTTTCGCTGCATCGACAATCGAAGCAACCTCTCCAAAAACTCAATACGTAGAATTATAGCCAGATGCATATCCATATAATAGGGGAGTTCGGACTCTTTTATCGATGGAGGTAATAAAAGTACTAGTGTGCCATGTGGCTTGTCAGAAATGTTAGGCAATTTATGCTGATATTGATTCACTGATCACCTGTCTCGCCGTGTCCCAGAAGGACAAATAACACTTTTTTTCCTTCATAAACGTCTTAGGTTCATAAAGTTCATCTATTAAATTATTTTCACGGCCCTTCTACTCTAAACAGCTTTTTGAAACTTTTTTTCCCCGACACCAATGTTGTAGTAAACCATAACTGGTTGCCTTACGTGTTTAACCGGTCAGGGGGTACAGTTGTACTTCTTTTATCTCCAGCTATAAAAGAGTTCGAACTCGAAATCCCCCGATTGTTGTGTACCTGCAGTAGACAAACGGTGTAATTTGTGCGACACATCCACAATTATACATGGATATGTTGTTTGTGTACAATTAACATACGTTGGCAAATTTGTAGACAGTGTTGTCAAGAGAGTAATCATGAAAAATATATTTATTTTGATTTTCTACTGATGAAAATTATGGAAGACAAGAAGTCAAAAGTCAGTTTCAAAATCTTTTATTTCTTTGCGTTAATGTGTTTGCAGCTAGTTGCCCACAAATTCGTACACCAACAAATATTTGTAAATACAAATGCAATGACAATGTGCACTTATCAAATATGAACATATCTGATAATTGTCGTAAAAAATAGAGAAATGTTTTTATGTATCATGATGATTGAGCAATGTGCTGAAACCTACATGCATACCGATTCCTGAGTGAGTACAACGCCATGTGGACCTACTACAAGTACGTTTGAGATTGCCTCGCAGTGGAGATCCTTGTATTCAATCACAGCAAGGAAAGTATCGAGATTTCCCCAACTGCATCGGTGCCGGTGGCCTGGATTTCAATGAGTAGTTTAAGTCATTTTACATGAAGTTCGTTCTAGAGGTCACTTGCTTTCCACCAATACGACAAATAAGCCAGCCGTAAGGGTGAAAACCTATGCGTCACGCGTATGAAGGTTCGTAGGCTACAAGCCAACGGTCGATGGTTCACTCCAATTTCCTCCACTCGGCGTTGAGTAATTGAAATAAAATTGAGTTCGGCGTTAAACAAAAGTATTCAACTCACTATTCAAGCTTCGCCTGAAGCTTCTGCCAAGGCCTGAAAATAACACTAACCTCAATCTTGAATGTACCACTCCCAAAAACGGGGTTTCTAAAGAGGTTTCAGTTGCTCTTCTGGGTAGGCAGGAATGGCAAATATTTGGAAATCCTAAACCTGTAAAACGCTTTAGTAATTGGCTTGGGAAGATCATAGACGGTGATGAACCTAGCCGAGTCCGCGGTCACGGATTGCCAGGCGTGCAGACCTCGCTCCTCCATCGTACCTGTAACAGGTAGACAGAAACAGTGATCAGCCAAACTATTTCTACCTCTAAATCACTTATATCGTATTTATTTAAAAGAATAGACAGCACAAAATATGACCAAAGTTATTTCGCAAGAGAAGTCCATACACACCTAAACGGGCATAAGCATTTCTTTATGACATTCCTGGTAACTCTATAAATCATCTTTAAACCATTTTAGAAGAACCGGGAACACGATTTCCTGTCATCCGTACTCTACGCACCTCAGTATTAGGCGCGAGACACTCCTTTGTGCGCGAAGTACGGTTCCCTCTATCATTACACACAAAGACCACGCACTGTGGCCTCCTGGTTGAGATCTTGGGGAATAACCCCAGACGTATTCCACTCCAACTTTCTGGTTGAAAATGGCCTTAAAGTATATCAAATTTGTCACGCCATCACAAGGAAAAACAGCTGATTTAACACTACTTCTATATGGCAAAGTGGTGACTAGGTACTGGTGACGTCACAGAGGAAACAGATGTCTTATCGGGTGGTAGAAATATCTCGCCCTTGATTGGTTAAAATTGAGAGCGTGGCGGTCCGTTCGACTTTCCCTCCGTAATGCGCCTGAGCGCCTGGTGTAACTTTGCCAGGTATCTGAAGAAGCTCCTGACTTAGAGCCGCAGCCAACTCGGGCGAGAGCTGGATTCGAACACGCGACCTCTGGGATCATAGGCCTGTCAATCGGTGCGAGTCTGTGTTTTGACTATCTGAATCGGCGCGGATCACTGACCAACCACTTTCAACAGAGCATTCTTTTCTGTGAACCGACGATCTAATTCTGACTTAATGCCAGATTAAAAAAAAGGTTTAACCAAAGATTCAGAACGTATTCATCCATATGTGTCAGGAATGCCATGTTAAATTCGTCATACAAACCGGGAGCGATGTTATCCAGAGTCAAGGCTATCACTCCACCGATGAACATGGGCGTCCCCAGGAACACGGTCACAACCTGATCAAACTGAGCGCTACCTGAGGCGCAAAAAAACAAACAAACAATCAAAAACATTGCCTAAAAATTCTAATCATCATTCCCTCGTGATGCTACTTTATTTTGTTCGGATTAGTTCTCACTCATCAGATTTCAATCTACCTAAAGGGTTTTCATAACAGTGGCCATTAAAAGGCGAAATCTACGCAGATCGTTTTAATATAATGTCGTTGGTCGTTGGTCAAAAATCGATAAATAAGTCACTTGAGGTATTGATATGCATTTAAAAAAAACAGTACAAAAGTCTGCAGCTAAGGGAGTAAAACGCAGCAGCAACGTGACAGTGACCAAGTGGTAACAAGAAATCTGGTCTTTTGTCAGTATACTTTATATTTATATTCAGTATATTTTAACTGTTCAAAGATGCTTAAATAATAGCAACCTACAGACATCCTTGCGTCATGGCTTAAGCAGAATTAGGTTTGAGAAATATGGTGACGTTAACGGCAATTTATCAGACGTCATTGGTCTAGAAGTAATCAAAAGTAGTAAATTACCCGAGGCGATAGCTCCCGGCGACTTGGATATCCAGTCTGGTAACAGCAGGCCCAGGAACATGGATATTCCGATGACGATAAGATTGCGAGATGAAGACAAATCGACATACTGAAGGCCAGACAGACCAATGGCTGCCAAGATACCGAAGATGATGGTCTGTACGCCACCGAGAATGGGGTGTGGTATGCTGACCAGAACAGCGGCCACTTTCCCTATGATGGACAGCATGATGGTCAGCACTCCGGCCACATAAAACACGCGACGACTTGCTACCTGACATAGACAGCAAAGAAATACATTTGACACAAACGTCTACCTTTCAACGTCCTATCATTTCTTATACCGGCACTGAAACTTTTAATGCAAGCAAGGACCAGCCAGAGGAAATAGGCTGCATTCTTCTCCTGAAGAAAAATGCCTTCACCAACAGCACTGTTTTATATAAAAGTAACTAGAACAGCCGCTTTTTGAAAAACAGAAACGACGGCGTAAAACACCAATCAATGAATAAATAAATAAGTAAAAAGGCAAATGATTACTGTCACACTATATAGCTTTCAGACGTAATCAGTGCCGGCATACAATAAAGTTTGGTCATGGCATTCATGCTCTCACACTGGTATAAATCAGAAAGTACCCCTAAAAACCTACCTTGGTTATTCCGATGGCTCCGATATTTCCACTGTAAGATGTTGTACCATGAGCTGTGCCAAGCAGACCGGAAATCATCGACCCAAACCCTTCGGTGGCGATCCCGCGGTTTATCGCGTGTTTTGGTGGAGGAGGTACGTAACAAACTTTTGCACATGCGTAGTAGTCTCCAATTGATTCCAGCGTGGACGCCATCGTTGCCGCTATCATTCCGATGAATGCTCCTGTGTTGAAAGATGGGGTACCGTACTGTCCTGTAACAAATAAACATTTAGATACCACGTAAGCCCAATGATCGGAATGTCATATTGACGGGCAACATGAATAGGTCGAAATCGCTGCGAACCACTTCGTTTTCTGAGGTGATGCCCGCAATGTGTTTTACGTAATTCTTATCGTTATATGAGCGCACGTGCATAGAAAAGTGTGACGGAGTAAAATAAGTGACCTACATAGCTTTACACTACTTTGTTAAAGTTAAAGACCACTCAAAGTTGTGGTGAGTGAAGAGAGCAGTATCTGAAAATATCTTCACTGGTTTTTTCTCACCAAATTAAACGCAGTCAAATGTTTTGACTGTAAGGTGAACTTTATGGACCATACTGAATAGGCTTAAGAACAATGACGTCACACACTCCATTTAGCTGCTAAACAGCCTTTGATTGTTATGTGTTTACGTTCTACATGAATATACATGTAGTACGACACCTATTTCTGTATTTAATATGGAAATATTACAACCAGAGGCTGTTTAGCAGGTAAAAAGAATGCGACGTCATTGTTCACTGAGCTCAGTATGGTCCATAAAGATCACCTTACAATCAAAACATTTGACTGTGTTTAAAACAAAGAGGAATATTCCAACTCAAAAGGAGTGACGTTGTCTTCTTATCATTGTACATTCATATACAGAGTAACATATACAGAGTAGTTCCCCTTCGATGGAACTCATCGTGGGCTTTTGTACAGTTAGCTGTAGTGCAGGTTTGCGCCTCCGCAGTACCTTCTTTATTGTCGTCAAAGCCCAAAATGGCATTTATAAAGAGCATATATCAGAGTCACTGGCCTGGATATGGGAAGTACACCCAGGGCGAGGTGCGTAGAAGTCGTTTTCTGACATCAGTCCTTGCGAAATAACTAGGTTGACGTTTGTCTGGAGGGAAAACGTTGGTCACTGTGAGAATGTAACACAGAAACCAGACAATCATTACGCTCAGGATTATCTGCAATGACAAAGGCAATCCACGATGAGTGAACAGGTAGGAGGCGTTCTGTTTCCGCTGTGACGTCAGTAGTGCTTAGTTAACCACTTTGCCATTTAGAAGTAGTGTTAAACAAGCTTTATTCCTGCTGATTACCAGGCGATTTTAGTGTACTTTAAAGCCATTTTCAAACCAGAAATTGCTAGTGGAATACATTTAGCGTTATTTTCCTGGGTCTTAATCAGGAAGCCACAATGCGTGGCCTTCGAGTGTAGTAATAAATGGGACCGTACTTTGCACTTCAGTCGTGTGTCTCGCATCTAATACCACATAGAGCAGGGTACCTGATGACGCGGCATCGTGTTTCCTGATTCTATAAAATGGCGTATCCCATGGCCTTGTTAGAACTCCAGATTAAAGGATTATTTCCAGAGTTACCAAGCACGTCATAAAAAATAAAAACTTGTATTTTGTATTTGTTGTATTTTTTGATGTCTTTCCTTTTAAAATGCCTTCAGGCCTATGTAAGTCAATAAACTTACTAATTTCTGTTGACAATAGCATGAACATTTGTTCGGTTGATATCGCAACAATGTTTAAATACGCCACATGAATCTGTCAAACATTGCTCTGCGGAATTCTACTTACCATGGATTTGAGATTATCAAGAAGATATATAGAATTGAGTGACAGTTACAAAGGAAACGCATGCTCTAAGATAAAAATTCTGCTTGCATGGATATCTTTAACATTTCAAATGGAATATAACTTATCTTGCTGTTAAACACGAATACTAACAGCGTTTCAACTTACTGGGAAGACTTTAAAAAGCGGGAAGCGTGCCGTTGTAAAGCCGGTCTCTCTGGTGTAGGACGGCAGGGGAACGTGAACCTCTTTCATGAAAATGGTGAATACAATTATCAACCCGATAGTTCTAAATAAAAACAGATAAAAGGCATTTTAATTCTGTTTTTCTTCGTGTGTTTGATTGCAACTTATATCACGTTCAATATATTTTTCTCATCTCTCAATTTTTAGACTTAAAGCTAAGTTTACCCAATGTGTCCCTATTCAAATTGTTTTATAATTGTCTCATTGACTGTATAGTCCCTCTTTCTGAAAATATTTGTAATCAGTACCGGCATATTTACTCTGAATTGATTTTTGCCGTTGTTTCTTCATTTGGTGAGGAGGATGGTTGTATTCGCACACGAATGTATACGATTCAGGCTTGACTAACACTCACAGCGCTGTGATACCCCACTGGGATGGGGCATATAGAAGAACCACTTTAAATAGGGACAGTCCGATGAGAGAAATGGTAGGTACGACCGTGATGGGGCCAATAAACCTCATTAGGAAGCCAAGCGTTCCGGTAACGCCAAGCAGGAACTGGAGAAAGGAAGCCAGCATCAAACTGCCCTGGAGCTGCAGTTGTAACATAACAATGACAATATAAAGATTAATATGACTTTTTGGGATCAAAATTCCATACATGTATACAGGGGCTCATTGACTGATTTATGTCGTCTATACAGACATTGAAAGAATAAATACATTAATTCGTTCTGTTCACCAGAGCACACATATACAACACAGGCGGTACAGTATGCATACTGACCATTGACAACCACATTATATTATTTAAAAGCAGAGACCACATTTAAACAAAGTACAAAATGGTCTTCATTATTTTTTCGGATTTTTTTGCAGTGATTAAAATGGAAACAACGGTCAAGGTGTTGTGGTGGGCATTGTGGGCCATATACTGAACAGACTGGCATTTTGCTTCTAAACACGTGGTAACTGTTATATTTTAATATTAAATACCGGTGTAGCAGCTAAAGAGAATCTTTGATGTGCCTGTGCTTCAACCTGTTAAATATCTTCCATAAAGTCCACCAAAGTCTCTATTTCCATTTTAATCCCTGTAAAATAATGCCAAAAGAATGAAGATCATATTCAGGACGAAATGGCCTTTTAGATGATGTGCACTTTGTTTAAATGTGGTCTATTGCTTTAAACTTCACTGTGCAATATTCTTCTATATACCATTTATACAGCATCGAAACGATATGAATGCAATAATTCCGAAGTGGCGTTAAGCTATATAATCATTTATTCAATCTCCCATATATCATGAAATGATGAGATGGCATCAGGTTAAAACAAACTGCGATTGAAAGAAAATTGTTCTAACTCTGTAAAATACCGCGCGAAATCTTTCTGGTCTGGAGATAAAGGTAGCCATCTTAAAGTTGACATGTAGTCAAGGGGACTACTGACACTAACGAACTAGTCACTAAGACATCATTCTGAGATGATTTACAGCAATTTGGAGACATGTGACCGAAGGTATTTAATATAAACGGAGTCCCATAGTCATAATCCAACAGTTGAACCTTTTATATTGATAAGGCCAACCGATGTGTGTCATATTTTGAATTCAAACTTTTGGCAACATCTTCCACGCTAAAGAAAACATAAATATATCTTAGGTTTTCTTTAAAGAAAAAGAGAACTTCAAATTCTATAGCACAAGGTTCAGGGAATAACGGCTCATCAAAATGTTTTACTTTCCTGTGTTGATATGATGACTTATATAACTACAGATGTGGCAGAACATCCCAACATTTCACGCCTTTTACAAATAATAAAGCAAAACTTTTTTTCGCTCACTTGTCGAAGTTTCCAAAGCATTGCCGCCTGGTGATCCGTTTCATCGAACGTTTCATTCGAAGTTATATTGTGAATAGTAGAATTAAAACCTGAAACTGAAGAGGAAAATTTGTAAACATTCAGGCGAATTAGTAAGTGATTATGCTGAGGCCAAGATAGCATGTATTTTCATATACCACCATACTCGAGAGCTGAATTATCTACTTACACGTTAAAGCATGCAGTCTCAGTTTAGCTCATAAATCCAAGTGTGACAGATGCGTGTTGACAGGTCTAGTTAGGGCATGACCGATCAAATTTTGAGCAACATGTACAACGATTTTATAGCCATGGCTTTAAGCGGTTCTTTGCACCATATTGAGTAGAGACTATACTATAGTATAGATAGACACTATAAAGCCTGTGACACCTCAAGTACAATAATCTTGTCCTGCATGAGCCATGAAAACAAATCCAGCAGTTAGTCCTATATTACCTGGAGCTACCCTCCAAAAATTAATTGTGCCTTGGGAGCCTAAGTCGAATAGATGTCCAGACAAAGCAGGTAGCGGACTCACCGCTCGGAAGGCTCATCCTGGTGCACCGCCAGTCGGGCACAGATCTCAGCGCCAACAGCGGCAGCAGGAAGCTGTTTGATGCACCTTGGAATATCGGCAGCCTGAAACCAGAAAAAAGGATAAAACTCCACTCATGCGGGATCCGGTTGAGCTTAATTCTGGAAGTTAATCCCTGTTACGCCAAGGGCGAACTGTTATACTTTGTATTCATGTCGTTTTCCAGGTACTTATATGTTACTCCGTATTAACGCGGTATTAAAGAATACACCCGTGCCAACAACGGTTATTCTTTGAAGTACGTTGGATTATCGGTGCATTATAGGTATTTATTATCCGTTCCCTCATTGCCTCAGCCTCACGAGATACACCCACTTTGATTCATATACCACCAATCATATCGCACAAAGATGACATCACAAAAATTAGCACACATGCGCTTCTCTCCATTGTCACACCTCAAACGTAGCCGTATCAGATAAGATTGGCATTAGGCATCCTGAGTATTCACCAACCAAATACAGAAACAAATAATATAATGATAGTAAATTAAATGCGTGCATTCCAGCTAGAACAAGCAAAACGTCCAGTATTAACTGAATATTCGCCGGAACGGGAAGAATTTAATAAACTAGACCATGGAATCAAAATACGCCGACATATTGAAGATCGTCATCAATAATCATCTGTAAGCTTGTGAGGGTACACGAATTACCTGACGCCTATTGCTGACTGCAAGATAGTACATATCCCACACATGAACAGCGTGGAGGAAAAGATGGTAGAGCGGATGTTATCAGACGCGCGTGCGCAGATCAACTCTGCCAGGGTCGTCGACAACGAAAGCGCCCCAGCCAGAGCCATCAGCAGTTGCTGTATTAACAGAAGAGATACAATGGTTGTTACTGTACGTAATCTTGAATTTATTACTAGCAGGAGAATAAATTGCTAATTGATGCATGCGAAAGAGGATAGGCCTAATATTTCTCGCTTTTGTCTTTTTAAAACAACCGGGGCCTAGTCTTATATCCAACATATAAGTTGAGCTAAACAAGAACACATGATACTATTTGTATAATCAGAATAAAGACCCTCAAGGCTGAAGTAAGCATACACACCAAAAAGCTTTGAGGAACCAGTCAAAATAAGGTGAAACACGTAATCTAAGTCAGTTTATGTATTTATGTATTTATTTATTTATTTATACGGCTAGAGAGAGACTATCAGAGGAAAGCCAACGAGCTTACAACACAATCGAGTTTGTCATGTTATCTTCCAGTTCATGAATATTCATACATACTCAGGACTTCATTACCTGTGACTGTTTGCTCAATAAATCCACTTTATCTCTAAAGTGTATACCATTTGAGTACCGTTAATCTTCGCACGAATTCCAGATCAGTGTAGGTGTGTATGGCCCTTCGGGACATGGTAAACTATGTAATCTTACCTGAAGACCAAGAATGACACACATATAAATGGGAGGCGCATCCTGTATGCCGTAAATTAAGTCACTCTTCCGGTGTTTGGCTTCGGACTGTTCTCCCGGGGGTAAAGCTTCAACAGGCCCTTGCAATGCTATCATGGCGTTTTTCTTTTCGTCCATGTCACTGGCAGCCTCCGTTAAATGTTCGGGACTCTCCATGTCTGTTTGGGTAGGCCTATGTATGGTGACGGAAGAGGACCGTGGGTTGAGGACTCCGACACAGAGAATGCACAAGAGGAGGACTCACAGTGGCTCTCGGACCTGTTGGCCTTCTTTTGATGTACTAGGATCACGTGGCTCGTTCCGGCAAGCCCTTGGTTAGTGTTGCAGAAGAACTGAACAAGTAAGGACCATTGGGATGTTTGCTTTAGGAAGTTATAATGAGCTCGGAATATCGGATGGAAGGTGGTGGCATAATTTTTACCCATCCGAATAACACGTACACTGTTGATAAATGGATTCACTGAATTTCCCACAGCTGTTACTTTTCTAGGTGCCCAGTGAAGACATGTCGTGAAATCTTCAGTTGGCCTCATGGGTACACCATCCGTCAACCACAAGAAAGTTATATCGAGTTAAGGGACACACCAAATGATTGAAAGAATGATGAATTTGAATCCTAGTCCATACAAAAATAAAAGAAAATAACACAAAATAAAGCGGCATTAAGCCAGAAATCGGAATTGACTGTCGAAATACTATCTACATTGGTCAAAACCCGATGGCAAGTTTGTCTCATGCATGCAAGCTTTATTTCCAACAGTTCTTTATAGCACTGGACAGATAACGAATAGTTCTCTTCGAAGATAAAACAAAGTCTATCTCAAGGAGATTTCTCTCAAAGACATTTGAAATAGTTTTTATTTATTTATTTATTTATTTATGTATTATATATTGATGGAATAAGACTACCTTGATGAAGTAAGGTTACCGTGTATTTTTTGATTTTTAAGAATGGTACCGACCGCCATAATCTCCAGGCCCATACAGGGTTTAGAACACCATCTGATATGCTAGCTGAAACATTTTCGTATAACGCATGTGGTGAACTGGGTCAAAAGCTCACAGTCTTATCTTACAAAGCAAGGTTATTTTAAGAAATGACCCAGATGTCTATATACAGGACATTACCTAGCATGTACAAGAAATGTTTCCTTTCGTCAGTATTCAAAAATGTTTATTTTGATTTACTTTGTAATTTAATACAAGACCAGAAAAGTCTGTGAGACTCCCCGATGTGGCCACTCATGTGTTAACCCCAATCCGGCCTCTAGCGTGTAAACTCTGATCAGGCTCTAACGTGTAAACTCTGATCAGGCCTCTGGCGTGTAAACTCTGATCAGGCCTCTGGCGTGTTGACTCTGATCAGGCTCTAGCCTGTTCTAATCAGGTTTCTGGTATCTTAATTCTGATCTCGCCTGTAGAGTGTTAGCTCTGATTTGGCCTCTAGAGTGTTAACTCTAATGTAGCCTCTAGAGTGTTAACTCTGGTCTGGCCTCTAGCGTGTTAATACCCGCCTGGATAGCGCAGTTGGTAGAGCGTCAGCTTTCGGGGTCAAACCTGGGTCGGGTCTGGGTTCAAACCTGGGTCATACCAAAGACTGTAAAAAATGGTACATCCTGCTTCCTCGCTGGATGCTCAGCAATGCAAGTCGTCACGGTGAGGCAGCACCAGATAAAAGATACGGTGGAAATCCGTCTTGCACCAAGGAGACACCGCCTTCGTATAAGTGAAATATTCTTGAGTAGGGCGCTAAACAATAAGCATTCATTCATTCATTCATTCATTCTAGCGTGTTAACTCTAATGTAGCCTCTAGTGTGTTATCTCTGATGTGGCCTCTAGCGTGTAAACTCTGACCTGGCCTCTAGCCTGTTAACTCTGATCCAGTCTCTAGTGTGTTATTTCTGATCTGGCCTTCTAGCGTGTAAACTCTGACCTGGCCTATAGCGTGTAAACTCTTACCTGGTCTATAGCACGTTTACTCTCATCAGAACGGGAAAAATCACCACTGATTCATGGGTTTTAAAGAATATTGTTGGTCATGAGATTGAGTTTATTTCAAAACCAAGGCAAATCAGGGGTCCTCATTCGATAGCGTTTGGTCCGTGGGAGACAGAGATGATTAATGAACAGATGTCTGTTTTGTTTTCTAAGCAGATTATTGAAGACTGTAAAGATTATCTAGGTCAGTTCATTTCAACTACTTTCATGAGACCAAAAAAGAATGGCAAGCTCAGAACCATTTTGAATTTAAGGAAACTAAATGATTTCATTCAGTATTATTTCAAACAGAAAACCCTTCATCTGACATTACAAATGGTTCAAAGAGGCGATCATTTTACGCGTACTGATATGCAGGATGAAACCATAGAATTCCTATTGCGCAAGGGCATCGAAAGTACTTGCCGTTGGGATGGAATAACAAGTTATACCAACGTACTTGACTGCCGTTTGGGATACCATGGGTTTCACTAAAAAGTTTGTATACTCGCTATTTCGAAATGTAAGTATTCGCTGTGGGTATTTCATTGATGATTCTTTGACAATGGACCTAGATCGAATGAAATGTGCAAAGCAGACTTCATGTTGGATACTTTCTGATCAGTTTGGAGAAATCTGTGTTGTCACCGATTCTAGTATTTTCTTATTTGGGCTTTATTATAGATTATAATAAATATATAATATATATAATTCAGTGAATTTCAAGGTTTTTTTGGCACCTGAGAAAGTGAATAGAAATCTACAGGTTTTTTTATATTGTGCTTCAAACAAAAGGTTAACAATTCAACATCTCACCAGCCTAATAGGGTTGTAAGTTTCGTGTACTCGCGTAGTAAGGCTTGGTGCTTTACATTATAGGATGCTGAAGAATTATAAAACACAAGCTCTGAAAGTGAATTCAGATTATGAAAATGTCTTTATTGCCTTTACTATAAAAGATATAATGTGGTGGATTGACACTGTTGGTAAGAATAATGGACAGTCTACCTATTGACTGGTGTATTTATACAGATGCCTCAAGATTAGGGGCGCTTCATGCAATGGTAAGCATGCAAGAGGCCGTTGGAATGTTGCCGAGACAACCAAGCACATTATTGAGCTTGAATTGAAGGCAACTTTGTTGGGCCTTAAACCATTGCTTGTATCCGAGTTCGTTGGCAAACATGTACAGGTAGTTTCTGACAGTGTGGCCAGCCTTACCTGTACAAATAGGCCAGCCGGTTCAAAGTTTGTTCTTCAAGAGATTGTTATGTCGTTGCATGAGTTTGCAGATCAACATCAGTGCGTAATTACGGCCAGGTTTATAAGAGGCGTTGACGATACTGAGACAGCTATATTGTATCATAATTTCCAGTAGAACTCAAAGGCTGTGAAATGGGTCTGTTGCTCTCCTTCTAATTTTATTCTACTTGTAACTAGTGACTAGTTGTCTTCTCCACGCACAAAGTGCCTATCCTTTATTGTGTCCGTAAAGGGGGACCCAGCAGCTGTACTTTGCACCAATTTATGTCGATCTTTTCTTTCCCAGCTCATGATATTAGTTTAAAGGAAGCATATACATGTATACTAAACCGAAAATCCAGCAACCTGCGGATGATCGTGGATTTCCCCCGGTCTCTGATCGGTTTCCTCCCACCATAATGCTGGCAGCCATCGTATAAGTGAAATATTCTTGACTACGGCCTAAAACACCAATCAAATAAGTAAATAAATGAACCGAAAATGAACCACATATTTTTCTAACACTCAACATTTGAAATCGCATGAAGTTGGGCAACACATTTCTTTCAATACAGAATTAAGATTGTCCACAAAGCTACAAATGTTTCAGGATATTTGATTAATAATATGCTCATTAAAATTCTATAATTGCAAACAAATGCCTACAGGCGCTCATATGCACAGAACCACTGTTAAAGTTACCCTGGAACAGAATGCAAAGAGATAGAAAGGCCAAAAACTGCATATGAGCTTTGCTGGGAAACCTATGTTTCATGATTTCTACTATATATATGGTCGAGGAAAGCACACTGTAAGGTTGTGGGCTCAGGAAGAACACAGGCATTGACCTTCCATGAGATCTTTACATGGTGAAATAATTTCCTGTAACGATACGTTTTTCAGATTTCTAACAGTAAATGAATTACATGTAAGAACATCTTTCAAAATGACGTCATTTTGGTGTGATATACACGATATTGGTGTGGCATGTGTGACATACATGATATTTATGTCAGACCATTTGATGTGACATGCATTATATTTGTGTGACATGTCATTTTGGTGCGACATGCTTGGTATTGGTGTGACAAGTCATTTTGGTGTGACATGTTTGATATTGGTGTGACATGTCATATTGGTGATATACGTCATACTGGTGCGACATGCATGATATTGGTGTGACATGTCTTATTGGTGATATATGTCATACTGGTGTGACATGCATGATATTCGTGTGACATGTCTTATTGGTGATAAAGGTAATTCGTGCGAAATGCAGGATATTGGTGTGACATGCATGATATTGGTATGACATGCATGGTATTGGTGTGGCATTTTTTTATTGTGAGTTTTTATTGAGTCGGGGGTGACATCGCTGGTTCTAGCCGACACCACTCACCAAAGGGTGAGTCGTTAGCCCGATTACCACCCCATGGGGTAACTACTGTGGAAAAGGGATAACAGACCAGGCTTTTGCTTTTGCTCGGGGCTCAGGTTGATGGTTCGATCCTACGTGTGGGAATTTTGTTCTCTTCTTTTCATAAACACATTTTCTTGGCACTTGTCTAAAGTAGAAAACTCATGGCTCAGTCGAGGTCTGGTTTACCAGACTCAATTAAATCATTTATTTTATCTCTGGCTATGGACATTTCGTATGTCTGGTCTTGCATGGTGTTGTATAGTTTGAACATAATATACACACCTGCACCCCATCTGACCCCAGTTGAGGTCACAATGAGTATATTGGATAAGGGCGATGGACACATCTTATAACCGACTTGCGAGTAATGCTACCAGTATATCGAAATCTGGTATCTCACCTCTCTGTCGAAAACTTTAATTGGTGGATAGTTTTTTCACATAAGATGCACTAGCTCGTCCCTCGTTTTCTTATCTAATGAAATCGAGTTATGTGCTGTACCGATTCGAATCTGCTGTTTCATTTCTCGGTATTTTTCGACTTCACCGAGTGTTAACCGAAACTCGGTATTCGAAATCTTATCGTCAATCAGCGCTGTAGAGACGTGGACGGTGATGGAATTAAGCTTACTCTCACCCAGTAAGCGGATTTCATTGTGCTTCTTGCGTTTGACGGACAGGCGCTGTCTGACAAACTTACCCATCCCACCAAGGAGGCCGCAGGCTAAGGCCGCGCCCTCATGCAATTGTCGTGGACAATACGCCAACACCTGCGACGCCCAGACCCATACTTGCCGTGAGTAGCGCGGTATACAATACCATCAACTGCGTTGACTGCCCTGTGGTAGTTTTTGTATAGAGCAGCTCTGGCATCTCTCGCCTTCTATCTCCTTTTTCAGTGTGCTAATATGTTGTAATCTGTACTCGTGCGGATCTTCAGCTGGGGGGGGGGCAGATGGATCTAATGCTGGATACAGTTGCGCCATCTTTACGTAGACGCCGCAACAATGTTCAAATCTAGATCTGGCATGAGTTTAATCTTAATTCTCCACCGTTTCAACTGAATGCCATGTTCTAGATTTATTCGGTTCACCGCCATCGCCTGGCCACAGCTGGTGGACATTGTCTAGCGTTGTCTCGACCTTATTAGATCTCGAAAGCATTTTTTGCAAAGATAGTTACGCTTTTACCGACATGCTCTTCCAGACTCTTGATCCTCAAGCCAGAAAGGATGTAGAAGGGATTGGGAAGTGGATTAGGACCCAATGCAATACCCAGATGATTATAAAATGCTGGGGTAACCTGTCAATGGAAAATTGTGTGTTGATATCGATGTAGGATGTTGTCTCTGGACCTCCTCCGATAGTATAGTAACCGTTCTGTGATTTCATCACATGAACTGGATCTCCCCAGGCCGTGTACGTGAGGAAAGCCGTACCACCATCAAAAAGCTAATGAACAACACCGTCCGTTGCTGTTTGCTCCAGGAGCTGGGTCACAGCCAGATCAATGTCCCATTTGGGACCATCCAATTTAGCGAGACCCCATCTTCCCTGAAGAGACAGAACCAGGCTAAGTTTTTGGTGCGCATTCGGAGCTTCAATATCCACATAGGCGAGCTCACCAAACTTAGGAGGTTCTTTGGGTTTTCCTAACAACACCTTCTTTCGTGCATAACCCCTCCCCCCCCGAGTTGGAAGGCGTAAATCCGTCCATCAACACATTGCCGCTCAAAACCATCGACATTTGCCAGAACCGATAAGGCTATGTCAGTGCAACTAGGGCCCACTTGGTCCATCACGTCGGCGGATGAGTAAAGTTACGCTTAAGTATGTTGTATCTGTAGGTTGACCGTAAATGTTTAATAGCTTTATAGTAAGCCTCGGCACAAGGCCAGCCGACAATTTTTTGTACTGTGGATTGGCAAATGCCACCGTTCTTCCGGAGTTTATGCCTACGTGGTATACCAGGACTGCCCTCAGAAGAGTAGAGCCACTTGCATTACTGGTAGACACTGCGACGATGTCTTCGGATGTGCTCACCTCGTCTAGGTGGACAAATATTTCTGTGTGAGGCGTCAGTTGGTGTAGTTTGTCCCCTTCATTGATACCACCCATTGATTCTTTTGCGTTTGAGAATCCCAGGATATCAGCTAGGTCTAACAGGCTCATAACATTGTTTTTGTCAAGTTCCGGCCGCACACGACCAGTAACTTTATTCAGTTTCATTGTAGCACCCAAAGGTTGGAACACTTCGTTAAGGCTGCAGACGGTGTAATAGCCGCGTGGCGCGACTATCGACTTATCGTTAAACATGAAACGTGCGTAGGCTTTAATATTCGCCAAGAGTGGGTAGAAGGTCATATCAAGTAGGTGGACCTCGTACTGGCCTTTTGGACTGTCCAGACATTTTGGGAGGACGACACTACTCCCCTGCTCAGTGTAACAAACATATTCTTCTTCTTTCGGAACAGATGTTTGATAAGGCGTTTTCGTTCAATAGTCGGTGGAGTATATTCGAGTAAAGAAATCGAGGAGCCGAGTGAAATCGTAGTGATAGATCCCAGCCTGAACAGCCCGCGAATTGCGTTCGACATAATTTTTAAAAAGGTGTTTGAACGCTACCCCTTACCGAAAATCAATAGCAACGCATTGGTTGAGAAATGGCACCTGCAACCGATGGCGTGGTGGCAAAACCGACTCAATTTCGCCGTATGGTGCGACACGATCGGTTGTGGAGTGTCAAAAGAAAATCACCTCATAGGCGACACTATACAACAAAGCAACTTCCACGTGAAAGTGGAATCAAGTATCAAGTGTGCCGTATTCTGGAAGAGATTAAGGCATCACTCCCACAAGACGATGCATGGAGTCCGACTGACAACTCCTACGACCGGAGGGCATACGAGAGAATTTGGGCCGAGTTCCGGGTAGCCCCGGACACAGACTGTCTGCCTAAAAGCAGTGGAAACGATGGGTTAGGCGTGGCTTATTGTTATGTCACGAGGATAGGATACGTGAAATCGAATTACGACTACGATCCTAGCTGCATGTCACTCCAGCGAACACCGGACAAGTTTTACATCGATTTCATCTCGCAAGGCAACATTGTAAATCAATCATTGGCCACCTTCATCCTCGACAAATCTGAAGGGTATACCCAGACAGGCGTGGAACGCGTGAACACCATTCGGACTTATGTTTGGGCAATCCTCGGAGCACAGGCACAGACCCGAAGCAGTATCTTAGGCTCGGAAGGCAAGGCATTTGACACGCAGAAGCAGTTTGTCGAAGACGCCACGACCTTCCCTCGATCATAGAGCGGTACCAGAACTTCCTGAGGCACGCCCGCTCCAAGGTGTATTATGCGTTTGGCGTGGGTCCGTACATGGCGCCAAGTAATATGGACCTGTGAATCAGAAAAATCAGTGGCTATAACAACGAGATCGTCATAGCCACAAAAGACCAAAACCTCGGGGTCAATGGAGACATAAACTTGCGTTCGGCAGTTCATCCGCCTTCGACTGGGGAGACAAGCATCGTTAAGCCGCAGCCAGCTAGAGTCCCCGTGCCGAGTTCGGTAGTACCGAGATCCGTGCAAGCAGCGCCAGAGAAGAATTCACCGAAGACTCCAGTTTCACCGAGGTCACCGAGAGAGCACTATGAAGAAGAGGTGGCGTTAATAATACTTAGCGTCGCCCTCGGGCTAGCACTAATCTGGTCACGCTAGAGGCGCCCGAACGGCCGCGTAAATGATTCCACCTGTAGCGACAACCGAGGCCGAAGTATTCTCGGCAACTCAGTGCACGGCCTTGCCTAAAGCGCCGAGGAGCCAAGAGACGATACTCCCTATAATACCCGCGATAGCCGCAGCGGCTTTACCGGCGAGGTTAGCTATAAGCCTGCCTAGCGTCCTCAGGTGCTTTTCTACCCACTCCTTCAGACTGCCCTTGTCGGTTGGCTCAGGAGGTGGTGTTGGAGGCGCTGGCGCTGCAGAGCCCCCGGTTAGCGCAAGCACCAGCGTCGACGCGACAAAACCGAACGCAGTTAGGACGCTGGCTATGGTAACCCTATGTTCGCGGAACAAATTCCGAAGGGGTTCGGCAAAAGTTGAGTCTTCATGATGAACGCGGCTGATCGTTTCCCTGATCCAATTCATTTGTGAGCTCAGAGTTGCATGGGTCGCAGTTCTGCAATGAGGCGCCTGGAGAACTCATAGGGAGCCTCATCATGTTATATTTTTTCGAAAACAATGTGCTCGTTCAGTGCAGTCAGTCTAGCAAGGTTGCTTGTGTGCTCCTCTATGATTGCGTTCATTACCTTATCAAGCCCCAGCAGCTCACTGACGGGTAGTGCGGGAGGGATGTGTGTGTGTGTGTGTGTGAAGTGTGCTGAGAGCTTCTTCTATCTGAGGCTCAGTCAACGTGGTTTCTATTGTTGTGATCGCCTCAGATGTTTTCTGTTCCGCTTGATACACATTCTCTGAAGCCACGGCTTTACCTAGGTCCTCTTTAGCTTTCTGAAGAGCTGTAACAACTTTTGGTGACAGCGTGGCCCGCTTCCAGTCAACAAACCCAAGTTCATCCCGGACGAAGCACATCCCAAAACGCTTCTGTAGTGTCGCTAGCGCGAGTTGCTTGCCTGTACTTTTGCTGATAATCTCAAAGTTGGGTCGCCATTTTCTACTGCAAAGATAGGGACTCGTTTGAAGAATGCCTCCGAGAAAATGATGTGATCCCACCGGAAGGGCGGGCCAGAGTACTGCAGCTGCTGGCCGAAACAAATGATGCTAAAATTATGTTAAAGACTGATCAGCCGGCTGCATACCACGTGCTGCAATGTGTAAAACACTGTTTCTTAACAGCAGCTGGCTGTTGCTATCTTCCCTGCAAATAATCACTTTTAATGTGAACACATGGGCTGCTTGCAAATATATTAGAGCCAGGAGGTA
Organism: Acanthopleura granulata; assembly: GCA_016165875.1. NCBI lineage: Eukaryota > Metazoa > Mollusca > Polyplacophora > Chitonida > Chitonidae > Acanthopleura > Acanthopleura granulata. The sequence continues at coordinate 5,275,774 of JABBOT010000001.1, forward strand.
GTGGTACATATCCCGGTCTGTGACTCAAACTAATCGGCAAGCAAATATGGACGAAATGGACGAACTAATCGACGAACTGACCGACGAGGGCTCTGAGGAACAGGCAGAAGAGCGCGCTGAAAGACTTGCTTTAAATGGAAATCTGCGCGGTGAAAGACTTGCTGTGCTGGCAGCGGGGGACCAGGCCAAACAGGATCTTGGGAAGGCATGGACTGTTGAGCAAATTGACTCGTTGGACAAGGGCGAGGACGAGGCCGAGAAGCTTTACGCCTGCTACGAGGCAAGACTAGGCGCAGCCATGACGAAAACGATAGACATGCTGCACTACAATTGTACTCAGGAGTGACCAGCATGTTTCTTCCAATCCCACCCGAGAACCCATCGGAGCTTGCGCGCGACCTGAAGACGGACCCCTTTGTTCGACATGCAAATAGTAGTGCTTCCTGTGTGCGCCATCATCGCTATGGCATGTCGCTAGCGCCCCTAACCACTGCTCTTACCACAGCCAGGCACTGTCAATTTGGACAGTAGTGCCCTTGGACAATGAACGGTGGCGGTGAATCGGACTCTTCCTTCGAAGCACCCAGCGAATCAGCCGGAGGAGAAACCTGCCGGGGACGCTGCCAGGAAGGTGAAACAGGAACGATTGCTTGAACAGCTTCGGGCGTTCAAGGAACCACAACACCATGGTCTTCCTGTTGCTGCTGCTATAGGAGGACAGAAGGAGGCACCAGAACGGAGAGAGCCCTTTAGAGAGTCTCCTGGTGTTATCATTGGGGTAGCTGGCCTTGGGGGTGTATTTTATATATGTACTCATCACCAGCAGCTGCCGTCTCTCCCTGTTGCGGAGCAACTACAGAAAACAGCACAAGCCACCTCTAAGCCCCCCTGCGCTCAGCAATTGAAGGTTTCCACCGAACTTCTCCATACGGAATAACAACATCACAACTCCAGCTACCGATGGTAAGATGCTCGCAAGCGCGCTGTATCACAGTGGAGGCCCTGAAGTGGGTGTACTGGGGTTGTGACCCGTCGTAGTCATTGGTGCTCCAACTAGGGCGCCACTTTGGCGAGTGTCTCGCACAAGGAAGTCAAGTTCACCTTGGTCTGTCGCCGTGTCAGTCTTTTTCCATTAGCATTGAAGCCCCGGGTGAATTTGCCGATCATGCTGTACACCTGTTTACGTTCTTCACGGAGCCACACCTTGATATGTTTCTTAAAGGCGATGATTGCTTCACGTGCCCTGAGGGACTTCAGGAGTCCGGACTCTTTCAGGAAAGGAAGGACCGGCGTTGCGGCCCATTCATTGTCTCCGAAATGCCTCCCAAACCACGCGGGGATGACAGGATGGCAGTGTGTGAACTCCCACTCCTGGACCTCGGTGAAGTCTGTGCCGATGTCTTTGGGGAGGGGGCCATTGATGGCTACACGAGTCATGCGGTGGGTTGGGTGCCCGAAACGTTCAAAGTATGACTTAGCTTCTTCCTGAAAGGAGGCCGGGTAGTAGGCTTTCATGTCGATGCTGACGACTTCCCTCGTGTCGTAATCCATCGTGCTCCAGAGCCCGCCGTGGCCATGCTCGACGCAGGCCTTGTGGATGTTGTCGAGCAGACTGGCTGGGGTTGGCTTCCAGCCATTCTTTTCCTTAGCCATGATGCTGGCTGCGCGATTCTTTCCGGACGTCCGTTCGGCAAGTTCGGGATCACCCAGTTTGGTGCAGATTGCTTGAAGCCTCAAGTCGGCCTCCTGGGTCCTGTAAGTGCGGCCGTCCTGTAGCACGAACTAGTCAACACCGAGCTACCTGTCTTGACCACCCAACAGCCGGACAGTTAATGGCTCACCCTGGGTGGCTTCCCGGATGGCATGCAAGACGTCGCCCTCACAGATGTGGGGGTTTTTTGGACCAGGCTAGTCCGTAGATGAGCTCTATTTTACCTCTGACTCCGTTGCCACCACACTGGTACTTCCCACTGTTGTATGTCCTCGCCGGCAATGTTCCGCAGGATGATTGCCCTCTGAAGGACCTTTTCCAGTTCAGCTACATCATCGACCGTAGCGCCCGTTTTATGCACCCTCTCCTCCCACTCTTGGATTTTCTGACGCCTCGTGGGAGTGAGGCCTTGACCAAAGTGTTCCACGACTCTCTGGGCCACACAGTTGAGGTCGCCTTCCTTCAGTGGGGCTAAGTTGGCAGGGAAGACCCTGATCCCTGACGGGGTAGAACACATATACTACCGCCCTGACGGGGTAGGCGTTCTGATAGAACACGCTGTCAATCCAAGTAAGAGTGCCTGGCTTTGCCCCCTGTCGCCTTCGATCCGCTGACGCAGGAACTTGATTCGGAGTAAGAACCCATCCCCTTCAGGAAGCGCGGTGAGAAGCTGAGCCGCCCTCGCATCAGTCATGCGGGCATCTAAATCCAGTCGGCAGGCTCTAGCATGTATACCTTCGGCGATTTCAATATCGTCGATGTCGAGTGGATCCTCCCCTTCCATCCGCCAAGTGGAGGACCGCAGTGGCGCCATCGACTTCAAACTCATCTTTGGCATCGTTCGGAATCTCAATCCAGTCTTCAGTCGGGGACTGGACCGGGGCAGGGACCTGATCATCTATGTCGATGAATGGCCGTTGTGGCCTCAACGACCGATGGACTCGGTTTTCAGCGTATGCCGGTATAGGTTCATCGAGAATATACTCAGGTTCGTACTCTGCAAGCATCTCTTCGATCAAGCCATCCGTAATCGTCATGGATGGGTATATCACGTGTAACAAAGTCTTTAAACGGGAATTTCAATGGCGCCCAGACGTGCTAATTCTTTCTGCACTGCACCCTCTTATCACACTACCACGCATTTCGATATCCGCACGGGAGACAGAGCCTTTATTTGTTAGGAACGCCAACCCCACAAATTTGACCAAGCTATGTGCATGAGCCCTTACGAAGCTTTGCCAGGTGAACCTTACAGAAATCACCAAGGCAGCTTTTACCGCAGAGCTCTGTTGAGTTTAAGGCGAGCCACTGACATGTGTTGTGTCCCTTGGATATGTTGATTGCATTAGTGTATCAGTAATAGCCTGCGTATCTAAATGGAGAGATCGGCCGGCTGGGGTGGTGGGCCATCCCTTACGTCTGTGGCTATTATTTCTGATTGTGAACGGGTGTCTTGTCTACATACATAATTGGCAAAATTTTATGTAAGCGAACAAATCATGGCTTGATGTGCAGCAGAAATTAGCCGGACCAGGGGCTGGGGCAATCATCTCTGAATGAGAACGCCCGTTTGTCTACATAGATAACTGGCAAAACTTTATGTAAGCGAACACCATACTGCTTGATGTGCAGCAGAAATTAACCTGGGGTGCTGGGGGGCTGGTCGGGTCGTTGGGGGAGGGTTCCAATAGTTTCTGCATTCTCCCTTCCTGCTGCTTCTTTATTATTTATCAATTTGGTGTGAAAGATACAGTCCAGACCGTGTGACCAATCGATTTGAAACTTTGCAGTGAAATTCCCCTGTGCTTGAACTTGGGCGAACAGCAAGTCTAGGCCACGTGATTTGGCGGCCATATTGTATTTTATAGGAAAACATATGAACACTTTCCAAAGAACCAGTGAACGGATTGTTCTAAAAGTTAATATGCAGGTAGACGGTTCTTATCTACAATAAGTTTGAGAAAATCGCGAACTTGTGGTAAAAACTGTGGAAATTTGCCATTGGTCGAAGTTAAGATGTCACAATTAGTTTCGAAATTTCAATTTTTTTAACGTATTCTGATGCATTTTGGTACGAGGATTCCGAACTGCTGGACACATTGAACTGCTGGATATACTGTACTGCTGGAATACCTACACCAAATTGCTGGAAACACTCAACCCCTGGAAACCTTAAAGGAAAAGGCAGCAAATCAATAATATGCAGTATTAAAAGAGAGCCCAAGACTTTTGCTCATTAATGATATAAAGATCAATGTTTTCTGTTATTTCTGTTGTTAGAAAAGCACGTTTAAACTTATGCGGTATATATGAGGCAAGCCTCCCATGTCTCCCACTAGCCACTAGCCAATAAAAATGCTTTTAACCTCAGGTCTTTGAAAAATTGGTGATGTATAGGACGTACCATACCCTTTTTATTCTCAATGCAAACAAATATTAATACTACAGTGGATTTTTAATGATTACTAGCTAATGACAGGCACACAAATTAATATTCAGGAGTAGACATTAATTTAATTTGACGTTAAACTTATTTCATTGACTAATAGTAAATTTTTAAGTTTTGCACTTTTTGTCTGTTTTTAAAATAGCACTCTATCACATCAGTAAAATGTTTAACCCAAGAGGCATAGACCAGCGTATCGATCTAAACAAACGAAGCACGCAGGCAAAAAAAAAAAAGTTTCTCGTGCAGGCAAAAAACTGGACAACATTCCATTCGACACTTTGACTCATCCAAATAAAGGTAGGTGTCAAACATATGATGTGTTCCTATCAAATTAAAAGCACAACATATCAAGTTTAATGCCAAATTTCACACATACACACAAAAAGAATATAACATAACTTCTTTGAGCATATCCAGTGTACGAGGTTGAGAGCAAAAGGTTTTATGTTTGATGCTTTCAGGTAAGACTTCATAAAATCTGATAATTTTGTGCTTGTTTGTGGCCCTGGTTGTGCTTACAATGGTATGCGGGGGCTACAGCTTTAATCTTTCACCAAAATCCCAGGTAAAAAATATCTATATGTTAACGTTTTCCTCTAAATTTCTGTGGTGTTTGTAAGTAAATTAAAAAATCTGATATTTAAAATAAATAAGTAAATTAAAAATATATATGATATATGCCAGATATATGCAAGACAAAGAAGAGAATAAAGGCTGGGCTTGCCGCCTCATCGTCAAACAGTCCGACCTTCCGTTTTTTGTATTTTCTTTTGTGTTGCATATATCTAAAGCATTTTTGCAAACCAGCGCTGTGAGCAGGTTGAAGAGAGTAGTGGTTCCCTGGGTACGTCACACTCATTGACAATTGCCCTGAATATGGCTGTTTCCGCAAAACCACAGACACACAAAGTATTTAATATTTTCCACAAAACAGCAATCACGTGAAAGCTTTGCACTCAGATAACGAAAACAGAACAGCTCTTATGACGTGTAACAGTAATGTTCTTTATTTGCTACTCTTCCTTTAAACAGCTAACTGCAATTATTGACTGGAAACAATAAACTGCTGGAACTATTGAATGGTTGGAAATACACGTAGTGATCTACTAGGAACAGTGAGCTGCCGGAAACACTTAACTCTTGAGAAATAAGATCTACTCACACGGTTTTGTAGAGAACATTGACTATCCATAGAGTGTAAATCTTCCTACCAGGCTGTGGCGCTGCACGAATGCTAAAAGTGTAAGGGAAAATTTCCATAATGGATAATTTTTCAGGATTGCATCTTCAACAAGTGATCAGGTTGTGGCAGTGGTAAGGAGGCTCAATACTGTCAAGGTTTCATACACAGTCCAGATCACTGAAATGATTGCATCTTACTTGTATACAATCTAGTATTGGATAATAATTTTTGGCATACGTGTGATTCCCTGCGAGTGTCTAAAAAAGGAAGGGAAACAATGTAAAATTCAACCAACAGCTTGTGTATAGTAACTGTGACAGAGCAACATGTCATGTTTACAACTACCTCTTGTCTTTAAACATTCTTAATTTGTACAATTAGGCCTGTGGCAAGCTCAACATATTGTGTGAGCAACAGTACTCCTATGCTCGGCACATGATCAATCAAGGGCAGGCCACTCCTCATATCATACTCAACTTCAAGGAAGGGTTGCATGATTACTTCCCTTAACACTACGCAATTCACAGCACACAGAATATTTTCACACTTTGTGGCAGAAGTTCTTTTTTAAATACAACTTATCTTAAGGACTGCCTGCAGGACCAGTCTGTAAACTTGGTAACCTGTACACCACAGATATTTTGTTAAGGTATACCTGAAGTTTTTTTTGATACAATTTCTTCAAATACATTCTTCACAACTTCACCCACATTGAACTATGACAATGTTTCCACAGTGTTACAAAGCCCGGTACAATGTTGACAATGCATATGTACCGGTTTGCCTTCTAATACAACAAAACTATTCTTACTTGAGGCTTTGTGAGAAAAAAAAAAGTTAAGCAGAACAAAACACACTAACATTTTGACAAGAATATGACCTGTTACAACATCTGTCAACAATAAGAATATCCTGTTGGTTTTCAGCAGCTGTTGCTAGCGGTTTACACTCTCTCTCATCTTCTAACCTCACTGATTAACGTGGTAAGACTGTTAATGCACGCTGAGAAGACTGGTACACAACTCCATCTGGCCTATTAGTTAACATTATGTATATACATATAGCATGTATGTGATGATTTCACATCACTGTCCTGATTTAATTGAAGAGGAGATCTTTGTAACAGTGCAGGAGACTGACACAGCTGGTGGAGTAGAATGTTGTTGTACGAACCACCTTCATGCGGTCAGCCCGCTCAAAGTTAGACTTGACCATCTCGTAGTACTCGCCGTCACTTAAGGTGAAGGACTTGAGTTGAGGGCACCGCAGCCTGAAAGTGAAATCAGGTGAGATAGGTGAGTCAGAGAAAAGTACGTGAAGGAATAACACTGGTATAAAACAATAGCCAATAGGGCCTGGTTTACGGCACCTTTAACTGACAGTATGTCATCACAAACTATCTCTGACATGTATGGTAAAGCTGTAGCCCATGACTATGTTGTGTGTGGTGCGTGATTCTGAGCTCTCAGTACTGATCTTTGGTGTTGTTTGAGTGCTATGATGACATCTCACTGGGAAAACGTAAGATTCAGAACCAAAAGTAATATTTTATCACATTTCTTTATCTTTGAGGATGCAAATTTTGGGGGCGAAATTTTTGGTCATTTACTGTTTTGTACAGGTAAACCCACCGTTAAGACTGGACACACAACTGTGACGATTGTCAACATACTAGTCCACACAAGCCACTGTTTAGGTTCAAACTCCGCAGACACATGAAAAGGGGTGAGGAGTGACATTAAGTGTCCTGACCACAGTGTTGTTTCTGATCTTAGCTTCTCACAACATCAGAAGCCACCGAACAAGACAATATCCTATGATGCATTGTTTCCCAGCCTATCAGCTTTCTGATAACAAACAGGTCAAAATTCCTGTGCATGTGTGACAGGTAAAGACTCTTTGATGTGTCTAAAGACCACTGGGTCCAGGTGAGCCACAGTTATCTATTGCCCTACCTGGTAATGTATGTACACTACTGGCTTTGATATAGATAATAAAACATAACTTTTTGATTTTGACATTATTTCAACTCACCAGTAAACAACAAGACAGATATTGCCATATAAGTTTTTATCTAAACAAAACAACAGGGACTCAAGTGACATATTTTTTTATTTATTTATTTATTTGATTGGTGTTTTATGCCGTATTCAAGAATATTTAACTTATACAACAGCGATCGGGACATCACAGACAGACCAAAAGAACACTACAGACAAGCCAACAGGACACTACAGACAGGCCATTAGGACACTAAAGACAAACCACCAGGATATTACAGACAAACGACCAGAATTTTACAGACAAGTCAGCAGGACACCACCATACATACAAGCCATCAGGACACCACACTACAGACAAGCCATCAGGAGACTGCACTACAGGCAAGCCATCAGGACACCAGAGATATGCCACTAGGACACTAGCTTTATGCCATCAGGATACTACAGATAAACTGTCATGACATAAATGACATTCCACCAGGACACTACAAGCAAGACATCTGGACACTAGAGACAAATCATCAGCACACTACAGAGTGGTTTCGCTGAACACTGTACCTGATATGATCCACAAACTTGTTACTCTTGTCACTAAATCGGATGGTGTCAGGGTCCCACTGGATCTCCAGCCTCTCCATTTGAGGACAATGCTGGGCAAAGCACTCCACAATCTGGTCAATGTGGACACGCGTGTTGATCCTCAGGAACCAGCCATCTGCTGTGCCCAGAACACAAATCCTGGATAAACAAAACATGAATCAGTCAGGAAGAACAAGGGGAGGCAATCCTTGAAACTGTGTGGCTAAGGGGAGAAAAAGTGGGATCTCAAATTCTAAAAGAGGAGCAGAGAGTAAAATAGTGAGAGAATGCAACATAGGCATTGATTCAGTGGGTGAGTTTAACAAAGCACATAATGGACAAAGTAAAACACTTGAGAATTAAGGCAATGCAGGGTGAAACCAAGAGGAAGGACAACCCTTGAGGAGGCAATAGAGGACTGTAGTAACAAGGAAGGTAGGAGATGGGGTAACCCATCAAAGGGTGGGAGCAAAGGGAGCCAAAGATCGAGTGGCCAAAATGCAATGACAAATGTAGCCATACAACAAGATTCACAGATTAAGTGAAATATAAACATTTAAGACATTACAGTATCTGGATTTCGTATTCCAGTTCTCTACTGGAGAACAGATTTATGACAACAAGGTGTTAATTCAAATCCACTTACACCACAAATCAAATCTTGCGGAATACATGTATACTAGTGCCAAGGAAAGGAAGTATGTTGCTTTTCTCTTCTTGGATAGGAATGGCAACAGATTTGCCACATCCCAGATGAACCTCAAGTGATTGTGGTACAAGATGTTCTATATCATTATTACGGCAAATCAAGTTCGACAAACATGTGGCAATTGAATTAATATAGTATGACGGAGATTTATAGTCTGCAGAAGTTCAGTCTGTGTACATTGACATGAATTATCACCTTTTACTCGGCCATAATCAATATGTAATAAGTAAGAAGGATGCAGAGTGTCAGATATACTTCAAAAAGATTTGCTGCCAGCAGGTCTGGTTATATTATTGCCACAAGAAGGTCATGATATATTGATGGAAGTGTCCAGACTGTGTTTTGTTTGTAGTGAATCAATACTTTCTAGTAACACGGCAAATCCACACCCCTGGACAAGTACATCACCTAGATGTAACTAGGAAGTACAGTACAAGCTAATATTTTTCTACCCTCGAATGTGTATATGTAGATGTAGCTACTCATACCATTAAATTCAAAACTTTATTTAAGAAACCAAAAACTAGAACTGAAAAATTAGTGGTGAATGCTTTATAGAAGCATATTTTCTTATGTAGAAATGTAATTTTTTCTACTGTAAAGTCTACCAGGAGGAAACATCTCACATACTTAATAACCCTCAAGATAGCTTACAAATTTTGACTCAGTAAGTTATTTCCACTCAATATAAAGCATGCCCTAGTTGTTTTCTCTTTCACTGTATCCAATAAGCAAATTACAACAAGAAATGAACATGAACATGTTTACTACCAAACATCTCAGAAGTTCCTTACTAAAAGGTTCTTGCTCAGAATGACCCTCGGTTTTCTTTCACATCCTCGACTGCTTTGTGTGCAAAATGTTTATTTGTAATTATACAAAATACTGTACATCTGTATGTGTAAAGCATGCGCAGTGATAGCAAGTATCTTTTACATATAGTAATTATTGCTGGAAATGTCAAAGACAAACAGTAAACAACATACACTGTAACCCAAACATATGGTTGTCATACCTAAGGTGAAAGATATATTGACACAGTAAAACTAATTCAATGTCAAAGCTGTGTTAGACATTAGGGCAAGCTGACTTCAGGGTGAATAACTCCCTTAACAACTGAAATTCCAGTACCAGTAGTAGACTGCCTAGTACATACTGGACTATTATTGGCTCACCACAGCTCCAGTCTGACCTGAAGACTGCTTTCCTCCCTGCCCATGGTTAATTTGGGCACCATACACACATATGATGCAGCAAGAGAGTTGGTGTCTATCGAGTGTACTGCCTGCTACGGCTATACAACCTCCACAAATAACAAGCCAGTGTACCATGGCTTAAAAATCAAAATACACCTGAACTGCCACGACGTTCAGCAACAAACATGCTGGTGGCCAAAGCACACATCAAATGCGTCACGGCACACGGGGAGTCACATTTCATCAGACGGGTACATCCAAAACCATATGGCTACTTTCTGAAAGTCATCTCGCCTTAAGGCTATGGACAATTAAACCAAATTAACACATTCTTTTATTAATAAGGCTAGTAATTTCAGAATTGAAAAAAGTATGTATACTGGAAATTTGCTCAACAGTGTCTCCCTTGAGACAAAATAACTATCTCAGTGAAGAATCTGAGAAATCAGGAATTGTCTTGCATTTGTACTGGACCGTAAAGTGGAAAAACGGTTTTGCACAGTTAGGAATTTTATTCGTTTCTTCAAGACTTGAAATGGTAATTATTTGAGAGTAAAAAGTATATAACTCTTTGATGTTGATTTGATTTCACCTGATTGGTGTTTACCAAGATGTTAACAAATTTCTCACTTTATGTCAGTGGTCAGGATGATTGCTGGGAGAAACAACAGTACTGTAGATAAATTACCTGCCTCTCGTACTGTAAACAGAGTTTATTTATTTGTTTAATTAATGGGTGTTGTACAAGGTACTGAAAAACACTGTACTTGTGGGCAATACAGCTTCAAACCTCCCAGAATAGCACTGACCAGATGCCATAGATCACCGTTATCACACTCAAAACCTCACTGTGCTACAACAGAGGTCTACCAGCTGGCTGACAATTCCAGATACAGTAGCTTCAGGGTTCCCACACTGTAAGAATGAAGCTGTTTCCAGGAATATATTTCAACAATTTTTTTTCTCACTGGTGCCTCATGCCAGACCATGAATACTTCACTTGAAGAAATGCGGGGGCTGATATGTGGGCCACGCCCAACACATGGTTGATATGTGGGCCACGCCCAGCAGATTGAATCGCACATTTAAAGAATGACTGCCTCTTAGTACTATTAAATCCTAGGACACAAAATATAAACCAAAAATTAACTTCATCTTAAATCAAACAGTTCAATCTTGTCAAAAACTTTACAGATACCTGAATTAAACAAAGGCGGTTTATTAACAAATTGCAAGGTTTTTTTTAAACCAGCACTGTTTTAGGCAAAGTCGGGCCTGGGAATTCCATACATGTAAACTGGGATTTGGGGACGGGATGATAGGGAACCTTGGTGTGCTCTGTGTATAACTCTGAGAGCTTAGGAATACAAAAGCATAATGTGAAGTAGCTCTGCATATTTACAGCCTAAATGGTTGAAAGACAAAAAAAATAATTCGGAAATTTTTTTTTTCTGCAAACCGTACAAACATGATCTCATACATGGTAAGGTCTGCATGCCAGCAATCTGCCCATGGTTGTGGGCATCCCCTACCCAGAGGGTCTGTCCCATTTCTTCTCACCACACTACTGCCTGTGAAATTTTATTGCGTACAGCATTAATCATAAGAAAATAAATAAATAAATACATGATTGAAGTTTCCTGGCATGGATTTAACCAGAAGATGCCTCACTGTCCTTTGAGACACTTTACTTTATGAAGTGAATGCCGCAGAGATCGAAAAATGGGAGAAAAGGTATATAGAAGGGACATCCAGATCTCAAAATCTGCATAAATCTATAGTTTCTACTCAGCCAAAGTTTATATATTCATCAGGGGAAGGTGATCAACAATTATGAATGTCAAACCACAAAATCACTAAGCTCCAATGTCAATGATGATGCCAAAAGATTTATCAAAATACCAAATCTCTGCCAAGAATCTTGGAAGTATACAATGATTAAATGCTAAAGAAAGGATTCCTCATTCCTCTGAAAACAAAACAAACCAGTTAACTGACACTGACAATGCATATACATCCCAGAATATCTGCTTATTCCCATGGTAGTTCAGAAATGAAGGTAGTTAAATGTTGGTGATAGCATCCATCCGGTGTGCTTACTAGGGCTGTACAGATCTGTCTAAACATTTAGGTCTGGCCATCACCTGAGTGGATTAGGGCTGGGTAGCTTACCCACTGGGGCAGTTCTCTTCTTCCCACAGCCCCCAACAGTCAGAACTAAGGATGGGAGGAGCAGGGGAGATGGAGATTGGGGAGATGCTACCTACTACATTACATATTCTAACAAACTACCTTAGCCGCAATAGACATAACACCAAGTGTCATAAACTCAACATCTTCTGCTCTCGTTTTCAGACATAACACATGGCTTTATCCTTGTACCACCTGGTGCCAGTGCGTTTATAGATACCTGGCATGCCTGTAGCTTTGATTAAGGTCTTGAGCTAACATTTGACATTTCACAAACCTGCGTGTTGATCAGTAACAATATTTACCATGACTGAAATGTGGAATTGCTATCAAAACTTAGCATGAACAAAAAAATTACGGATAGAGAGAAGACTTTATAGTCCATTCTAAAACAACGCCTTGTAAAAAGTCTGAAAGCTTAGGAATACCCCTATATCCTCTGAACCATTATGTACCTGAATGTATTTTGCACATTAAACACGTCGCAGCTAGGTTAATGAAGCTGCATCTCTAGAATATTTCCATGCAATTAACTTTAGGATGATCAAGTGAAACTGTGTATAAACAGTTTCAGTTTCATCGTATCTATCTAGTGTTAATTTCATATAATTTTCTGAATGAAGTAAATATAAGGTAGTATCATTCACAAAGGTTATTATTCCTTTAATATTTGCTAAAGATGCCCATTATTGTGTACATTTGACTGTCTTAAAACACTTCGAAGACTTGAAACAAACACCACTGTTACTAGAAGTATTCATACTTAACTGCAGTTCTGTTGCAAATTTCTGAAAAATTAGAAAATTCTCCTCCTTAATACGCTAATTTTTTTGGCTACATAACACTATAAATTGCACTGCTACCTTTGTCTGAGGGACTTTTGTGGAGCAGTATGAATGTGTACACTGACATCCATGCAGGCCTGGTGTAATTCAGGGAAATGCTGACATGTAGGTGCAAACTGGCACCTGTACCAGGGTGTCAGCCTGAAAAACAGGTGCATGGAGGCTGGCTAACAAAATCAACATAATAAAAACCTAGCCACTAAATACATAAGAACAAATCAAGTATTTACTGTAGTTCTGTGTAAAAGCCCGGCTAATGATTTATCAGGGGCTGTTGACTTGTGCTGAACAGCAGTCGAGGGTTTATTTTCATCCCTCTGCCATCTGCTGTAGGAATCAGCCTGCCTGGCCCATGTAATATCTCCCCTCAGTGCTGCACCATAGCGGCGACCTGGGTAGATACAAGCCCACAGCAGAGGTGCTGCTGCATCCACACATTTATAGAGTCCTATAGTACACATCATGTACCCAGGAAACCTTTCTCTAATATAGCCATACGTAGTTGAAGGTAATGTTTCTGTCACAAATAATGCACATTTATTTTGCTTTCAATAAGCGGTATGTGACTGAGTTATTAGCATCGAACATGGCATAACAGAGAAAATCATGGTAGTATACACCTGCATGGGTGGATTATTTCAATTATACGGCTATGAAACCAAGTTCTAGTTTACCAGTGAGAAGTCCATTTCACCGGTTCGGATGTACACTACTGTGCCACAGCCAGAACATGTAAGACTATGTCTGCCTCTACCATGATCAACATTGATCAGATGTTGAAAGTTTTCTACACTGAACTACCCTGAGACTCACACCACACATAACAATTTATGAATTTCCATTTACAGATACTCAGGCTCATTAGTGCAGGCGTCTGTTTATATGAGAAAAAAAAAAAAAAAAAAAAAAAAAAAAAAAAGAAGAAAAAAGCAAAACCACTGCCACAATCTACACAAAAACACTTCAAAAGCAATTTTATCATCGACTATCAGTTGTATCAACTGTGTACTTTTAGATAATCTATTCGTAACGGGTGTTGCAGAGCTGATCGCAAGCCGAGTTTAAAGCATGAACTGTGACCTAAGCCCAGGGAGTTCACAATGCTACACACAAACAACCCATGTCCATACACACACCTTGTATGAACTTGTATCCAGCTAACACTGCCTCATTACCTCCACCTATTTCCTTATCTTATACGAAACAAGGATGAATTACAACAAATACACAATGGCAGAACACCCAAATCCTTATCTGTACTACATGTATCGGGGGCTGCAATGTCACTTTTCGAGAAAAAAAAAATACCAAAAAAGCAACAACACAAAGCCAACAAAAGCTCTATTTTAGAGCCCACTGACTGTGATCAATTGATATGGGACATGAAGAACACCTAAAACCAGACAACATAAGCAGATTTTCAGTTGGCGATATATTTCTACCAGCCATTCACCTTGGCATGACCTAAACAGTGAACCTACATAAATACCAAATTGTGTGCAGAACACCAGAAACTTACATACCATGTCCATGGCCAATATATGCTGTACATTGGAAAATGAGAAAATATTACAACTTTCACAGGAAATTAATTGAGTATCTTGATTCACAGTTCTACAGGATCAAGTTATCCATGACCAAAGACCCAGATCTAACAGGTTTTGACTTCAACAATGTACTGATAATCTATTTTTCATGTTTATGATGAAGTATGCTTACCACTGTCAAACTCCTCAGACAGTTACAATGACTCTCTTCAGATATTCAGAAAATATCCAGTAAACTACCTATGTTCCTCCAGTGCGGCTGGATGCTGAGGTTTAGTCCTACATGCATGTAAGACAGGGTGGTTCAAAGCCAGTTCAGGCTGATACATTGTATCACACTTCAGCAACTAAACATTAGAAACATATTCACCAATTAGCCACGGTAGGTTTGGCTGGATAAGACGCCGTTACTAGGTGAATAGGTTACTACTTACTGGTATCCATGCATGGGGCCCTATGGAAATATACAGCGCAGAAAAACAGGTGTCTTGTTCATTATTCTTTAAATTAATTTACCCGAGGAAAGAGTTTGTTCAGTGAAAGCCTGCTGACATGGACAATCAGCCAGTGTGTTCTGAGAATCCTCAACACACCCAGCAATTCCCGTACAATGCTTATGTCTGTACATGGTACACAGTGTAGGCTGACAGAATGTGGCTGGAGACGCATAGGTATGTTACACACTTTTTACATATCTTAGAATAGAATGTGCATAATATACATGTATGTATAACCCGACAAAAAATCATTTTCACTATATTTTGGGCCAAAGCATGTAGAACACTTTGTTAGTGAGATCCAACAATATCCTTGTACACTACAGTGATTCTTCAATCTGTTCACATCTTTGCAAGGTGTTTATTCAAGCAGGTTCTGAAGGCATTTTTCTCTGTTGACTGATATAATTATACTTTTTGTGGAGCCTTGAAATTAGCCAACCAAACAATGTAATTTTGTCTCAAAAATCAAATTTAAGATGTGCACAAATTGCACACCATGTGAAAAGGTTGAGGATTTAGGGTAGTCTTCTGTCAAAGATTGCAATGGTTCATAATGCAGACATGAGTTTTCAAATATTCAAAATACTGTTCAACCTAAATACTGTTAAAGGCTATATGACATGAACACGTATGTGTCCTGGCTAGTTCAGTAAACCATTTTCCTCAGCCCTTACCTGATTACTGATCATTTTCCAATCAAACACAGAAGGCCAATAACATCCCTGGAACCTGAGTCATGGAATGGTCAATCCAGGGTGTGGCTGCTCTCAAGACACAGACAAAACAACCACGGCCAATTCTGAATGGTTTATACTTTTAAACTTTGTCACTTATTAAGTTCTGTATAAATTGCAGTTTGGTCAGTGGGTATATTGGTGACTGTATAAACAACGTATCGGTGCACTGTAAGTACATCAAACAGTACAATCATTCATGGTACATATCATGGTGTGTGTTGTAATGTATTCTGAAGATATGTGAAAGAACACAGGCATATTATTATGGCCACTATGGTAGATATGATCACTAATTCTTAGCCATTACCTGCCGCCACAGACACCTGGCTGACTACAACACAGATATCACTGTACAACAGATATCACTTACCTGATTTGTTTCAGTTTCGGAATAACGTCTAGCCAGAAGTTCTCTGTGAGCTTCGGCTTTCCAGCCAGCATCAGACCACGCAGGCTTTTCCCATTGGCCCGAAGGAAGTTGTAAATGGCATTCTCAGATAACGCTGGCGTGTTACTTACATCCAGAGCAATTAATTTGTTCAACTTTCCCTTCTCCACCATTTTCTCCAGAATCTGCAGATGGCATAAACAAATCATAAACATTGTTTCATAAATACAGATCATATGTGTGAGAAGTTGTGGAGGTTGTTTTTAGTAAGGCACTGTACAGTGAAGGTTGTTTTTAGTAAGGCACTGTACAGTGGAGGTTGTTTTTAGTAAGACACTGTAAGGTGCTTTATTTCACATAAGAAAACATGGTCTGTCTACACATACATATTCAAAGGGTATTCAGGAAGCATTACACAGCAGTGAACGCAGTGACCTCACCATCAAGCATTTGAACCGTTTTACAGAAAGCTTCTCTCAACAAGTTTATCTTTTTGCAGCACTGTACACATCAACTTGAAAGCATTTGTAACTCTAATGTAAACTACTGTCATTGTTCCTTAAAAACTGTTTTTTTTTTTATAGATATAGTCCAACCTGTATCCACAATCACCTGTGATCAGCTTCCATCTGCCTTCAAAAATTTCAAAATGGCGACCACAGGTTTCTGTAGTTTTTATAGTGATGAAAAGTTATCACCTGCCACTTAGTTAAGACTAGTGAAGTTTGAGGATTACTGGTCAATGGCAGTGAAGTCTGCTGTTCTTTAATCAGATCCTGTCACCCAGCTGGTTATGGTCCTGCACTGCGGCAGTGCATTAGTTCCATGCAGACGTCAGAGCTGTTATTACCATAACATGAACAGTGCATTAGTTCCATGCAGAGGTCAGAGCTGTTATTGCCATCACATGAACAGTGCATTAGCTCCATGCAGACGTCAGAGCTGTTATTGCCATCACATGAACAGTGCATTAGCTCCATGCAGACGTCAGAGCTGTTATTGCCATCACATGAACAGTGCATTAGTTCCATGCACAGGTCAGAGCTGTTATTACCATAACATGAACAGTGCATTAGTTCCATGCAGAGGTCAGAGCTGTTATTGCCATAACATGAACAGTGCATTAGTTCCATGCAGGCGTCAGAGCTGTTACTGCCATAACATGAACAGTGCATTAGTTCCATGCAGAGGTCAGAGCTGTTATTGCCATAACATGAACAGTGCATTAGTTCCATGCAGAGGTCAGAGCTGTTATTGCCATCACATAAACAGTGCATTAGTTCCATGCACAGGTCAGAGCTGTTACTGCCATAACATGAACAGTGCATTAGTTCCATGCACAGGTCAGAGCTGTTACTGCCATCACATGAACAGTGCATTAGTTCCATGCACAGGTCAGAGCTGTTATTACCATAACATGAACAGTGCATTAGTTCCATGCAGAGGTCAGAGCTGTTATTGCCATAACATGAACAGTGCATTAGTTCCATGCACAGGTCAGAGCTGTTATTACCATAACATGAACAGTGCATTAGCTCCATGCACAGGTCAGAGCTGTTATTACCATAACATGAACAGTGCATTAGTTCCATGCAGACGTCAGAGCTGTTATTGCCATAACATGAACAGTGCATTAGCTCCATGCAGAGGTCAGAGCTGTTATTGCCATCACATAAACAGTGCATTAGCTCCATGCAGAGGTCAGAGCTGTTACTGCCATCACATGAACAGTGCATTAGTTCCATGCACAGGTCAGAGCTGTTATTACCATAACATGAACAGTGCATTAGTTCCATGCAGACGTCAGAGCTGTTATTACCATAACATGAACAGTGCATTAGTTCCATGCAGAGGTCAGAGCTGTTATTGCCATCACATGAACAGTGCATTAGCTCCATGCAGAGGTCAGAGCTGTTATCGCCATCACATAAACAGTGCATTAGCTCCATGCAGAGGTCAGAGCTGTTATTGCCATCACATAAACAGTGGGCAAACCAGGAAATAATCCAACCTCCTGTGGTTCCTCCCTCAATATTTATTCATTTATTTGACTGACCTTTTTACACCGTACACAAGAATATTTCACTTATAGGACGGCGGCCAGCATTATGGTGGAAGGAAACCGGGCAGAGCCCAGGGGGAAACCCACGACTACCCACAGGTTGCTGGCAGACGTTCCCACATATGCCTGGAGAAGAAGCCAGCATGAGTTGGACTTGGATTCACAGCGACCGCATTGGTGGGAGGCTTCGGGCCATTGCGCTCCGCTAGCATGCTAACCCACTGAGCCATGGAGGCTCCCCTCCTCCCTCAATGGTTTCTTTCACAAATTATCTGGCTAGCTTGGCTATTATCTTTGTAGGCACATGGTGTTGTGTCTCCATTTTGCTTTGCCAAATACTGCTTGTCCCAAAAACATGGTGAAATTGATATTCTTTCACTTGTGTATTTTGTTTCTGTTGTTGTAGTTGTAGTTTCACCGGTGTTGGAAAACATCATTGACTGAGTATTTATACAGCTCATTTTTAAAACTTTGTTGGAAGTCCAAAACTTTGTTGGAATTGTCGTTTACCTACATAGGTCAAACTGGCCCAGGACATAATAGGGCTTGAAAATGATGAGAATGATGTGTTCCTCTCACATGTGCCTTGACCTGAAGCTCTTTCTGTAAGTACTTATTCAATGCGTGACTAGGCACACTTTTAGGCCAACCCCATAGAGCTTAAATTTTTGGAGTTATTATTTTTAAAATTGTCTATGAAATACATGTAACAGAACGCAGAAGTGTTTTAATAATTATGCATAAAATGAATGTGTATAATATTCCTGAAACTGAATTCAGTTGTAATTTGGCTTGGTCTTGACAACCTGTCTTATGTGGCCAACTGTCACATGCGGTCATATTTTTCTTTTCCCTTTACTGGCCGCATACAACAGGTTTGACTGTATACACTACTAGGTTTAGTTGCAATTCACTCCTGTCATTATTTCATCATGGGAAACAAACTTTTCTGGGAGATGAAGGGATAATGCTAAATTTCCCGTTTCACCGAGATTATGATTTTTCCAAACCATAAACAGCAAAGGTAACTGCATATGTAACCTAAATGATATTAAAGCGTGGTCAAAATGTTAACTACTCTCCCTACAGAAACCTCCTTGCAGCAGCTACATGTACTAACCAATACTGAAGCTGGTGACATAAGTCCAGCAACTTAAAGTTCCAAATAACCACGTTATTTCTTTTTTCTTGCACCTTTTTTTTGGTATTATCTGAAAAAGGAATGTTCAACTTGTGATTTAATTAGTTATTTCTTTTTTCTTGCACTTTTTTTCGTTATAACCTAAAAAAGGGATGCTCAACTTTTGGTCTGCATTTGTAGCGCATCACTAGTCTGGACCTGGCAACTCCTGATATCTCAGCCAACAGCATGTACTATCTGTATAATCTATATAAGCTGTCATCATGTAACTTCACACATAAAAGGTTCTGACAATGCAAATAATGGTTTCAAATGCAGTGCTCTGACCATCACTGACCATGTCGTTGAAGAACTCGCAGTGGCCCAGTCCCAGGAAGGTGAATCCGGGCATTCTGGGAAGGACGTCCATGAGGCACTCTGTGGACAGCTCCGTGGAGGTCAGGTCTAGCTCGGACACGTGAGAATTCTCCCAGGGTACACGCTGCATGTACTGATCCTCCAGCCCTATGAAACACAACATCAGCAGCACATGACTCATTGACACTGCAACAATACAGCACTAGCATATATTGTTTAACTTCATATTCAAGTCTATGAGATAATACATCAATATTCGTTTGCTTATACATGCGCACCCTTAGGCTGTCACTTAAAATATGTTTGTTCTGGGTAACCTGATCAATGCTCCAAACTAGGGCTCTACTCTGAAAGCTTTTCATTGGGCATCAGACTGAATTTCTTGTTTTATTTTCTCTCCCTGCCATTTCTATAACAGTCTTACTTATCCATTTAGCAAGAATACAAAAAAATTTCCCTACTGGCCGACCCTATTTTTGTGAGAGTGTTGTGTTACCCACAACAAAGAAATTTTTAAGGATGGCCTTAATCATACATAATATTTACTTGTTTTATAGCGGACTAACAGGTACTCAAGAATAATATACAATGTTTGACAGCAGTTGGGTTGGTGGATGGAAGAGTCTTGAGATAATATTGCTCTCTACCAGGTAACTATAATAAACCAACCACCAGACCTAAAAGCCCACCCAAAATTCCAGCAGGTCAGTCACAGATTTGTCATATACTTTATAGTGCTGCCTCAGTGTAATACCATATCAAAAGACACCACATGTGGCACTCCACCAGACCTAAAAGCCCACCCAAAACAGTTGGATTTCAACATGAAAGTTCTTCAATGGTCAGCCGTATTTTCATGACGTAAAATTTTGGTTGGATACTTCACTAATGACTGCAATGCATGCAGAAGGTGTGGAGGTAAGAAAAGTGTATTCAAGATAAGCCACACTTCACATTCTCATTAAATGCACACATGTACATGTACCTAGAGTTTACGTATAGTCCCAGTTCAGGAATCTTTTATGTAGCAACACATAAGCAATACAACACACTTAATTATATGATATTCTTGCGTTTTTGGTACTATACTTCAACATAACTGAGCGCAGAAATTCTAAAGAAGCGGCAGTTATGATGCTTACAACTTTGTTGAAAGTATCCTTTAGCTTACCTGCATGCTGAAGGAGAAGCGTGCGTAGCTTCTTACACTTGGAGATCAGGATCTTGAAGGATGACCCCTTGACCCTCAGACAGAAGTTCAAGGCCAGTGCCTCCAGGTGGATACAGTTGGATGACAGCATCTCCACATGGGTGTCGTCCAGGAAGCTGATACCGTAGAGATTGACCACCCGCAGGTTGGGAGTGTGGGCCTTGATCTTACTGATGTTGATCACTTCATAGGTCTCCTCCTCTTCACTGTTAGATACCTCAAATGTGCCTGTTTTGGGGAGATAGTAACACTGTTTGCTTGCTTACGGTTTAATGCCTCTAACATTTTTTCTGACATTTCAAAATTCCAGCAGGTCAGTCACAGATTTGTCATATAGTTTATAGTGCTGCCTCAGTGTAATACCATATCAAAAGACACCACATGTGACACTCCACCCAGCCAATGCACACTTGTAATTTTACCTGTCCAAGCTAACCTGGCCTGTCAGTGGTGTATACCCAGCCACAACAAAGAATAACCACAACTATAATTTCGCAAAAATAGAGCCTTCTTTTTGCTATAGTTCCTTCCCCACTTCTGTCATCATGTGGCGACGACATAAGGACGCCATGCAAGTTGATGTGCAAAAATAGAGCTGGTTGTAGTTTGTCAGTGACAGTCTTCATGTCGCTGGGAGTGGGGACAGCACATAACGTCAAGTAGCTGTATTTCTGTTTGTCGCTTGCAGTAGAGATTGGATCAAGGTTAATATACAGTACCCTTTAAAACACAATGCCTAGATGATTATTTCACCATTATTATTTAAATCTGGGCTTCCTACTAAAGTATCATGTGGACACAAGCCTGGGCTTCCCACTGAAGTATCATGTGGACACAATCCTGAGCTTCCCACTAAAGTATCATGTGGACACAAACCTGGGCTTCCCACTAAAGCATCATGTGGACACAAACCTGGGCTTCCCACTAAAGTATCATGTGGACACAAACCTGGGCTTCCCACTAAAGTATCATGTGGACACAAACCTGGGCTTCCCACTAAAGCATCATCTGGACACAAACCTGGGCTTCCCACTAAAGTATCATGTGGACACAAGCCTGGTCTTCCCACTAAAGTATCATGTGGACACGAACCTGGACTTCCTACTAAAGTACCATGTGGACACAAACCTAGGCTTCCCACTACAGCATCATCTGGACACAAACCTGGGCTTCCCACTACAGCATCATCTGGACACAAACCTGGGCTTCCCACTATAGCATCATGTGGACACAAACCTGGGCTTCCCACTAAAGTATCAAGTGGACACAAACCTGGGCTTCCCACTACAGCATCATGTGGACACAAGCCTGGTCTTCCCACTAAAGTATCAAGTGGACACAAACCTGGGCTTAACACTAAAGTATCATGTGGACACAAACCTAGGCTTCCCACTACAGCATCATGTGGACACAAGCCTGGGCTTCCCACTAAAGTATCATGTGGACACAAACCTAGGCTTCCTACTAAAGCATCATCTGGACACAAACCTGGGCTTCCCACTAAAGCATCATCTGGACACAAGCCTGGGCTTCCCACTAAAGAATCATGTGGACACAAACCTGGGCTTCCCACTAAAGCATCATCTGGACACAAGCCTGGGCTTCCCACTAAAGAATCATGTGGACACAAACCTGGGCTTCCCACTAAAGTATCATGTGGACACAAACCTAGGCTTCCCACTACAGCATCACATGGACACAAGCCTGGGCTTCCCACTAAAGCATCATGTGGACACAAACCTGGGCTTCCCACTAAAGCATCATGTGGACACAAACCTGGGCTTCCCACTACAGCATCATGTGGACACAAACCTGGGCTTCCCACTACAGCATCATCTGGACACAAACCTGGGCTTCCCACTAAAGTATCAAGTGGACACAAACCTGGGCTTCCCACTACAGCATCATCTGGACACAAACCTGGTCTTCCCACTAAAGTATCATGTGGACACAAACCTGGGCTTCACACTAAAGTATCATGTGGACACAAACCTAGGCTTCCCACTACAGCATCATGTGGACACAAGCCTGGGCTTAACACTAAAGTATCATGTGGACACAAACCTGGGCTTCCCACTAAAGTATCATGTGGACACAAACCCAGGCTTCCTACTAAAGCATCATCTGGACACAAACCTGGGCTTCCCACTAAAGCATCATGTGGACACAAGCCTGGGCTTCCCACTAAAGTATCATGTGGACACAAACCTGGGCTTCCCACTAAAGTATCATGTGGACACAAACCTAGGCTTCCCACTACAGCATCATGTGGACACAAGCCTGGGCTTCCCACTAAAGTATCATGTGGACACAAACCTGGGCTTCCCACTAAAGCATCATGTGGACACAAACCTGGGCTTCCCACTAAAGTATCATGTGGACACAGACCTAGGCTTCCCACTACAGCATCATGTAAGCTATTGATGCCAACATCAAACTGAGGGGGACAGCATGGTATGTTGGTAAAATACAGCTGCAGAGAGTAGGCAGGATCTAGCCTCTATAGATAATAAATCCATGCCTAAGCCCGCTATAGCTGGATCCCCCTCTACATGGTAGCAGCATTAGGAAAAAGGAGGGTATAAATGTGAAGGTCATCATAATTTAATGCCACTACCTTCTACAACAACGACATACGGGGATTAATTCTAACATCAGGACATTTAAAAAAAGACATGATTTGTCCGCCCTGTTAGAGCCGACCTTGTCAGCTTTTTTAATGTTAGTGTTAGTTTCTAATGTTTTTTCACTGTTAGAAAGAATAATTAGCAGTAGCACTGGCCTGCAGCTAATACCACACTGTATCATGAAATGCATAACTCACCTATGAGATGCAAGACTTCTAACGAAGACAGACAGCTGTAGATACGCCTCATAAAACCCTCCAGGAAAATCACCTCCGACAGACAAATACAGAGACTTCGCAAATTGCACGGAAAAGCATTCAACTCATTGAAGTCGTGGAGCTGCATGGCACTGGAGAAGTCCAGAGTCAGGTATTTGAGGTTAGGGCATTTGTTGGACAACTCATGCAGCACTTGTGGGGTGATGAGTTCACTCGGCAGCTCCATGTAGCTCAGGGTGGGGCCGAAGCGAATCCCAATCAGAGCTAACAAAGCCTCCATACTGTTTATGTGAAGACCTGAATAGTCCGGCCTCAGAGACACGGACTTCCATAACCGACTGTCGTATGCTATCACACGAAACTTCCTACACACCCGGGCTATCTTTCCCAACTCTTTCTGCCGCAGGAAAGAGAACACACGCAGCAGAACCTTGTCAGGTAGTTTGTCCATAGTAACAGACTGTCAAGAGAAGAAAATAGACATCTGTTAAAACAATGGATAGAGTATTAGATAAAATTACCTCTGCATTTGCAGGTAGTTGATCTAAAAGTTAGAGAAATTCTTTTCAAGATGTAAATGTAAAATGTTTGTGTGTAAATTCTTTTAATATAAACACAAACATAAGAAAACGGTTACTTGGTTAAGTCAGCTTTTCCACTTTCTGTAGCTAAACAATTAGCACAAAGTTTCTTGCCTTCTCAGAAAGCACCTATTACAAATGAAGTGGTGTGTTGCCTTTCAACAACTTTCTCCACTTATTAGTTTATCCTCAACAACAGCAGGTACTTGGGCAAATACAAGTACCTGTGTGTATGTATTTTACAAAGATTCTACAGGTAGATAAGTAAAAGTAATCATCAACTGAAGGCTGGGTATTAAAGTCTGTTGTAACAGACCATCATGCAATGGGCCTACACCTACAGCCTATTATTACGCCAATGTCATTTGCAATGGGCCTACACCTACAGCATGTTATTACGCCAATGTCATTTGCCATGGGCCTACACCTACAGCATGTTATTACACCAAAGTCATCCACAGCAGAACCCGAAAGCAGCTATATACACACTGTGTACATAAAGCAACTCCACTGTCAAACACAGTGTTGCCCTATTTTATTAATCAACCACATAAACTGAATTTAATTATGCATGCGAGTCAACTGTATAACTGACATGGACAAAGCTCATTGAAATGTGTACAATATACATATCTGGTTTACATGTTACCTATTAGACGTAGTTGCATAAACTGGTGTTACATTGGAATTGGCGTCCTGTAAGCAGCCACATTGGATATCAGCAGTTCAATGTATGGCCTTGAGCCTATAGCGACGCTCAAACCGCCAATACAAGACACTGACCAATATCTAAGTAAACCATTCCTACAATTCACAAATTACTTCATGTATACATACTGTACTTTAAAGAAAAGAAAACACTAACACCAGACCAAACATACAATCATCAGGAAAGTATCCAAGTTTGAAAAGCGTGTTTTTCATTTTTGTCATGCTTTGTAGCTCAGGTATCACGGTTCAAAGTGAGTTTAAACGAGAAAATCGAAAGCACCGCCATGCTATTTATTTTAAATGTGTGTGTATGGTTCACTAGACAATGCTCTAGTGCACAGTCTACAAAATGTAAATAAAGAAATGCGCTGTACTGTATACTGATATAAATTACACGGTATATCAATATGTTCTTGGGAGCTGTACAGCCGAGGTTGCCATACAATACACTCGTTGTGGAAAAAAAATTCTTTAATGAATAGGGGAGTTTCGAGAACTCTTTTACCGCTAAAGGTAAGAAAAGCCCTACTGTGCCATATGGACTGTCAAAAATGTCAGGCAACTATTTCTGATTACATTTACTATGACATGGACGTCTAAAAAAAGTTTCCACAAAGGTTATTCAGACTAATCGTCCAATAGGGAAAACTGAGATGCTGGAAGTTTTTTAACTTTAGAAGCTCCTCAACAAAGGAGAGGTCGTTTGTACCTCCCTAACACAGCAAGACAGGTGATCGGTACATTAAAGTGAACAAAATTGCCATTTTGAAAGTCACATGACACAGTTGAACTCTTTTTACCTTCTGCGGTAACAGAGCTCTATTTCGCAACTCTCCTACTGATGTCACACTCTGTCAATTGGTGTACATGTGAACCCCAGTTCTGCAACTCCCAGCTGGCAGGCAATTCTCATATTTACAGAAAACATTGAACTTGACACTTTCAAACATTTCAAATGGCAGCAACATAATATCATCAAGACTATAAAAACTGGCCCTGACAACTAACATATTTTTATTTAAGGTGCAAGGGTATTTCTCTTTGAGATGCTTTTTTTTTTTAAACAGTACACAAAGGCATCTGTTGATACATGTAACTAGCCTTGGATCACGTAACATTTAACACAATGTTAACAGATTTAGGTTCTGCCCAGTTGAAGATAAATACTAGTATCAAGTACAGGAAGTATGCACATTCTATCAGACTCTGGATCACTGTGATTGTAATAAGCCCAATCTGCATTCCAGCAGTGTTGGGAGTTCAAGCAGGGTTTAAACGAGATGAGGCAGGGGCTTACTGCATCCTAATGCTGCTGAAAGGAGTGATTTTACGGTAGCTGGTAACGGTGTGGTTGAGCTGACACCCTCGACTACCATCAAATCACACCTTTTAACCGAGATGACTTGCGAGCGCCCCCACCTTGTCTTATCTCCTTTTGCGTGAACTGCAAGATTTAAGAAATGCCACTTCGGTCAATTGAAATGTGATGATTTTTGTGGTGTGTTCCACCACGAGTTGTAAAGGAAAAGTGCCAGAAAAATGTTGTCTAACGTCACAAAAAGCACTATACTGCCTGGTGAATGATAACTGTCTACATATATAAACGAAGGAAAATGACAAAATGAAATGAATAACTATATTAATAAGTTTTATCTAATATCTAATAAATAAAGAAAACTCAAACGATGTAGTTATCACACACTTGTAACTGCATGCTGAGCTCATCCATCTACAGGGGCTAGTCACAACATCATCAGCATTTCCTGGATTAAGACATCGTCTAGCTAAAACTGCTGTCACGGGTAACACGGGACATTCACAACGACAACATGTTGACATATCCGAACCGGGGGACAATATGAGTCGGGGTCGGCATCGTGAGCGCCCGACACAACTGCGGCACCCTGAGAAATGTCAAACAGGGTGGCCCGCCGACCCGTCATTCTTCCACTTCCTTAGCCACTTCACCACACCGAAAGGGAAGCTACAGTTCGTCGGAAGCGGTAGAACAATCCGCACGGCTCATACACCAGCAGTCTTCCCTCCCTTGCTTCACAACTCCAACTGTCAGAACCGCTTTACCAACTGATCGCGGTTTGTGGCTTTCCCGCGGTCTGCCTTCGCTATTGAGAGCCTCGTCCTTCGGCAGTTGCCGCTGAGAGCGGAAATTTCCATATACAGAGCCTAGCTCATTATGTATGTGACGATGCTCCCCGAATATGGTGAGAGTGCTGCTGAGCTAGTTTCTATATGTTGCACAGTTTCGCAGTTTGAGCTCACAGATATACGAGATGAATTTACACTCGGAAAGACTTCTCTAGTAGAAATTTAGGCATAACGCACGTGTATAGTCGATTTTTTCTCACATACAAAATAAGCTGAACCAGCGACGCACTTTCGTATCCATTAAGTGTCTACGTCAACTTTCAATCAACATCACAGTCGAGATCGTCGGAGAAAGCGAGGCGGTTGAGTTCAAAGATAAGACAATGTCGGTCATCAACTTGAAGTTTGGTCGAAGGTGATTATCATTCGAATGGCCAAAATGACAAAAGATAAAGGGCCAGTGTTTGCACTGGCTGTCTTTCTATTGTTTATCGGACAGACAGTGGGAGAAATTCATCGTGCGAAGGCGACCAAAGCGAAACCTCTGCCCCGACCACGGACGGACTTGTTCACCGACTCGGAGAACGGCGTGGTGAATAAGCTGTCTGACTACACCATGGATGCTGCCACAGAAACTGACGTCTTCTTTTCTTCAAGTCGAAAAGAAGCATGGATTTATTCATTGGTAGGCTCTATTGTGGTTGGCTTGAGTGGAGTTTTCCCACTGCTTGTTATACCCATAGAGGCCGGCCCGTCTTTACAACATGGACGTAAGTATAAGTTAATGCCCGACTTCTCCATATCAAGTTTCCTGTCTTAGTCGTAGAACCCTCATCCACTGTCACATACACACGACTGTACAATGACATGCGCTGTACCCATTTAATTATCTCCCTGTGTAAATCACAGGCCCTCGTATGGATCAAGCAGGCCCGGTCTTAGTACATGATTATGCCTACTACATGTATTTGTACATAGAAAGACCAGGTCGGAAACAAAGTTTCACCCATTGTGGAAATAAAGCTTACACCCTAATCTTAGACTCATCTGTACTTTCTTGTGTCCTGCGGGTCTTACGCCGCCAATAGATTGTCGGAAATATTCACAATGTGAACATAATCCATCAAAATGTTAGCATGACGATTCTCCCTGATCTCGACACAGCGCCATTGTTTGTTGACACTTCCATCCAGGCCTGCTGGAGCAGTAGGAGGGCCTGAGGTCTAAATTGTAAAGTTGTGTAATTTCCATTTAGTCAATATCTGATGAAATAAAAGAAAAGTTAATTTAAAAAGATATTCTAGTAATTTAAATTAAAGTGGAAAAAAATGGAAGACTGTCTGCAAGCAGTATGAACAATGGAATTAAAAGAAATAATGGGAGAGGAAAAGTATCACAAAGAATTTTAAGTTTTAGTTTTAAAAAACATATTTACATTTCAGAAGAAAACATCCTGGCACCTGTATGTCTACCCTTAAGTTGTTGTCCAAAATGGTTAACTGCAGGCATTTAAATGACAAACTCTTTCATGTTGCAGATACATGTAACCATTATATTCTGTGAAGTAGCACATTTAAGTTAAAGTCTTTGTACTGTATCACTGAAACATGTGGTTTGCTGCATTGTATAATGCTTAAGAACACATCTGGCAGAAATAGGACAACTTGTGCCGAAAGCATTACTGAACAGACCCTGTGTGCTTGGAAGATTTAGCCAGATTAATCACAACTATGGAGTTAAATCGAGCTGCTACAACTCCACCGCCCACGTGTGTACAGATGTGCGTGACTGAAACATGTTTGCTGTACACATTTCTCCAAAAAGTATGAGGAGGATAGAAATGTGCAGCTTTGGCAAACCATATTAAAGTCTGTACAGTGGACTGTAAGTCATGTAAATTCAAGTGTTTTCGTCTCAGAAATGTCACCACAGTTCATCACTGAGATGGAAGGAAATGGCCGTGAGTTTGCATACGTATTGTACACAGTATATCCTGAACGACTAGGTGTATTTCAGTGGCTGTCTCCTAACCCACTTCCTGGATCATTTCCCATGTGTATGTAAACTGACAGAGCACCTGTCACACCCAATGAGAACTCAAGAAGATCAAGAAGTATGGTTCCTGGTTCTGTTACTACCCTTAACAACACCTTCTCAATTGTATTCAGATAGATTCTAGGTCATTACACGTGTAGCTATATGTACTACGTAAATGTGTATACTAGCTTTAAATGTTGGCCGGCTGGTCACCAGGTGTTGTAGTCTGTACATATTCTAGTGGACTTTTGTGTACTTTAGCAATAATGACTTTTGTCTTTGTATGCTAAATTGTCACACTTGCTTTATATATTGGGATGTCATGAATGTCCATATAAAGAAAACTGGGGGGACAGGTTGGTGCAGTTTTATTTAGGAAATCATAGTTTGTTCATTTGATTGTAATGCTGGCATGGTGTGTAGTGGTTCATGAACTTCAAGATTAGGTCGAAATAAATGCTTTAATGATCTTTTTTAGTTTCTGAATTTCTGACAAATTATGGGAGAATTTCGGATGAAATTAAAAACAATTTAATTGGATAACATTTAGTTGCATATTTTATTGTTGTTTAGTACCATACTCAAAAAAATAAACAATTTGATCGTGGATAGAGTATATTCGTTAACCATAAAGGGTACGTATAAAATAAGAGATTGTGTTAAAACTATTTACCTTTTTATTGTTTACATGTATGTCTCTGACTTTGAATTAATGACTACACCTCCTTCAGTATCCCAACCTGTTTGATAGTGGCCTAGGTTTTTTTCTGCCCTCTGGATATATGTATACATATACCTGCAGCTTTTCAATGTGCATGACCTCCTCTTAATACAGGACAAAAGTTTGTCATGTTTTCGTGTTGAGATTTCGCAGAAATATGAATGTGGACTCTACATGAATGAATAAGAAATGCTGTTAACCTGTTAATGACATACTGTGATAATCATCAGAACACACAAATACGGACCCGGCGTTTTTCTTGACATGGACATGAATAGATCTGGTTGCAGCTGCTTTTTGAAATTGGCACTCAGACATGTCATTTATTTTCTACACATTTATAAATTGATTTATTGATTAAATCACAACTAAAACTGCAGGCCCTTCATCAGATCCCACATTGCTAAGGATAGACACTTTTATTAAATTAAAGATGTTGAATGTTAAAGTTTTGGCTCATATTTATAGAATATCACCGCACATCTCGCATTTTACTTGATTCTGATTGATTCACCCGCTTTATAGCTCATTTCATTTTTGGCGAAGTTTGATTGAATTTGTATCAAAACAAAATAAATAAAAAGAATAAAAAAATAAGTTTTAGGCCGTTATATGCTTCTGAAAGTGCATTTGTAAAGTCCAACTTACGGAGAAAAACATGCACTTTACTTAACTTAATTCTGAGTGTGTAGCGCTGTCCTTTCTTTGACTGTTTAGCGTGGAATTGTTGTTGTGAGTTGAGTGCTGGAGGAATTTAGGAAGGATTTACATAAGTCTACAGATTAGTGTGGCAGGCTGTGGCAGAGTGACCTTACCAGTGGTTGGTCAGGCCACCTGCAACAGTTGGACACAGCAGGATAACAGTCTGTTTACCTGTTCACACAACATGTTTATCCAGGTAGGCTTTTCTGAGGTAATCAGTCAATTACAAGTGTTAACAAGGTTTAAATAAACCCAGGTGATGTCAAACATTGTCTGTCATGGAACACAGAGGATATGATGTTGGATTGACCTCAAATGGTGTAACAGACACAGACTTTTAAAGGTTTCATGGATATATTGCATACAATGTCATATGGTACTGTAAATTTGTGTCTATCCTTGGGCCCATCATTACTAAACTAAATGTCAAAGACTTAAATTCAAAAGAGCAATCAAATCATAATAATTGAGAAAAAAAAAACCCAATAAAAATCAAAGTAAATGAAAGCCAACAAGAACTACTATTGTTGATTGCTGCAACATTTAAAAACAAAGGGAAATTATCTTGTATGAGGTGTAATTATTATGAGTTGCAAGCAGTGACAGAAACTGGAAAGGCTTGAATTTGTTATAAGAGAGGAAGGTGTTAAATGTTTACACTCAAACTAGAACACAAATACATTGCTGAGTCAGTTAAAGTATGTGTATAGAGTTATGGATGTCTTGTTAGAACCCTCCTACATCCATTACATACTGACCCATGGAGTAATGATGTTTCAACTTAAGTGAACAAGTTTATTAACCTCTTCCTGGGAAGTTCAGATTTCTGGGTCATCATGACCTGAACTCCATCCAGCTGGAATGGTTCATGGTCTTGAGATCTTGTTTGACCTTGAGGCTTGATGGAATGGTCCTAATACACTCTTGGTTTTACAAGTAGCTATGAGTACTTATGTGTATACATGTATGTATATGTGGTTCCCTGCATTATTGATGAGATTAAACTATTAGTAAAATATTTTGCGAAAATTGGCATGCAGTGTAGAGGCTGATGATAATGTGTTTCTAGATTCTTGCTGTAGACATGTTTAATACACAAAGTAACTTGCTTGAATATTGTACATTAAGATTATGCAAATTTTATACATGAAATTTCAGTTTTTGTATTAAATATAGCAGTTCATGCAGGCCAAAACAGCTCTGCAACCTTCATTGTCTACTAAAGATGTTCATTTTGAATGTTGGATGCCAGTAACTGTCGAGGACTGGCAGATCAAAATTGTTCACGTACACGGATTGCTGGCAAAAAATGTCTGAATGTGTAATATTACTGAGTGAGGCTATTTTTATGCCTGTCAGATTTCTGCCAGCTCGGCTATAATTTCAAATGAGTTTCAGCCATTATTGATTCCTACACTACAGGTACTGCTCCCAGCCATCTGCAGATTTCGGGGCTTATTGGCCATTTTCCTGCAGGAGTTACTGCCCTTACACAATTATTTTACAATACCAGATATGAGCCTGTCATATTTATGGAGCTTGATTTCTCAATTTCATCTGTTAAATCTGGAGATCATCAAAGTAATAGTGTGGAATTATGTCTTTATAAGATTCCTTGGAGTGTAAATTCTGTAATGTATTCGTCCTATTGTCAATTTGTTATCTATAGTATGAACATTTTATGTGGCTATCCAGAGATTGTAGCAGTGAATTTCATGTATCTGATTGATCTAGTGGAGATAGTTCAAGCTGTAGCAGAATTCCCCACATGTGCGTCCAATATTGATTTGATAATATCTGAACAAACACAGCTGTGCTTTTCACTGTTAAAAAGCTAAATGATACCAAAAAACATGTTGAAACAAGTGTTACAAGATCAATTCAATTTCCTGTTCAAACAGCTTATCATAATCAATGGATGTTATTAAAAGATAGACGCTGTGTTGTTTATAACACCTGTCATAGCTTAGGGTTAGATGAGGGTGAATTTTTTCCATTTTCCAATCCCTCAGTTACAGAGATAGTTACAGAGATGGTGTCATCTGAGGAGTTTGCAGTGTCCCTGCAGTGGGCTTGCCGTGAGCAATGAGGCCACATATGCATGTACCTGTACATGAGAATCCAGGTGCCATAGTTATGGCTGTAGCCTCAGGAGGTTACCCAGGTACGTTTACCTGGTGAAGAGGCATGGAGTTTGCATGTTTTTCTCCTTACAAACCAGACCACTATGGCATAAGTGAAATGTTCCAGAGTAGGGCATAAAAATCCCAATGAAATAAAATAACATACATATATGGCAAAGACAAGATTCTTTGTTGGACATAAACTGACCCCATCAGAAAGATAGATTTAGTTTTTAGGGTGTTGGTCAACTTACATCCAACAAGTATATTTTTAGTGATGGCCTAAATGGAAGCTTTTTGGTACATTGTGCAATAACACATTGTTTAACAATACACTATTTCTTACTGAAGCTTTTACAGCTTGTTGACATTTTAAAAGAGCAACAAAAACCTGCTAATCATTTCAGTTTCAACTTAATAATACACATTAATTGCACCTTTCATATGTTATACTCATTTGCAGCATTTTAGTTTTTTCTCAAATGGTTTTATTTATTCTATAAATGTAATGCAAAGAGAAAGGAAAAATTACTAAGTCAGTAACTAAATACAAGAAATACCTCGGCAACATAATTTTTAATAGTGTATTTTGGATGACATAGTCGATGTGTGTGAAGTCATGCCAAGCCTGATTTCACCTTATCAGTCTCAAGCTCAGTGTATCAGAGAGCTTTGTTAGCAGTGATAAAGTTCAGCGATTGTCACTCTCTTATCTTCCATTTACACCAGATATGTATAGTTGTATGAGATTTAAATTTCTTTGATTTCAAATGTACCCTAATTCTTTTAATTATTGGGATAGATATTAGTCCTACTGAAAGCAAAATGTTGCATTTCTCCCCCGTGTAAAAAAAAATAAAGATATGGATATGTTGGTCACACATTGGTCTAACGATGGGAGAAAAAAAGGTTCTTTGTATCCCTGTTAGGTTTACATATATGTTAGCTAAAAAGGGCAGATCATATGTCCCAGAAATTAGAAGAATTAGGGCACATGCATGTATGTGAAGCTCCTGCTTTAAATGTACATAGGGATGGGTTCAGGCTGAGGATATACAATACATGTGCCCTTGTACAGTGTTGATTAAAACCCCCACCTTGGAAAAGGGTGCCATTACACAATAGATTGGAAGTAGCCAGTGTACACATGTGTGGTGTGTCGCAAAGACTTTACGCTGAAGTGTAATAGCAGTTACATGTACATGTGTGCATGTATGGATTATTGCCAGTTGACCTTTAACCTTCTGGTAACAAAGAAAAAACATTAGTTAAAAGTTATGTAACATTTCAAGGGAATGGATGTTCACAATAACTTCCCATAAGCTCCCCACATGGCCTTGTCATAGCCAGATAATTGAGATGATCATCTGAAGTGGTCTTCTGGTTTCTGTGTTAAAATAACAGTGGTAGCACTGAATGCTAGACAGACATTCATAAACCACGTGAAGATGTATGTATGATATGTTATCAAATTGATACAACAACTTGTCCAGTAGCCATTTAATGAGCAAATCATGAAGGACATTAGTAGAACACAGTGCAGGGCATAGCTGGGTAGACACATCAAGGCAGATTATAGCCCTATGCTGGGCTTTTACTCCTACAGACTATACTATAATGGACACAGAATTTGTTTCAAATGAGTTTTAGCAAGCTTTGATTACATGGTTATATGTTACATTTGCATATACATACATGGATCTGGTATCATGGTTAGATCAAGATGTGGGAGGTTTGTGACTGCTCTTTGCTCAAAACACAAAACCAAAAAACTGAAAACTAAGGCCCTGGCGAAGAGGACTGTGGATAGATGTACACATAGACTGAAATCTAATGAAGGCTATTACAATGTCAGACACACGAACATTGTACTAGTTGGTTGGTTTGACTTGTACTCTCTGGGTTTCATGGCCCATAAAGTGGACTGACAGCTTGTAAGTGGAAGATTTGAGATAGTCAGATAAGGAAATAAATAGATGCACATCAAAGGAGCCATATGGTGAACGAGAAACAAAGTATTTGGGGCTATGTATTACATGTCTAACTTTGTGGAAGTAAAATGTTTTTTGTCAAATTTCAGGAGATACATGGATATGTGATTAAGTTAATCAGACTATGAACGCGTGGAGTACATATGTGAAATGACCATGGGACTTGGTCAAGTTTGATCATACATGTACACTTTAAATTGGGTAATGATTATTGTATCAGGGGTCAAAATCATGACTGGTAAATGTCACTGGCCATGGGGACAGCGTCGGTGGAGGTCTGCTGGTTGGTCTGCAGTTCAGATAAATTAGTGGAACATGATGATTATGATCAAACTTCATCTAAGTGTATACATGTAGCATTTAGTAGAGGACATATTGTTCAAGGATTGCCTGATGAAAATGCCACTGGCCTGTCATTGGCACATATATCTATATAAACAGGAAGTACTAAAACAGGAAGTACCTGCAGCAGTTTTACCTTTGCAAAGGAACATTGGAGGTTTGTGCTAAAGCGTCAGCATTTGTGACTTTGGTCAGCATACATGTAGCAAGTACAATGTAAGTGGTTGTCATGAGTCTGAATTTAGCCCTGTAACCTTATCCATGCAGAAAGATTTTATTTATGTATTTGATTCGTGGCCAGCATTATGGTGGGAGG
The DNA here is from genome assembly GCA_016165875.1 of Acanthopleura granulata. Lineage (NCBI taxonomy): Eukaryota > Metazoa > Mollusca > Polyplacophora > Chitonida > Chitonidae > Acanthopleura > Acanthopleura granulata. Next base: position 5,311,056 of record JABBOT010000001.1, read on the forward strand.
AATTCGGGCAGAATGGCAAGGGAATCCCACTGACCCTTCGCAGGTTCCATGCAGAAAGACATGTCAGCCAATGTTTGGAAGTGCCATTTGTGCACATTCACATACTGTATTTGAACTCTGTCCATTACTTCTTGTCTTATTCCTTTATACCTACACTTTATAGACAGGTTTGTGTACCTGAGAGTAACAAGAAAACAGTGGTTAATACATATGTTTTACTTAAACTGAACAGACCAGAAATAAAATGGCAAAGACTAAGCTGAGGCAGTAACAATCAGGAATTATTGTATACAAACCTCTGTCAGTGTCAGGATTGGCACCATGCGTTAAAGCGACTGCTTTCTTAGTATTTCCATTAGACATTTACATATAGACTAGTTGTTTGGTATAGATACTCACATGTCTAGTTCTGGAGTTCATGTTGTCAGAGTGTGAGATTCTGGGAGAATCAGCCTGGGGTGTGAGGCTAAGGCGCCCGAGGATTCCACCACCCAGCAGTTGCCTTTAGCACATGGAGTAAAGGCCGACAATTAGCCAAGGGAGGTGAGGATAGAGCTCTGGTGCTCCAGGAGATAGAGTTTGCTGTGAACATGTATGGCCATCCATCCCTGCCACTCAGACTAATTAATGTCTTAGCTTGTAGGACAGAGCGGCCGCCACGAGAAGAACCTGCAAATAGGTGCAGACAGCCTGCAGACACACAACAGCAGCGTGTCAGCTGGCCTGGTAGCAGGTCTAGTCCTAGAGCTTAAGTCTTGGAATCCTGCGTCACGACTTGCCTGCACCGTGCTGCATATTGTGATTTGCAGATGTAGTGAGCTTAAAGAACCATCTGCTGTCCATGGCTTTTTACTGGACGATGTGAGTGCTTTTAGCAGATTACTGTACTGTGTTTTGTCCATCAGTAACTGACCTGAACAACTGTGTATAAACAGGGCTAAGCTGGCCTCATCAATATTCCCATAGCCCTGTTTGTGGTATTTGTTCATGGTTTCCGATCACTATTTTATTGGCCCGGTGCTTATATTATATTCATGTAGTGATACAGTATTGTCATCCATTGGTGTTGTCAGCATGGCACTAGGTTTTTTGTCAGAAGTGCAGCGTCTGTATGTGAATACAAGGTCACCTATTGTACCTTAGCCAAATTTCCTGTTCAAGACCGGAGGCTGTCAAAACATGTGCATTCCTGTTGAGTTTATAATTTGTGTAGCTTTGCAACTCAGTTCATTGAAATTAGTAAATAATGGTGTGAAAATTGTGAGAGTACGGGGAAATGAAGAGCTTGCATATTGATTCCTATTGTTCATACACTTGGACTATTATAACTGTCACATACACTAAGTGTTGATAAATTACTGGTGGTGCTATAGTTACTGTCAAACCAATTTCTGGATATCCACATGGCGTATATTCCACAGTGCAGGTCCCGTATATATACATGTGTGTTACCTTCTGTGCTTGCAGCTCATGCCCTGTCTGAGCCCAGTCATGCCATTTTGTCCATGATTCGTTTAGGAGACGAATGAAAGGGAGTTTTTTTTATGGAATGCATGATTTATTTGCTGATTTAATGGATCTCCCTGCGTATACTAGTTATGTATTCTCCTGACATTATTCAGTTTCCTGGATTTACCGTCAGCCAGTTTTTTTAAACCAATATTGTTTGATCTTAAACGTGCAAGTTAATAATAGTTGCATTCTTTGTTTTGGAATATAACTGTTTCAGTCTTGGAAATTTTGCAGTGTTTGTGTCTGTGGACAGTTTAATGATAAGATAGATGGATGATCTGAGGAAAAACATGTGACTTTATCTTACCTTAACTGTGGGTGTAAAAGTACTCTTTCAGAATTAGCAAATAAAGGCCATAGAATGATACTTTTCTTGCCAATGCTTAAGATTTTCTGATGAAAAGTAAATCAAACTTCCCAAGAAAATTCTTATCTGGCCATATTAGGTGGATGAATCAATCAGACTCAAACAAACTGTGTCCCTTGGAAAAATTCTGGGTTAGGTGAAATTCTGTATTTATACCATATTGATAGTACTTTTACATCTAAATCCTATGGGAAATTGGGGCCTCTGTGGCTCAGTAGGAGTGCTAGGGCAGCACAATGACCCAGAAGCCTCCCACCTGAATGCAGTTGTTGTGAGTTCAAGTCTAGCTCATGCTGGCTTCCTCTCTGGCAGTACGTAGTAAGGTCTGCAAGCAACCTGCGGATGCTCTGCGCTGTTTCCTCCCACCATAATCCTGGCCACTGTCATATGAGTGAAATATTCTTGAGTACAGCGTAAAACACCTATGGGAAATCTGGTGATGATGCTACATTTCACCCATGACTTAGCAAGCACTCTTTTCCCTAGTTTTGCTGATCTTAGACAAGCATGTTCAGTTTTGTTTAGGAGATGGGATGATATCGTACTGGGAAGATATCATTTACTTATTTATTTGAACTTGGGGGAACCCACGACCATCTGCAGGTTGCTGTCCAGGTTGCTGTTGGACCTTCCCACCGGAGAGGAAGCCAGCATGAACTGGACTTGAACTCGCATTGGTGAGAGGCATGGGGTCATAACACAGTGCTGGCTTGCTAACCTCTCGACCACTGGGAAAATATAGCAAAAGTAATATTTTATGACATTTGTGTGCCTGTAAAATAGCCTTTTGGGGGAGATTTTTAGTCCATTTTAATGTCATACTCATGCATTGGAGAAACTTTGTGTGATTGTTACTTGATTTAAGATTTCATTCCCTTAAGACTATTAAACGACACATGTGCTTTTATCTTAGTGTGAGACTGACCCCACAGCTCTGTCCACAGATGGTCCTCAACATATTGACCAGTGGTGGACTGGTAGGCTGACCTGTCCTGATTTACTGGTCAGTTGTGTTTGGATAAGGACATAGGTCATATGGTGACTCTCTTTGGCCTCTTTTATCTGCTTTGTTGCTCATCTTGGCTACAAAGGATTCTCCAGGTTTTATCCCCAGTAGTCCCAGATGGTATACCATATGCATATTCACCACATGCTTCTAATGTAGAGGATAGGCAATCTATTTATAATGCCACGTTTATGGACACATTTCTACTGAAAATATGTAATAAGTCCTCCCCCCCCCCCCAAAATGTTGTGAAAGAGACATTTCCTGTAGGATATTGTAGAGTTACTCCCAACATAAGGCAGTTTAGGGCATATTATAGTGATGCTCATTTCCCTTAAGCTGAAAATGTTGGCTGGTGTAGAAGATGGGTTTTGTAGTAAGTCATTATATCACTTCCACAACAAAGACGAGTTCTGGTATCAAGGGAATTCAACATGATTTTATGTATGTCCAGATGTTAATATCAGTTAAATCTGTTATTCCTCGGGAATATTGTGGGTGATAGATAATATAAAGCCCTTTATGTCAAAGTTTGAAGGACACAGAAGTGGTACTGCAGTATAGTATGTATGTGAAAGTACCTTGTGACCTGTTTACACACAGAATACAGACTTGTACTTCTAGATTTGATGAACAGTTTGTAACATGGTCTGCAAATGATGTGGTACCAGAAGCTCTACCTTAGATATGCATGTGCTGAAATGTCCTGTATTGTGTATGAAGCCAGTGGCATTGAATAAAACACGAAGCAACATGTTTTTAAAACTGTTTTAAATATACTTGGTAAGATGTACAGTGTATCTTCCATTTTTTGAATAGATCATGTGATGCTTTGCTCATATTACTGATACTATTTAATATATACATCTTAGCTTACATGACCACACTCAGCTTGTTGGAATGGACAAGCGTGTAAAGCTAACTTTTGTACATGTATCTTCTCTACTTATCAGTTCATGTGTATGTTCTCTACTTATCAGGCCCATGTGTATTTCTGTTGGCTAGGTTAACTGGCTCATGTTACCCTGATGATGAAGAATGGGTATGAAATGAACTCTATCCCCCTCCCTGGTGTCAGCTTAGCAACTCTCCCCAGTCAGCACGTACTCTAACCAGTATCAACTTTCTTAGCGGTGGCATCTCTCAGCTCACTTATCTCAAGGTGATAGATGGCTTATGTCTTCTGCTAGAACTGTGGTGCTGTTTGCCATTGCCTTGTTGTACAAGACATGGAATGCTGAGAGGAGCACTGCATCATTAGACTTGCAGAAGTGCTGTTGGGATGGTGACGGCCTGGTTCTGAGAACAGGGAGTTTATCTGGATAGCGCATCACCTGATTACCATTCCTTAATTACGTCAGTTCTGAAGCAGTAATTCCTGAAATAGACACCTTCGGGCATTGATGTAATAAATGGCAGATCATGCAAGCAGAATTTGTATACATGCACGACAGATTGAAACTGTCCCAGCTGATGAAATAATGGTACCAGGTTTTGTACATTGTGGCTGAGGTAGATGTGAACTCACCAGTGGTGTGGTCATCCTGTCCCAGTGTAAGAGGAGAGGCTTCTGCTGAGTGGTAAGGGGTAACTGTGGAAAGGGGTAGCCCTGCAGATAGCTGAGGGGCTTCTCACACTAATTAATGGTCCAGAAGGCAATCTATAGGCTTACCACCAAGGTACAGTTAGCATGTGCATATCCCAGATAAGAGTGGGCTGAAGTAACAAGCTGTAGGTAGAAATGTACATGTAACATCAAGGGATGGGGCTGCCCTGGCCAGGCCCCTCTCAATCAGCCCTAGCATGCAATACACCCACAACTTGTATAGATGCAGGATAAAGACAGCCAGATGGTGAGTGTTCGTATAAAGTGTTGGGCTGCATGTTGTCTTCTGAAGACTGGGCAGTCTGCTTCTCCTACATACACACACACCAAGCACATGTGCACCTGGCTTCCCCCAGCCCATGTGTACATGTATGTTATGTAGAGAACAGGGGAGTTTTGGACAACTTCCACCCCACCCCACCCCACCCCACCCCACCCCCTCTGTAAACCTTATAGCTCTATAAATACATAGGTTTACACAGAGTATAGCCCTGGTTCCTTACTGGGGCCTGCTTTAGTCAGGGTACATGGGTAAAGGATAGTACATCTGCTAGGCCTTGTGTTACCCTGCCTCCTAACATGCTCTCCCACTGATGGCACCTGCCCTTACACAACATGACTCACAGACATGGAAACTGCTAGCTGGCAGATGGATGTGAAAGTCATTGTATCCCAGTTTAAGTGAACTATTTACAGTAACTGCAACATGATACTGTGTGACAATAGTTGCAAATTAATTTTTTTCAAATTAAAAGAAATACAAGGAGTGAAAGTTAACCTTGTGTTGTTGTGTCAAGCTGAGGTGTGTGGCATGAATTGGACTCGCTGGATCTTGTTTCGCACAACCTTGTGTAAGAGACCTCTCTATAGTTACAACAGATCACAAAACCCATTTGCCTTGGCCAGAGAGGTCTCGAAGTCATATTCAGCTAATTTTGATATGATGCAGAAATAAACAATTGCATGTGCTTGCAGTTTAGATGCATTTGGTAAGATATATATATATGTTCATCAAGGTTCAATCCATTATGCACATTGTGCCAAGGAGCTTTGATGGCACACAATACTACGTTGTTGGCCGAGGGGGTTAGCACATCAGCGTGGCATTATGACACCAGGCCTCTCACCAATGTGGTCACTGTCGAACTCATGCTGGCTTCCTCTCAGGACGTAGATGGGGAAGGTGCGCCAGCAACCTGCAGATGGTCATGGGTTTCCCTTGGGCACTGTCCGGTTTTCTCCTACCACAATGCTAGTATGAGTAAAATATTCTTTAGTACAGCATGAAACACCAATAAAATAAAATATAAATAAATAAATAAATAAATATACATGTATTACCTTGTATATTGAGTATTCCACCTGGGACTGATGCGAGCATGAGTACCATGCCTTATCCCAGATTCCTCCCAGAACTAATGCAAGCATGAGAACCATGCCTTATCCCAGATTTCCCCCAGAACTGATGCCAGCATGAGAACCATGCCTTATCCCAGATTTCCCCCCCAGAACTGATGCGAGCATGAGTACCATGCCTTATCCCAGATTTCCCCCAGAACTGATGCCAGCATGAGAACCATGCCTTATCCCAGATTTCCCCCCCAGAACTGATGCAAGCATGAGAACTATGCCTTATCCCAGATTTCCCCCAGAACTGATGTGACCACAAGTACCATGCCTTATCCCAGATTTCCCCCAGAACTGATGCGAGCATGAGAACCATGCCTTATCCCAGATTTCCCCCAGAACTGATGCCAGCATGAGAACCATGCCTTATCCCAGATTTGCCCCAGAACTGATGCCAGCATGAGAACCATGCCTTATCCCAGATTTCCCCCAGAACTGATGCCAGCGTGAGAACCATGCCTTATCCCAGATTCCCCCCCCCAGAACTGATGCAAGCATGAGAACGATGCCTTATCCCAGATTTCCCCCCCAGAACTGATGCAAGCATGAGAACCATGCCTTATCCCAGATTTCCCCCAGAACTGATGTGACCACAAGTACCATGCCTTATCCCAGATTTCCCCCAGAACTGATGCCAGCATGAGAACCATGCCTTATCCCAGATTTCCCCCAGAACTGATGCCAGCGTGAGAACCATGCCTTATCCCAGATTTCCCCCCCCCCAGAACTGATGCCAGCATGAGAACCATGCCTTATCCCAGATTTCCCCCAGAACTGATGCCAGCATGAGAACCATGCCTTATCCCAGATTCCCCCCCCCCCAGAACTGATGTGAGCATGACAACCATGCCTTATCCCAGATTTCCCCCATCCATGGATGTAACTGTCATTGTGCAAAGAAATATCCATGATGATGGTGTGTGTTCTGTGCATAAAAAGGCAAGTCAAACACTCTTGAAGACATCCTTAGAAAACAGTAGTAATTATCATTATTGTTCATGTGATATTGGGCGAATATCCTACAACATGGTCTTTAGGCTCTTACCTAGCACTTTCTTCCTAGACAAGTTTATGGAAATGTCTGTCAGATAATGTCAGGCATAATGTTTGAAAAGGTTGAGGAATTAAGATATCATACAGGGACATGAGGAAATGAATTCCCAACCAATGGAATTTTGTCTCAAAGTGGAAATCATTAGGGAATTTGTGTTTGTGGAAGTTGTCAGGAAGACAGGAACATTGATTACTTATTGAAGCTCTAATGTGTGTTGATCTGACATAAATATAAATATGAAGGAAATAATATGGAGTCATTTATAAATAAGAAAAAAACAAAAATAAAATTATTTTGTTATTCACAGTGCATATCTGTTGCCTTGGCGTCAGTGATAGTAGCAGTTTGCAACATTTTGAAGCTGTGAAGACATTTTGTGACTGTTTTCTCGAATGATATGAGCCCAAGGTAATTCATAGCCAGAGTTAATTGATCACAGCCAACTGTAATTCACTGTGTGCTTACATGGATCATTGATTCTCTTTACAGTACATTTACATTCATACTTGATTTTGCTCAATTAGCAATGCTCTGACATCACTCATTTAATAGCATCAGGCTGCTGTCATTGCATACAGAGATAAATTATAAAGAAGGCGTGAAATTTGTCTTCATTGAGACTGTGTCCTCCCCCATTTTGATTGACATTGCAAGTTTGTCCCTGGTTGACAAAGGGCCATCACCCAGGGCACTTTGGTGTCCTCAAAAGGGAATATGGGATTAACAGCAGTCAAATAAGTAAATAAATACCAGAGGAAATCTGTAATAATCATAATCAGGGAGTTGACAGTAATGACACGTGTACATGTGTAGTGAGCAGGGAGTTGACAGTAATGACACTTGTGTACATGTGTAGGGAGCAGGAAGTTTACAGTAATGACACTTGCGTACATGTGTAGTGATCAGGGAGTTTATGGTAATGACACTTGTGTACATGTGTAGTGAACAAGGAGTTTACAGTAATGGCACTTGTGTACATGTGTAATGATCAAGGAGTTGACAGTAATGACACGTGTGTACATGTGTAATGATCAAGGAGTTGACAGTAATGACACTTGTGTACAAGTGTAGTGATCATGGAGTTCACAGTAATGACACTTGTGTACATGTGTAGTGATCATGGAGTTCACAGAAATGACACTTGTGTACATGTGTAGTGATCAAGGAGTTGACATTAATGACACTGCTGTACATGTGTAATGATCAAGGAGTTGACAGTAATGGCACTTGTGTACAAGTGTAGTGATCATGGAGTTGACAGTAATGACACTTGTGTACATGTGTAGTGATCATGGAGTTAGCAGTAATGACACTTGTGTACATGTGTAGTGAGTAGGGAGTTTATGATAATGACACTTGTGTACATGTGTAGTGATCAGAGAGTTGACAGTAATGACACTTGTGTACATGTGTAGTGATCAGAGTGTTGACAGTAATGACACCTGTGTACATGTTTAGTGATCAGAGAGTTGACAGTAATGACACCTGTGTACATGTGTAGTGATCAGAGAGTTGACAGTAATGACACCTGTGTACATGTGTAGTGATCAGATAGTTGACAGTGATGACACCTGTGTACATGTGTAGTGATCAGAGAGTTGACAGTAATGACACCTGTGTACATGTGTAGTGATCAGAGAGTTGACAGTAATGACACCTGTGTACATGTGTAGTGATCAGAGAGTTGACAGTAATGACACCTGTGTACATGTGTAGTGATCATGGAGTTGACAGTAATGACACCTGTGGACATGTGTAGTGATCAAGCTTGCCAAAGGTCATTTACTTGGGGCACTAAGGTGTCCTTAACCCACAAAGTGGATTGACATTGTATAAGTGAGTATGGCATTAACAGCAATCAAATAAATGAATGAATACCTGGAGAAACATGCAATAATCAGATCAGAGATTTTACAAGAATGAAACTAAAGATGATACATGTTATAGTGATCATACATGATCATCCTGTCAGAGGTGTGCTTGAAACAGAGATATTACATGATCATCCTGTCAGAGGTGTGCTTGAAACAGAGATATTACATGATCATCCTGTCAGAGGTGTGCTTGAAACAGAGATATTACATGATCATCCTGTCAGAGGTGTGCTTGAAACAGAGATATTTCAGTGCAGAGGTTTACTTAACCATGAGTGAAATGAATCAGATAGTTGTTGTCAGGTGTCGGGTCATTAATTAGAGGAGTTAGCCGATCATGCTCACCTGTCTTTGCAGGTATTTGGGGCTCAGGCTATTACGCCTGAGGTGATTGAAATAGGACCTGCAGCTCATTCTGACTGATATCTGATTTTAGATTGCTGTTCAGTAGGTGAAATAGGACCTGCAGCTCATTCTGACTGATATCTGATTTTAGATTGCTGTTCAGTAGGTAAAAATAGCCATATTACAAAATGAGGATGTGCAAAAGTACATTAATGTGAGCACCAGTTGATTAAAAGTGACTGTTTTGTCCAGATCTTTAATCCAGATCTTGTTGTAATCCTGTTATTCACTGTAATAACCAGAATTGCCAGAAAGAGTAAATGTAGAGGATCTCTATTGCTGGATTGCTGAACTTCTGGATAATCAACGGCAGAATTTAAGGTGCAATTACATATATACCTGAAGTCAAGTGTAAGAGACTGTTAGTGTTATGCAGAAAGATATCAAGAGTAATGGGCTACTCATATCTGTATGTACATCATGCTTCTTATGGTAAGGCCACCCTTAAAAAACTGTTTGTTGGATGTGATCTGACAGTATGAGAAAAAATAGGGTCAGGTGGTCCGTAGGGAATTCTTTTTTTTTTTTTTTTTTTTTCATCTGGCTCTTGAATAAGAAAGGTTTTGTAAAGAAATCAACATGGAGATAAAAATATTTAAAAAAATGTTTTCAAAATACCAATAAAAACTTTTGAGCAGAGTCCTTTTTGGAGGGTCGGTCTGTTTACGCCAAATGATCCTATTTTTAAGGATGGCCTAATTCATTTGGAATCTATAACATATTGCACACATCCATGACTATGACAAAGACTCATGAACAGATTTGTCCTGTTGAAGCTACATGTAAATGACATGAGCCTGTACGTGTATATTTTGTACAGGTTATCCTAACTGACATGTATGTTCATCAACATACATGCGCGCTTGGAGATATCTTGGCTCAGCCAAACTCTTTGTTTTGTACAGTCTAACAATGGTTGAAGACCACTTATCTGCGACCCATTAGGACAGCACAAATGTTACTTGTGGGAATTAAAAGTTCTCCAAATTTACCTGTTTACTCAGTCTGTAAAACTGTACATCATTGTATGTGTACATGTAAAAGAATTCTTGAGGATGGTGATGCAAACGACAGTAAAGTAAATAAATGAACAAAACATGTTTCTTTTATCTTTCCAGCTGCTGCAAACAAGTTGAAGTTGCTGCTGAGTTTTGCTGTTGGAGGTTTACTTGGTGATGTGTTCCTGCACTTGCTGCCAGAAGCCTGGGCTCATGCTGGTCAGTGGGGTTATTCCCCTTTATTTGCACTCCCTGAACCACACTCCTGTATTACTTACCTGACCTCTTACCCCAGGGAACGAAGTAGTGTCAATTAAAGACTTGAAATCCATAAGAATGGCTTACAAATTATCACCAACCATTCTCCTTTAACAGTAAGGAATTTGATACTGACTGACATGCCCAAAGGCACTTTTAAATTCAGTATGTGCAAAAAGATTTTTTCTCTTTTTTTTTTCTTGGACATGAAATTGTTTTCAATTTGGAGTAGCCTGATTCAGATGACATCACACGAGTTCAATTTTATCCTCTCAGATAAACCACTGCTTTATTCTGACATTCCCAACATTTGCTTTTCCTTCTTAGCACAGCTATTAAACATATCGTGATGTCTGTTTTTCCTTGTTAGCCTACCTGTTGTATCATGATGTGTTTTTTTCCTTGTGAGCACACCTGTTGTATCATGATGTGTTTTTTTTCCTTGTTAGCACACCTAGCATATCATGATGTGTGTTTTTCCCTTTGTGTGTCTGTTTACTACAGGTGAGGGGGGCCAGGAGGATCACACCAGCATTGGCCTGTGGGTATTGGCAGGTATCCTCACCTTCCTCATCTTGGAGAAGATCTTTGCTGAGGAGGATGAATTTGACCCGGTAAGGCAGAGGTGACTGTAGATGTGTGGTTAATCCACACATAAGGCCCATGCACTGATCTGTGGCAGCAGCAGTAGCAGGGTCTGTACATGATGCTATGTTTGCCAGGGCATGCATGTACACAGCTGCATATGCCAGGAAACACAAAAAGTTTGCAGAGACATTTCGCTTCTGTTGGCGACTTTGAGGAGTTTATGTGAACGTAACAGCAGACTATATGATAGCAGATATAATTCCTCCTTACAATTATATGATACCTCTTCTAAAGTTTATTGGGATAACTTCTTTATCTGTTTCAGTTATGGGATGGTGGTGGTACTTTGTGTGTCATTTCAGTGAGGCGACAGTGGTGATGCTTGTGTGTCATTTCAGTGAGACGACAGTGGTGATGTTTAGGTGTCATTTCAGTTAGAGGACAGTGGTGATGTTTGTGTGTCATTTCAGTGAGACGACAGTGGTGATGTTTGTGTGTCATTTAAGTGAGGCGACAGTGGTGATGTTTGTGTGTCATTTCAGTGAGGCGACAGTGGTGATGTTTGTGTGTCATTTCAGTTAGAGGACAGTGGTGATGTTTGTGTGTCATTTCAGTTAGAGGACAGTGGTGATGTTTGTCATTTCAGTAACAAGACAGTGGTGATGTTTTTGTGTCATTTCAGTAACAAGACAGTGATGATGTTTTTGTGTCATTTCACTGAGAGGACAGTGGTGATGTTTTTGTGTCATTTCAGTTAGAGGACTGTGGTGATGTTTGTGTGTCATTTCAGTTAGAGGACAGCGATGATGATGGACCTTCTGAAACAACACCTGTAACAACACTGACGAATTCCACAGTAAGACAGAGGAACACTGATCACAGCAAAGTTCAGAATGGGGATATCAACTACAACAAACCATGGAACGCACAGGCTGTGGCCAATGGATGTGTGGCTGGTCAAGAAATCAAGGAAGAAAAGAAAATTAATATCAAAGTAATTAAGTTTATATTTCACTATTGAATGTGAATATTTAAATGAATTCCTTTGTATTATTGATTTACTACAGGTATTGTAGCTCTAATTAATCCTTGTAAAGAGAGAAAAAATTGTGGCCAATGCTTGTTTCCATTGTAATTGAAAAGATTTAATGTGGTACATATGAAAGCCAATTGAAAGTAGTTGTAAAAGCATTACAGACACCTTGTTTACTTTGTGTGCTAAACACATGTACACTTGATGTTGTTCTCATGTTGTTGACAGGTAAGCGGTTACTTAAACCTGATGGCTAACTGTATAGACAACTTTACCCATGGCCTGGCCGTGGCGGGGAGCTTTCTCGTTAGCACAAAGGTGAGGGGACTACGAGGCTCTTATATGATTACCTGGTGGCTTCGGGAAGAATCGGTGGGATTAAACAGTAACATATCCCTTGAAAATCAGCTGCTTTGTCTTGAAATCAGAGCAGCATTCAGCTGTGTAAATCTGACAAAAGGGAGGCTACTCCTACAGCAATTTGTGTATTTTTGGTAATTAAAGTGATTATGGCATCCAGGGATATAGGATCCTGCTTCAGACTCTCTAAACTTTGTTTTCACTGGTTAGGTGACAGCACAAATGTTTGCACACAAAATGTGAAGTAAGTAATATTAAAATAAATTTTGTATCTTAGTGGTTTTCAGAAATGTTTCTTTCCTTGCACTTCTCGTTAGTCTGTTGTTTAAGTAAGGTGTGTGGAAACCAGTCTGCATGGATTGAAAACAATTATTAATTGTCTTTGTTCCCCCATCTCTTGACAAGGTTGGTTTCCTGACAACATTTGCCATACTTATCCATGAAATTCCTCATGAGGTTGGAGACTTTGCCATCTTACTGAGGTCGGGATTTAATCGATGGAAGGCAGCTAAGGCACAGGTAAGCTTCCAAACTGTTACTCTGAATATATAGGGTTTTGTCATATCTAAATTCCCCCCACCCCAGCTCCTCTTTCCAAAAATGGAAGTACAGTGGAGCCTGCTTATTTGCAAACCTTAAATCCCAGAGCTGTGCTTGCGTTTAACAGGGTTTGCAGTTTATCCAGATTTCGCGTCTAAGATAGTGTATTACCTACCTTGGTACTCATACGTAACCTACTCACAACGACGCTTTAAGTGGCGATTTCACTTACACAAATAACATGTTTTATTTGTAAATGTTAAATACAACTATTCTTTATAAGTAGAAAAATAATGTGAATTTCATACAGTACATGATTTTTGCAGGAATGAATGAACTCAAGTACTTAAACTTTTGTGGCCAGGGATGGCCCATGTCTATACAAAATGTACAACGCAACATTTTATACGTGCTTGAACCTTGAGGTTTAGTTAAAGAGATGGATGTAGCATATCTATTATACCATTTATTTAAAAAGATTTTCAAACGTTTAAACTATAGGAGAGTAGCAAAGTCAAGCAAATTTGTTGACTCTTTAGGGTTTTCTCTTTGAACACTGTAGCCCACAACCCTGCCATTCCCGTGAAGAAGGAAATCATGTTTGGTTGGGCGTCTCTTTTTACAAGGATCACTGCATAGTTGTGTACAACACAGAATCCTTGCTTACATTGCTTATCAAACCCTCAGAAACTTTAAGTTTACCTCTTGTTGGACATGGCACATCACACTATATGAAGGTACTCTGATTAGTCTAAGCCAGTCACAGCCGGAGTTTATTCATTCATAACTCTAGCCAGACTGATGCTTTTGACAGCTGGCATGATGTCCCATCAAGAAGGCTTGTGTGCACGGATGGGTCTTTCAGAATGTGATTTTATGCGATTAACCGGAGATTAACCCAAATTACAGGGCTCCAAGCCTTCCCATTTACAGGGTTTTTCATATAACTGATGTGCAAATATATGATGTAAAAAGAAGGAAACTGAATACAGTTTGGTTTTGTGCTGGGGAATTCCTTGCATATAGGCGGAGTTGGCATTTATAGGGTGTGCCATTATGTGGGTGCCATTATGTGTGCCATTATGTGGGTGCCATTATATGGGTTCCATTATGTGGGTGCCATTATGTGTGCCATTATGTGTGCTCCGCAATATGCCATCCATCGTTTGGGATTTTCCTAGTCTTTGAACGTGAAAATGGCGTCTAATTTATTTAACATTTAGTTCAGTTACCAGTGACTGTACCTACATTTTATAAACCAGTTATCATCTTAAAGTATGGCTTTCATTATATGCTATGCAATTAAATGTGAATACATCATATAACAGTTTGATCATGATTTCAGTTGTTTAATGGTAAAAAGCCCGGCTAGTATCACGTAGTATCAGTAGCTCACAAAGGACACTTGCCTAGTTGGTCACTGACTTTTTGTACATAGCCGTGAATATTGACCCATGACATTCCCTATTAATCTGGTCAGTTAGAAATTGGTTTGTGCTTCTCAGTTTGTAAATCTTGTAGATCCATGTTTCTACTTGTAGAACGTTTTCTCTCTTTTGAAGAGTTAAGTTTTGTACAGTAAGAATATGAGCACCTGTATACAGTTTTGCCTGATAAGTACATTGCTATCTGTACTTCCAGTTAATTACAGCATCAGGTGGAATTCTGGGAGCAGTTTTTGCTTTGACCGCTGATTCGGCAAAAAGTGCAGGTAATGTGTTTTCTGTTCTGTGTATAATGGAGTTAAAGTACATAAACTTGTGCATACAGTTAGCTTGGATATATCCAGATTATCATCTTGTATGGCTTTTTATAACATCAAAAGAAAATGATTGACCTGTTGTATTACCAGTACTGGTGGTTGGTCTGTTGAGATTTGTATATATGCACGTAAAATGGCTCATCATGTCTTATGCACTTATAAGTACAGGTGTAAATAAGTGGAAGTGATACACTTTACATGTATTAAAGTTCTCAGTAGTTCAACATAATGCGTTGCCCTCCATATACATGTAAGAGATGCCAAACTTGACCTAACCAACCTATGTATACTTACACTTGGGTGCCTGTGGATCACCAAGGTTTATTCCCCTTTATTCATTATGTGTACAGGGAGGATTATTGTCACTAGTACATAAGGAAGGTTCAGTTTGCTAGAAGCCTGCAAATTGTTTACTTTAAGATTGTACATGTGTCTGGGCTGCTGTTAACTTCTGTATAGGATGTTTTTATGTCTTCTATGCGAATGCATAGTAATGCATTATGTAGTCATGACGATTTCTCAACTCTCAAACCCAAAGTTGTTCACCAAAGTACAACCAATATCAAATAGTTGTAAAGATGATGTAGAGATTTAACCTTTCTGGTGTCCAGTTTTGCTACATGTTGTTTTTGGAAAGTATTATAATGAGGAGATGTGAAGTAACTGTTCAGTGAAATGAATTTGACACTTAAAATTGTCATTTTTTTCTCCTCCGCATGCAGGAATATTTTGTTGCTTTTGTGGTTGTCATTCAGGCTATAGTGCCAGACCTGTCAGTTTGCGAGAGATAATTGATCCTGAGGACAAATTTTTATCAGTATATTTAAATTTAAAAAAAAATTGAATTGACTTAGTCTCATTTTGATTGTTTTCACAGTGTTAGAGGTATGATCGCTTTCGTTTTGTTTTTGTGCTACTTTCGATCTTCATGAGCCCCACGCCTACTTGATACTTGGTCGCCACCTGGTAAATTCATTCATCATCGAAGGCCGTGTGTGACTGCCATACTCAATGAATATTGCTTCACTCGCAGAATATAGAAGATCGGTAGCAGGTGAACGGTAGTGGATTTGAATCAATACATTGTGGTTTTGCCGAATACCCAGGCCTGATCTCAGATTGGCACACTGGAGATCAAACCGCGTGGCTTTTAGGCCAGCCCTACTGCGAGTGCCAGTGGCACTTAAGCGACTTAAATCATTTTTCAAGGAATTAGAAGGAAGACATCTTATTCTAGAATGGCACATATCCATACCCATGTGCATCTGCTAAAAACAATACAGATATAAAAGTAAGTTTAGATTTAAACTTGTTTAAAAGTGCCAGAAGTAACAAATTGGTAACAACGAAAATGGAACACTGTATAATGTATCAAATTTCCTTGTTGAAGCAACTCTGTCTTATTACATGATTTTTATGAGGTCATCTGAGATGAAATGGGGTGTTCTTAACAATTCAGATGGGGTTGACAGTGTCCGACCACATGCAGCAGGAATGTATAACTGTTCTGTGTATAGGCTACCATGCCTCACCTGAAGCATAGTTTGTATGAAAAGTACAGAAACTAAATGTTCGCTGGATATCAGTGAAATTCTCCCCCGCCCCTTTCTTACGGGAGACACTTATATATGTTTAAAGAGTTAGACTGTGTAAATTATTGTATATCAATTAATTATATACAGACTTCATCTTAGTGGAAAATGATGTTTTTCATAACTTTCTTTCATGGAACTGTTTCTATGTTTCTTGATGGTTATGTGCAAACAACAATTCGAACGTTTATCACTGATTAGTATTTGCTTCCTCATAAAGTTATTATCAAACCTCCTAGCTTGCACGACAAACAGTGGATGGATAAAAGTGTTAAATCATGATAGATTTACTGTAGTGTCTTGATCATAAACAAAGGCCAGGAAACAGAATTATCTACATGCAAGAAACCTGAGCATTCATCATAGAATACATTTCAGTTCCTATAGGCTCTAATTCTTTTCTTTAGGCCTAATGGTTACCTCCCTTGTATGTGTATTATTTTCAGGTGAACAAACAGCCTGGATTTTACCATTTACATCCGGTGGGTTTTTATACATAGCATTAGTGACAGTTGTACCAGATTTACTTCATGAGAAACATGTGCGGTAAGTTACCTCCCTTGTGTTCCTCTTGTGCACTCACATTATGGTATTTCATGGCAGTCAGTTGCTTTAAATGATTTCCATCGTGGCCTTTAAGTTGACTCAATAATAACATATTTTTCCACCAAATTCGTCTTTCTTATATTGATACGCTCTATAATTTATTTATTGGTCAATATGTATATTTTGGCTGTAAGCTAACAAAAATCAGTAATGTAACATTTGGTAATAGTTGTATAGTTTTATGCCACATTTTATGGATAACCTGTAAAACGTAATGTCCAAGTTAATTGTTTAAAAATGTGGTTCCACACCTCAGGTTATGAATTATTATCAATATCTGATCACAAACCATATCAGTTCTGATCCCATGATGTTAATTTGCTGAAAACAAGTGATTGCTTATTTATTTGTTTGCTTTATGTTTTAGGGAATCAATAAAGCAGATTATATGTTTGCTAGGGGGAATACTGGCGATGTTGCTGGTCACATGGTTTGTGGAATGAGGGGGCATCTTCCTTCAGCAACTGGTTGTTTCATTTTGGTGCTTACTCAGTCACATCTGGCCATCTATTTCTGCTTGGTTAAATCTTTGCACATGTAGAAATGCAAGGAGATCATCATCTTGATTTGTTCGTGAATATTCAGTGTGCTGTATACATGTCAGTCCCGTGTGTAAGTTAAAGACTCTGCAGAAGTTATAATTCCATCATCCACCATGCACATGTGTACTGCAGAGCATTACCGTTGTGTTCTCTGAGGTATTGTGTGTTTGCTCTCTCACCGAGTCTAAGCTAAGTCCAAAGGCATTTTATCATGTTATGCTCTCTACTTCACAAATATCCAGTTAAGAGATAATTTAATTTAATTATAGTTAGTAGTATTATAATATGTTTTACTCTTTGCTCAGAAAACCTGCGGATAGCCGTGGATTTCCCCCGGGCTCTGCCAGGTTTCCTTCCACCATAATGCTGGCTGCGATTGTATAAGTGAAATATTCTTGAGTAACACCAATCAAATAAATAAATAAATAAATCTTTGCTCAGAACGAATCCTTTGCCACCATGATGCGAATGATTTGTAACATTCGCACATGTATCAAGATAAAGAACACCATCTGTTAGGCAGATGTGTTGTAAAAGAGAGAGATTAGCTAAGATTAAATTCATTTTAGGACTTCATGCTGTGTGTACTTGTATTTGCATCTTCCATGATTCTGTAACTGAGTAGGCCTATCTCTGAAATGAACACATCAGAATTATGTCTCTGAAATTTGGTGAAAAATAAAACAAGCTAGAGAGATCTGGCAGTGTAAATTACACAGGGAACTGTGTTTTCCGTTCCTTGTTTTGTCAGGCTCCCTGTTTAGCTCACAGGACACCTGATCTGCATTTTATGACAATTCCAGGACACATTTACCAGTCCATTTTAAATCCATCCATAATAATCTTAATCATCTTGGGAACCATTGCATGAAAGAGGTCTCTACAAAATGACAACTGTACTAATTTACCACTGTGTAATTACGATAGATGAATCATTATTAAATGATTCTTACCCTGACATGAAATCGATGAGGCATTAATGATGAATTTTCTACTGTTTGGTCCGTTGTGAACTCTGTGGTCATACTCAGTGATGTAAACTTATGTAATTATGAAAGAAATTCCATAATGGTCTGAGCGTACATAAGTGTCGGGTTTACGGTTTTTATTTCTGGTGGACAGGTATAAGTCATGAGTATATCCTGTGTTTGGCTGCCCACAAAGTGTTCAAAATAAGGCTCTGTATCTTGCCTATTAGTGTATATATACTTGGTTTTGATTTGTTAAGTTACAGGGCATTGGATAAAATGATATATATTTTAAGCTGTAATTTGCATAATTTTTAATTGGAAGTTTTAAAAATTTTGTAATATTTACAGTGTTCAAATTCTGTCACAATATATTCAAGTCTGTAACAATATATTGTCTTTTAATCATAATGTTAGATATGTACGTAGTTACAATTTGTACCTAATATAAATTACAAAGGCTTCTGGGAGATTTTGAGAGCCATATTTCATATTGACTGGTATTGATCATGAATGTGTTCAACCTTGATGTAAGGCTGCTGCAATTGGTATCCAGCTTTACTTTGTGCGGTCAGAATTTGAAGTCCTCCTACATGCAGGTTTAGAGGAATTCCAGAAGGTAAAACAAAACTGTGATATTTATGGTTTACACTGTGGGACAATAATTGGCTGTTTGCACGTACACATGCCGTGTTTGTACATACACATGCCGTGTTTGTACATACACATGCCGTGTTTGTACGTACACATGCCGTGTTTGTACGTACACATGCTGTGTTTGTACATACACATGCCGTGTTTTCATGTGGCAGATGTATTGCTATGTTATTCATGCAAAATGATCCAGATCAGTCTCGTTCCTCTGTGTTAAAGACATTTGGCTGGCTGTTCTGTTGTCTCACTCGCAGAATTAGCCACGTTTGAATGTATGACATGGGGGAAAGTCTGTTCAGTGGAACAGCGAGAGACTAACCTGGTTCATCGAAGGAAGCCTTTATGCTTGATTGGCAGTGCTGACACTTTTGCCCAAGTTATCAAGGGTGTAGATCAAACATAATATGTACATATTTAGATATTTTGTGATGAAATGTGATATTGTGGTTTGAGAGATGTTTTTAAGAGTGCATGTTACCTATGTTATTGTTAATGTTTTAAGATATACAAAGAATAATGCACTTTGAACAAAGGTAATTTTATTATATCTTTAGCAGGTATGTTACGACATATTTGTGAGTGTTACATGTACCAATCATAATGTTCCATGACAAAGAAATCATAGACTGATATTAAAATGCATATGTTCATGTGATGCAAATAATACCTACTCATCAGGAACGTGTGGCGCCTGACTTAAAACACTGGTATTTTAGGGCTTGGGTATGCAGATGGTTATAATCCAACCATTACAGCATTTACTGAAAACAATCCACTATAGCATTTAGTTCAGCCCCTGAGATGTAATCCACCAGTCTTCAGCTATTGAGATTTCATGACTGAATTTGGACCAAACTTTACCACCTAGAAAAGTTATTTAGTAAGTGAGAAAATGTTTTTACCATATTCATCTATAAATGAGTGAAAACAGGTTTAAATAATTGAAGCAATGAAGCAAATTTTTGATTGAGCAAATCCTCAAGCGTTTGATATGGACGAGGGTTACTGGCTGGAAATGGAATTATGTGGATTCTTAAACTGTTTGCGGCTATTACTCGTCCAGAATCCCCTTCCCATGTGTTGTATGCCAATGCTGAGATTATCAAACCAAGAGCTTAGGTCTTCTATTAAAGGAAAAGACCTTATAAAAATGAAATTTTGGTGAGTGAAAAGACCACTGAAAAGTGTATCTGAAAGTACCTTCACTGAATATTTCTGATTTTTTTTCACCAAAATAAATGCAGTCAAATGTTTTGATAGTATGGTGGGTTTTATGTACCATATTGATATGGTTCACCAGTGACGTCATACAACTTCGTCTACACCTTTATATTCAGCTCTGAATAAAGGTATTGTGAAAAGTACTCCTGTAATGTTTACCTGTGTATGAAAATGGTAATATCACATTAAATTTCTGATTTAATGCCACAGAAAAGTCAGTGTGACGTCACTGGTGAACCACATCATCAGTCATCCATAAAACCCATCATACAATGAAAACATTTGACTGCGTTTATTTTGCCGGGAAAAAATCTAAAGTATTCAGTGAAGCAATTTTCAGATACAGTTTTTAATGGTCTTTTCACTCACCATAAGTTCGTTCTTACGAAGCCTTTCCCTTTAAATGAAACATAACTGTTTCTCTTGAAGGCATGTAGGATACGACGTGTTCCTGTAGATGACACATGGCTCTAGGAGTTTTCATGTGGGAGATACACGAATCTTGTTGAATGTGTTCCTGTAGATGACACATCTCTGTGTCACATTGTATATGTTTGTGTCTGTGACACATGGGTCATGAAAATAAAATTTATTTTGATTCACTGTTCAGTTTTGCTCTTGTGTGTGACACGTGAGGGATGTTGCAGCCTCAATAGATGCCCTCAGTCTGAACCCTTCCATAGAGCGTATAGTTTGTAATATTTTAACAAATATTGGTAGATCTCTTGAGGGGATATTTTCTTATAATGGCCGATCAACTATAGAAGTGTTTGGGAATGGTTATTATGTGCACTACATATGGACTGTTCTTTCACTGTCTTACACAGGAATGTTCCATGGAAACCGTTTTATTTGGACATTATGATGGATTCATGAATCAAGATCAGATGAAGGTCTTTTTCCAACACGGCCCTCTTTCGCAGAACTTAATGACACCGTTTTGTCGTCAGTAAACCATGTGGCCTTGGTCTTGATTAAGACCTTTGTGCATATATTATTACACGATAATTTTTAGGGAAGGAGTAAACCTGATAAGTAAAGCTGATGATATAAAGTTTATATGTGTTAGCCACTCGGTCAGCACTCAACTATATCCTACTTATATACAGCTTGTTTAAAAAAATTACATTTTTGCCTACTCAAACAATACCTACGCACTAGAAATGGAAAGGTGGTAAAATTCAGAATAATGCTATGATAACACTTTACACAACAATATATAATATAAAGTAAAATATGAAGTAAAATATAAAAGACCACTGCAACGGGGAAAGCAAAAGGAGATCAACGACCATGGTGTTGAACTTGGCAAATAGTCACGCGATATCAGGTGAATTCCAGCCTCTTGTTAATTTACTTCAGGGAGTTATTTTAATTGTTCATGTTGATACAAATTCGTCAAATAAACACGCAATGCTTTTGTTTTACAATAATTTTACTGTTACATGTAACCTAGTTTCTTCGCTGAACAATAAATAAACTTCATATCATCATGTCAAATGAGACATACATATTATATATACTGTATTTTACCTGAAGCTTAATTAGTATGTTTGAAGTGAACCATTTTGCTGGATTATCCCTGACTCCTCCACCTTGTATGGTCAATTGATTTTTGAATTTAGGTGAAATTGGACTAACTCCTCATCGGAAAAAAATTAACTGATGTTAAACTTATCATTTTAAGGCGTTTATGTGCTTTATCTTGACTTCAACATGAAAACTGTTTAAGACTCACAATCTATGAAAGCAATTGAAGTTTTCTATTGCAATAAAATACTAATTTAACATGATGAAAATTTTGTATAAAATGTGTGCATTTTTCTTGGTTGTACATCTGTCTGTAGTTGGCGTAGTTTAATCTGTGATCATTTCATGGATCTGAATGGGCCACGAGGATATATTTAGGTGTGTGTCTAATCAGGTACTATTGGACAGTGCAAACATGGTGTTATCTTCATATCAATGGCGTGCTTCTTGGAACAATAATAAGATCACACTAGCGGTATCAGCTTCTTAATTTGGCAGCCCGGAACATTACATGCGTACATGTAAGTAAATTAAACCTTATAATAAGGCTTTTGATAGACAATAATAGCATTATAGATAACCCAATTTGTGCCTTAAGCAGTTACTATTCCAGGGTAGGTATCCGTTGAAAATATATGTTTGATGGAAAGTGAGATGTGATATTTAGAAAACCGGTCAGCGAACATTCTACATCATTACCTTTAAACACTCCTACTTAACTGATTTATTTATTTATTTGATTGGTGTTTTATGCTATACTCAAGAATATTTCACTTATACCATGACGGCCAGTATTATGGTGGGAGGAAACCGGGCAGAGCCCGGTGGAAACCCACGAGCATCTGCAGGTTGTTGGCAGACCTTCCTTGGACTTGAACTCACAGCGACCACATTGGTGGGAGGCTTCTGTGTCATTGCGGACTGAGCCACGGAGGCCCCCTTTCTTAATTGATACCAATCTCCAAAACACATTCGGAAAATATACACGCACAATGCTTTAATTGATGTAAAAGAATAGCCATGCGTCCGCAATCCGCCATGTAGCACGCGGACAAACGAAAAGTCACTCAATTATACATGTACATACAGCAGAAACCTTATGTACAGATTCTATTATACGGACGAATATTCAGTATGACTAGCTGAGAAGTACTGCACAAGTGTACAGATTGACCTACCTGTATACACAACTGTATGGACGGACCTAGGTACACCTACTGACATAGACCCGTGCATACTTGTTGATATAGACCTCTGTACACATCAATTTATAGATACAGATCTGTACAGATGTACCTTTGTACACACCTATACAGATGCACCTAGGTACACATGACTGGATTCCGTCGTGGTTCACTTTACCAATGTTGAGCAAAATAAATAGGCCAAAGCAGTCATGGGCGCTAATTCAGTCCCGACCAGATAGGCCTACAATCTGTCTCAGCTGAGATACTTTGCCTCTATACAGTCACAATGTACCGACCCCCGATCACTTGGGTAGGGCAAATAACAAATTTGTTTGTATACTCCTGTCACGCTGAAGGCGCAGTGGTGACTGCTGGAAGTGAGCGATGAGATCGGGTACGGAGTTGAAATGCTGAAAACCAGTGGAAATGGAAATTAGCTTCTAGACAGCAATTACCAATCTGTGTGCCTATAATGAGAACATTATATGGATATGGGTCCGATACAAACGGCCAGTATGCCAAATGCGCGACCAATGAGTAATAACCAATGTTTGTGTACACGGGGCTTCACCTACACAAATATTGGCCTACAGGTATAGATATTAAAAAAAAAACAAAAAAACTCCGTGACTGTATTAGCTGAGGATTCTAGGTTTCCCTGTAGTGCCCAGTTAGTGTCTAGGACGATTTCAAAATCAGTGCCTTATTTGGCGATTTAAGGACACCATAGCTGTAAAAATTCACAATCATACTGCCTGATCTACACATTATTTTCAAGACTACACAAATAATACGCTCTAGATGTAAGCAAAGTTCACTTACTGGCTCGTGTTGGCGCTTCTCTCCCAATAAGAACACGCCGTTTTCCATGCGGATGGGAATATGGTAAACTCTGTTCCGGAAATACACGGACAGACAGTATGTAAAGCGTGCGCGGGAGCTGTTCCTCACACAGTACATACCATCCTGAAAAAAGGACAGGCAGAAACTTTGATTCGGGGGAATCACTCTGAGAATTTATAACTCCCTCGAAGGCATCAGGTCTCGAGACACCAGTATGCCCAAAGTAAACCACTTCCTTCTGCCAGCTGCTGTACCTAACACACATGCAGACTTGAAGCCGCAGAAAAACTAACTGGAGCTGGGTTCGAGTCGCCGAGAAACTCTTTGACTATCTCAGCACGTTGCTGAGACTCCAGAGTATCACTGATGACCACCATTCAGCTAATGTGCTTCCTAGAGTTAAGAAATTCGATGATATACGGACGTCGGGAACAGATAAATGATCTTTGGAATTAAGTGACAACAGTGGCAAGTTCCGAGTGAAAACGTTAGGACAGACGCATGGTTAATGAGAGACAACCCCTATATCCATGCAGTAAATACTTCCTGACCAAGGAACACTATACTGTGCACAATACAGAAGAAATATTGACAATTTGATGAGCGTTGAAAGTCAGAAAGTTAGAGATATGTTGCAGTCAAAGATATGTTGAAAATGCCGAAATAAATAAAGGTTAGGGAGTTATGGGCATGCACGGCGCACAAAACTTGTGCGTAAGTTGTTGTAGGTATTTAAAACTACACAAAGGTACGCAAAATGCATAAAGAAACCTAGTACACTTTTATTGTCCAGACAGGGTTTGTATAAAGCTTGAGAGGTTAAGGCCCGACTCAACTCAACTCTTCTGTTCATCTGGTCCTAATTGCAGAACATCGACGTCACTCAACTGGAGTTGTACCTTAGTCGTTTCGTGTATGTCGGTCAGCTTCAAAGTCGTATGTCAGCCAAAGGCTGAGACCAACTCTGTACGACCAGTTGAGCTGAGCCGTGCCTCAAGATATCGTGTATGTCGCGCTTACGAGATGAATTGTTTCGACATGTGGAATCTCCATGAGTAGGCCTACTATCATACCTGGTGTCGACTCATCAACTTGGCTTGGCACTCTTCTCTGTTTAACTCGTCATGGAACCACACGTAGCTGCGTATTTCCGTCTGCGTAAAGACAATGCAACATAAATACCTCATACAGCTGATACTTACATGCAGTATATATTAAGGCAAAATTCATTATTAGCGGCCCAAGAAAGTCATTAAGAAAATATCGCAAATATTTTGAACAAAGTTTTCTTAAATACAACGTAACAAACAGTTTCTGGATATAAAGTTGTGAGGTTTTAGAGAGGTCTGACAAATTGCTTCGATAATGGTGAAGACAATGTTGTAAGATACATCTGTTCTCTCCATATTAATGTGACACACACCTTACAGCGTTTAATATGGCACACTGCACCCAGCTGAACTGAACTCCAAACCCACTAACTACCGTGTATGGCTGAAACATATATCCTGCATATTGTCAACTTTTGACTGAGACACAAGCTTATATTGTCCCTTATTCTGACCCGGAAGGGCAATATGTGATCTAGCGTACATGTTTATCATTTATGAATACTTACTCTTGCCCAGAAGGTTATTTTCTAACGATTAAATCCGAATTAAACAAGGATTCGTATTTGAGATAAAACGCATTTCATGCCAGTTGTCCTGACTTAAATCTGTAAACATGGTATTTTCCGTTGGCACAAATGACAATAAAATGTACGTAAGAGACAGACTGCACATACATGGCAAGCACAATCAGTACTGCGTTCAGTCCATACAAAATTCGAGCCAAAAGAGAGTTAGTATAGTTTGTGAAGTATCTTGAGTTTGACTGTATGCATTACTCACATCAGGGGTAGGATCTGATCGGTGGTGTACAACTGGCGGGGGCAGGAAATTCTGATTCACATATATGGGAAGGGATGGCTCGGCCTGTCCAAAGCAGGAATTACCAGCACCGAGCGGCTCTGGTTGTCGTTCAGCCAGCGAAGAGAACAGCCGATCCGAAGATTCCTCATTTCCAATAGCCATATTTGACGTTAGATAATAATGTGTACAGTTTTTACACACCTAAGCGTGCTTTCATCCATGTCGAAAAGCTCTCGAACTAAAACTTCAGTAACCTATACATATGCCTCACAAACCACGGGATATATTTAGACTGTCAGCTATTTGTGACGCGACACAAAAGTTCTTCCCTTTCTTAGCTTGCGGGCAAACAAGGGGAATCCCCTTGAGTTGTAGCACCAATGGAGCAGTGTATACACTTATATACAACACATGTGCTTTACGAAATCATCTCGTTTCATGCTTCCGCTTTAACCTACATCCACGCATAACTAACCTTTATCTGACCTTTGTATAATATGAGCATGTATCCACAACGACGTATATGCGTACATCACGAGCACTGTCAAGGTAGGCCTGTGACTGATGCTCTGAACTGTAGACTGGGGTAACTGTATGACATCCCGATCAAGGAAGACAACTTTCAGCCTACAGAAGTCCGTAGGGCGGGCGCATGATTAAAATCTCAAAAAGTCAGTCAGTGGACGTAGGCCTAAATAATTGGTTTTCTTCAGTACTTTGTAGTCAAATCTTTTTCTCGTCATAGACGATGCCAGATTGGCCAGCAACTTAGGTCGGTACGTTCTGCTCATACATTATCCATCACATACCGAGAGAGCATTTCCACGGAATTACCCTGTTAGACATAATGCATTTAAGCTGTATGCTTATTGTCATATCTCCTACCCTGAACCAGACAACCCAAAATGCAATAAATGGTACCGGTATCTATATCTGACTAAGGAGAATTCTGTTTCGGTTTGTTTTGTTTGTATATGTCTATATTCTCATGTGAGTATTTCTTTGTTGTCGCGGTGCACAAACACTTGTGTTATCATGTGCCTGAAGGCAGCTTCAAAGGGATAGAGCTTCCTGTAAGAAAAACAGTCGGCTAACTACAGGGATGTACCACAAGGCCCGGTGCAAAACACGGACGACCCCCCACCACAATCCCTCACCCCTCACTACACCACAGAGTAGGAAGATCATTCATCAACTCTCACCTTCTCCATTTCTGCAGGCGACCATCGCCTGAGAATCCAGGGGGGTAAGCCATGGTCACAAGCTTGCTCACCGACAGCCTGTAGAACGCCCACCGCTATCAATTCTCGTTCTCCACAGTAACCACTGCACTAATTTTCCCAGTGAAGCGAGCCCTAGTGAAACAAATGACTTAATCGCTGTGCTCGGTTTCTCCCTTTAAATAAAATGCGGGAAAACAACTACTTGCATAACGGATGAAAAGCGATATTTAAGTATGACAAGTATACTTGTCCTAACAATATATCTTGACCCATAACAGTAGGCCTACTAGTAACAGGAGTAACCTGCCCATGCCCAGGTAAAGTAACAACATCTTGCCCCATAACTTTACTCTTAAGAGCAGAGGTAACCTGTCAATGCCCATGTAGAGTAACTACATCTTGACCCATAACCCTACCTTAACAACAGAAGTAACCTGGCAATGCACAGGTAGAGTAACTACGTCTTGACCCATAACCCTACCCTTAACAGCAGAAGTAACCTGGCAATGCACAGGTAGAGTAACTACGTCTTGACTCATAAGCCTACCCTTAACAGCAGAAGTAACCTGGCAATGCACAGGTAGAGTAACTACATCTTGACCCATAACCCTACCTTAACAGCAGAAGTAACCTGGCAATGCACAGGTAGAGTAACTACGTCTTGACCCATAAGCCTACCTTAACAGCAGAAGTAACCTGACAATGCACAGGTAGAGTCACTACTTCTTGATTCATAACGTAGCAAAAGGTAACCTGGCAATCCCCAGGTACAGTAACTACATCTTCACCCATAATTCTACCTTTAACAGTAGAAGTAACCTAGCAATACCCATGTAGAATAACTATAGGCCCTATCTTGCCCATAACTCTACCATTAACAGCAGAGGTAACCTGGCAATACCCAGGTGGAGTAGCTACATCTTGACACATAAGCCTACCATTAACAGCAGCGATGGCGTGATAGAGTCATAACATTACCACATCCTGATAACCTGGCAAAAATAGAAAAATAGGAAGCCTGACGATGTTAAAACCTAACCACCACATGTTGACCACATCTCAGTAGGACTGACGCTGCCGGACTTCACCATGACCATGGACCTTTACTGTACCACATTGTCACCGCTGCCCTGGTCTTACTCCAAATGCTTTTTACTGTAGTTTTTTTTTAGACTGTATGACATCAAAATCCTCTATTATTTCGGTGGACTAAGCCCCCCAATCCCTACACCCCCCCAGTCAGTTTTGTATACTAGCAATTTACAACTCAAAACATTCAGTTTGGGATTTCATTATCTGAACATAACTTAATTTAATTACCTTAATCAACTTTATTACAGATTTCTGACATCAAGGGTCTAAATCAATGTTTGACAAAAGTCAAAACTCACTTTGTAGCTGGACAGCTGTTTTGTTTGTATTGCTCTCGCGGGATTATTACTAAAAAATGACAACGCAGCACCAGCCTACTGTATTTGTCCGGGAAATTCGACCAAAAGGTGCATTTCTAAAGGCAAGTAAGTGTCACAGAAAAGATTTTTCAGCCTGAAACTTACATTTTTCAATTATGATATCAGCATATATTATTAACACGTTTCTAGAACCAACTTAACTCTCGGCACAAGGCTAAATGGTTGATTTAGTTATATGTGAAATTTTGACACAAATTAATTATTTCTAGACCCAAGATGTATAACAGATAGTAATTCACAACAATGCATTTTCTCCTAATTCAGCATATGCCCTGGTGTATTAAAGCTTGTACAGGTAGTTGTTTGATTGGAGATTTAGTATAAATCCTTAACTGAGGTAAATGAACTTCATGTAACATGCTATTTTTAGTGTTCGTTGCGTACGACGTTTTAAAACGGTTAGTTACGGTCCTACGGTTCGTTTCTTTTGGTGTTGAAAATTTATGCGATTTTATATAGTACCGGCGTCTGGTCACATGACCAGACGCCATCCATGTTTGTGAGCGAGGGAAACACGAGAGAGAACACTACGATACAAAAACTAGTCATACGCCATAGAATACTGACGAGTCAACACAAGTCAATGGCTGCTGCTGTGATATGTTAGGAGGTTGGTTTCTGTGACTGCCACACATGCTGAAATAAACACCTGTCACCAATCATCACGAGCTGGTCTTCTTGTTCCTGCCTTACATCTAGGCAAGATTTCACTGGTTTTGTGTGATCATAGTGTCACTGCTGCTCTGGCTGTTAGTTGACCCGCTGTGGTGCTGTCATTGTTTACACGGGCGTCGGAACTGTCCCAGCCAACATTAGGCGAGCCAGGGGCCGCCTAGGCCCCGGAAGCTTGGCGCAACCAGATGCCCAGAGACGCATTCTGATCAATATTAAGTTACTGGAGTGGAGAGCTGAAAATGTCTTAGATAGTTAGAGCTGACATATATTTAGCTTGTTCCTTTATGCTATCCTGTTCAAAACTTGGACTGTCAAACTTGTTATTATGCTATATTCTGAAATATTGATTCATATCAGTGTTGACTGTACGGTATACAAAAAGTAAAAGTGAGAATATCTCTAAAATTATGGTATGTTCTGTCATTAGAGTATCATTAGAAATATTCTTGTACTTTATTCACAGACATGGACTCAGAATGCAGAAAAAACACCATGATTTGTACCAGGCTGACTTGGTATGGATTATCTCCCTTGGGTTAGACAAGTACGATGGTACAGTTTAAAGCCAGTTAGTTGCCTTTGATTGTTTTCATATGGTTAGAGGTAAAGAGAATGTGAGATCGTTGTACATGCGGAACCACATTGCCAGTGTGTTCCACTGTAATTTCTGTTGGTGGTTGGAGACATTTCACCACCATCAAAGATGTGATTATGATATTGTACTTCCCATGTTGTTCATGTAGCCCAGGTCAGAGTAGTGCTCTTCTTGTCTTTGTGCCACAGTGGTTGACCCAGTGGGGTTCTTGCCCACCCATGTTCCCATGGTGATACCAGTGCCGGAATAAATATGTTTGGACTCAAAAAGTCGATGTCTTTCTATGACTGCGTTTAGCGGACCCCCGGTCCACATATGCTGCACCGCTCTTTTGTTAGGTGCTGCTTCAACAAGAGGAAATGCCGAAGACACCCAGTCCATTATACTGATACCAGGGTGACCAGTCATTGTTATATCCCCCTAATGGTGAGCGAGGGAGCAGCAACTGTGTTGGTGCGACCTAGCCTAGGACTAAATAAGGAGTCTTTAGATTTGTGCTTGTCACGTTTGAACACAACATCACTCACAACCCTGGTGGAATTTGACATTGTATTTGTTTTCACCCCCTCGGAGATCTAGTAATTAGAACTTCTGCCTCGAAGTCGGGAAATCCAGGTTTAAGCCTAGGTCGGGTCATACCAAAGACTTCATAACTGGCACTTGTTGCTACTTCGCTTGGCACTCAGCATTGAGAGATTAGAGCAAGGAAACAGGACTGGTCGGCTCAGTGTCAGTATATGTGACCGGATGAAGTGTCATATATGATATCTTGGGCATGATTTTCCAGTGACCGCAGCACTGTGGTGGCATGGGCTCGTCCCTCCACAGGAAGACTCACTGTATGCACACACCAGAGGGACTCTGCTGGTCATTTGACCGAAACATTGGTAAGTACGACGTTAAACCCCAAGCGCCCACTCACTCTATTTGGTTTTATTTTGCTGTAGTTATTTACATTTCTATTACACTGTAATAACCTTTGTATTCTGAAACAGATGAAAATAAATTTGAACCTTTTCACTGGGGAAACTCCCACAAACTGTCAAATCAGAATGGATCCTTCGCTCAAATGTGTAACGCAGCAAAGGCACACACACACACACACACACACATTATCATGTATATTTATCTCATACATGTGATATAGCGTAAAAAAATCAGCACACGGAATTCCAGCTAATTTCTACAGAACATAACGATTAATTTTTCTTTCAACAGCAGTTTGAAAGGATGATTCACCTCCACGTTTCAAGTTATTTCCTGATTGATCATTGTTGACAACATAACCTGTATGCAATGAGACGGGACTTGAATCAAAATCTTGATCAGACAGACTTGAAGATGACCCAAATACTATTACACTTTTGGTGCAAACGTGTTGTAAAAATAAAATCTTACACTTATGTGTTCCAAAAGAAAATATTATGAATAACTGTTACCAATTAAGGACCTGGTCTTTGGAGGCCAAGTAGTCTAGGGGTTTGACGAGGAATCACTGTAGCAGAGGCCCGTACTGGTAATATGTAGCGTATATACAGTGAAGTACGACTGTCTTGTAATTTGTCGTAACGACACTGGATAAATTGGCAACTCTCATTTCGATTATATGTGTTATCCTAGAAACTATACGCTTATACACTAGGCCAAGATTGTGGTGTCATTTAATGGATATCATTATTAGCTTTTGTATCAGAGATAATTATATGGTCGTGCTTGGACAAATTTCATCCCTTGTCGCTGCCCAACGCATTTCATGCCTCGACTGGAAAAATTTCACCAGTGGCAAACCTTAGAGGGTCAAAAAGGTACGAGAGGAAAAAAGGAGCAAAAAAACAAGATAACCAATTTTCTTCAAATAATCATCTGCTTTATTTCATCAACAATGTTTAATAGGCTTTATGATTTATGCATAGAAAAACAATTTTGGCTTTTCCTTTCCTTCAAACATATTAAACAAAACAGCTTTCTGAAACAGTGTTAACAAACTCTGAGTTGTTCCTGTGCCAGTATTTCATGCCACTGAAGAGCATAGAAACACATAAATATCACATAGTTTTATCTCTAATGGCTTCAAAGCATATTAATACATCAAAGCTTTGCTGATACACTTTATACCCTTCATGTACAACAGACCATGCTTATAATGCGCAATTCTTCATAGAACAACCAACTCAAAATTGAACAAAACATAGGTCACCCATGTTTCTGACAATGTTTCAATTTAAATTATTAACAAAATCTGATTTGTACAAAAAAGAATATTGTCAATAACCACACTATGTCTTTTTTTCATAATTCCTGAAAATAACCTGACTTTTTCCATGGGAAGGGGTTACTGTGGATTGCTGAAATATGTTTGACATGTAGAACATGTACAATTAACACACTTAAAGGAATGATGAGAGAAAGACTTGGCTGAAAATGGTATTTGCCCATGACAACCTACACTATGGTACCTGACAGCATGACTGGGATATGTCTGGAATGATAGCACACAAGTTAACACAGTACCCTAAGGACTCAACAAAATACAGTCTGTAGTGAGTTTTATGGTTACACACTTACAGCGTGTTCCACCTGTATCCTTATGTCACAGGAGTTATGATCTATCATTTGATGTTAGAACCGAGTAAGCATGATCAAGCTTGTCTCATCAACAGGGTCAAGGTTAACAGTACCTGTGATTTTGGTCATTTGCAAAGAATCAAATATAGTCGGCCACTCGTTACCCAGCATATGCAGTAGAATACAATAAATTCCCAGCAAAAAGTCACTCATATATCAATCTGTAACAGGCTTTCCTTAGTGACAATTTTGTTCGTGGACAACTTCTTTCATGGCAGGTGATCACTTTGCTACAGGTGGTCTCCATGACAAAATCCTCACAGAAACCTTCAGGCATACTCCCATCAGCGCACATGTTTCTAATCCATGGCTTGTTCCTCACATTCTAAGCTGATGCTGAAGAGTCACAGCAATTGTCAATACATCACCTTCAGCCTTCAGCTTCAACTAAACCCCAGCATTAAACCAGACTCCATGATCAGGTGTTATAAAACTTCATTGTAGAGGTGATACAATGTGGAAGATGCTGGTGTCCCCATCATCAGTTCGTGGACAGGTGAGGGTGCTGAGTGATGTTGATGGTCATTGACACACTACACCCTTAACTCTTTGGTGATGACCACAGGTGTCCAGATCTGCAGACACACTACACCCTCAACTCTTTGGTGATGGCCAAGGGTGTCCAGATCTGCAGACACACTACACCCTCAACTCTTTGGTGATGGCCAAGGGTGTCCAGATCTGCAGACACACTACACCCTCAACTCTTTGGTGATGACCAAGGGTGTCCAAATCTGCAGACACACTACACCCTCAACCAGCTGGTGTCTTGAGCCTAGATGTAGGGTGTCCAGAACCACAGCCTTAGTTACTTCTGTTAATCCCAGTTTTGATGAGCCTTTCACCCTCCTTAGTGACTCTCTCACACTTGGTACCTTTTGCATGCTAGGGTCAAGGTAATCAGCGTTAACATGATACAGTCGTGTAATCTTCCCACCTTACCAGGTGGAAAATACACCATAACGAAGTATAAAGGTGAATGTCAATGGCCTTTTCGTGTTTTGCGTGTCCCACAGTAATGCGCGGCCATATTGCAAGCTTTTCATGCTAACAATGTTGAGCAAGAGTTTCTGGCACTGAAGTAAAGACTATTTGGGCAGAGAATGGGCCAGGGTGGTCTGAGTGGATGTGTTGCCACCAAGCACCAATGTGTTGCTCTGGAAATAGCTGATAAGAGGTGGAACAGCATAGAAAGACTGGAAAACAGGAAACAAAAAAAAAAACAAATTATTATAGCAACAGTGACAAATGTGCAGCCTTTCAAACACTGCATTCTAATGCTATATTACAGGCATTCTTCCTCTTGTTACAAAGTTTACAGGTTAAACCTTATTATACACCTTCTTCATCACAGGACACTGTTAGGTACTTGGAATCTCAGTAGGTAAATACATCTGACATTCCCCTTTCCCTTTCAGCAAAATCACACAGGCTGTATATTTTGGCAGGTATAAACGAATACACAATATTATCATAAGTCAGTTTTGCTGAATATATCTTGTGCCAACATCGGTACATGTCGCAGGGCTGCTGTAGATATTTCATGACATTTCATAACTAGATCTGACAATTAGATTCCAACCACACAAAATAACAAAATCTGAGGACCACTAGTCACCACTGCGAATGAAAGTCGGTCTGTGTTGCACTAATGGCCTGCAATAATAAACAAATAAAGATTGAACATTTGAGCCTCACCTTTTCCTCTTGCTTTGGTGTTCCTAATGCATATTTATTGTCTCGTCGCAGACGAATATTCAGGTTATAAACTCGCCCTCCATAAAACAAAGACAGTGCATATGGAGAACCAACTTGTGTACTTTTCCTCACCAAAAACATACCATTCTGCAAAAGAAACCGAGGCCAATGGTCAGTTACAATATCAGGGGAGACAAATCTTGTGACTGGCGGCACAGCTAAGCCAGCCACACTTCTATCTCATATTTCCTTGCATCACCATTCTGTTCATAAGATCATGGCTCATTTGGAGCATTTTCAAGTGACACATTTTGTGTGATCATGGCTGATTATACACCATATAAGGCTATTTAAGAAGTTTACTTAATTTCTTATGACAAAAACAATATTTATTCATCTGATTGGTATTTAATGTTGTACTTAAGAATATTTCACTTATACAAGGGCGGCCAGCATTATGGTGGAAGGACACCTAGTAGAGCCCTCGGAATAACTACAACCATCTGCTGGTTGCTGGCAGACCTTCCCACATATAACTGGGAGGAAGCCAGCGTGAGCTGGACGAACTCACAGTGATCCCATTAGTGAGTGGCACCAGGGTCATTATGCTGGCAGCGACAAAAGTATAATTTTGATGCATTTATGTGCTTCTAAAAGTGTGTTTTTACACACAAACCAAAAAGTGAAATTCGCTATTCACAAGCTTTTCTTTCTTTTGAAAGGATATAGATCATCAGCTGTCTGTGTTTATTGCTCCATTAATGTCTCAAGCCTTCCGAGAAACAATGACTGTGTATCACATTTTTTCTGCCATGGATATATTCCCTAATCAACCTCAAACTTGACAGTCACAGGTGATACTACTTTACATCCTACACATCTCTGGTTAACACATGCCCGTATAAATCTTTTGTTGAAGTCACTGGTGAGCCAGCAGCACCTGGTACATGACCACAGACAAGAGGGCAAAGCTTCAGACTTCAGCAAGCTAGTTCACTAACACAACCACAGTTCTGGTCAACAAGGCTTACCTGTGATCTGGCTTTCAGTTTTTCTGTAGCCGAATCTCGTGTAAGGTCACCATGATACCAGGTGTAACTGTACAGACCCTCCTGTAACCAAACATCACACCGTTCAATAACGTCCCAAAACACGGCAGTTAAGTTCAAGACTTCACTTTGATTGATTATCGTGCAATTTCCATGCTTCACAGAATAATGGCCTCAGAATATGTTCCAGTAAACAATCTTGTGATCACAGAAAAGGCTGGAGTATTACAGAACAGGTACCACAATGGGTGTCTTGGCCGTCCACCATGATGCTAGAAGAGCATGGCACAACCATACAGAAAAGAAAAGAAAACAGAATGTTTACAGCTATCATTGTAGAAAACCCTTTGTGAAGTAATTACCATTTCTCGGTCTTCTGGTGGCCTGGGCAAAGTTCTTCCAGATAACCCTGGGGACAAAATTGCAGTTGTAATGTTAATTAATGACTTCTAGTGGCACATGGTACTTGTCTACCTAAGAATAAAGTCAAATGTCCACACTAGGAATAATGCAATCAGCAGATTTTTTCCTGCATGGTATGTGGTAAATTATCATATAAATCCCCATGGCTCAAAATGTGCACTTCACAATAGGCTGCAGAGCAAGTGACACAGCTGTAGAAGGATTTACCTCTATGTTACATCAGAGTCAGAAAGCGGGTTTCACAAAGGATTTATTATTTATTTGATTGGTGTTTTACATATTTCACTTATACGATGGAGGGAGGAAACCCAGCAGAGTCCGGGGGAAACCCACGACCATCTGCACGTTGCTGGCAGGCCATCCCATGTATGGCCGGAGAGGAACCCAGCATGAGCTGGACTTGAACTCGCATCGGCTGCATTAATGGGAGGCTTCTGGGTCATTGTGCTGCTCTAGTGCACTAACCGACTGAGCCTCTGAGGCCCCTGCATCACAAAGGAGTCAAAGGGTGCATTTTCATGTAGCTGTCATACTGACCATTACAGAAGGCACAGGATCGCCATTGTAACCATGTGCTAGCCTGAGAAATAACACAGCTGAAACTAAGCTTACATATAGCACTGGTCAGTGTAACGATTCAGATGTTAAGCCCAGCTGTTCGCACATACTCACCTGAAATCCTGCTCGGGGATGGCTGCTCCGTTTTGGGGGGTTTGCTCGAGATGATTTTCTTTGATGTCGGGATCTGTGGTGGTTTCTCCACTGCAAACTCAGATTTCGGATGATGGCTGGGTACTTTGGCTTGTCTCTGTCGGACATGACTAGGACGCACAGGGCCATCATGATCAGGCTGATCCACCCAGGACCCCACGTGTTTGCGCTCAGGCTTTGGAATTTCTACTCTGGGATAATTTTTTCTCGCGACATTTGAGGGTTTTAATTTACCTGAGGCTGAGATGATTTCAGCGACTGGAGGAGCTAAGGCTGAAACAAGATCAAAGGAAAGCACATGAGACTGGAATTCACTGGAAGAAAAACTTGAACAATTACTGCTACTTAAGTCAGACACTGAGACATTTTTAACTTAAGACATCTGAAGTAACTTACTAGCTGTACAAATGAGAATCTTAAAAACTAGTATTTTACAAAAGATATTATTCAAAGAAAGAATTGTAATGAATACACGTAAAGGAGAGTTATGATGCATGCCTCATGAACACAGAGCTTCAATTTATATTTAAATTAACAGATTTAATGAAATAAAATTACCATTTCCTGGTTGTTCATAATCTTCATCCCATCCCTGGTTATAGGAAAAACAAAAAGACGATACAAACATGAGGTCAACGTAAAGAAGACTACCAGAAATTCAATGGCCTTTCCATGCTCAGTTCCTGTCTATCAGACATTCAGGATCATCGTCCCTGTCCTCCACAGCTGTGATACAGGAATACTAATTCACAATGACGGAGTACACTTTTATAGGAGGGCTCATACATCTGCTGAAGCATATGTCCAGCACAACTTTAGGAATAAGGTTCATTTGTCATAGGCAAGGAAATATAAACTTACATTGGCATCATCTTCAATTTCATAAGTTTCTTCTGCAAACAAAAAAAAAACATTACATGGATTTTGTACATTTATACAATATATAATACCATCCCTGCAGTATTTACATGTATCACATATTACTTTGATAGGTCTTTAAGCAATACTCTTGAATATTTCACTAATTTCTTTTTGTTCCTGTTTTATGCTAAAAGTATGAATACATCTTTCACCTTCCAGATCTTCACATCTGAGATCTGAAATGTGACTGTTATTTCATTGTTGCTTATATATGATGGCGGCCAGTTTCAAGGGTGTAGGAAACCCATGTGATCAGTGCAAAGCACCAACCTTTAGTAAGTTGACAACAAACTTTCGCACTTGTCACATGCAGTCATGCACACCACACTGATGAAAGACAAATGACAAACATTGGAAGGTGCTCACAACCACATAAGCATTGTCAATGACTCAGCAAAGCCTCACAAGTCATGATAGCAAACTGACAGAATATGTCCCATATAATACCAGACCACCTAGCTTGTCAGGCACGTCCCTGGCAAAGTGATCGTTTCAGTGCTTGTCACCTGGCGGGAAGTGAGTCAGAGCTAAGAGCCGAAAACCTGCATGCTCTTAGAAACATATATTCTTGTAATATTTGTCTGTTATGTTACGACATGCCAGGAAGTACAGGATAATACGGGATTCAGCAGAACTACCACAGAACTGATTTAAAACCAATTTTCCAAAACGCAGGTTTGTTTGAGAAGTATGAGGATGCCTTACATCAGAAGTTGCTCAGAGGCCTTACAATCCGGATTTAGAAGCTTACCTAGTTTGTGCCCGAGCGGTACCCTGGGTGGGAGTGCGATGGGATGGGATGGGGGTGGGGCGTGTGAGTGGTGAAGTTTGGGTGCACGGGGTGGGGGGTTCAGTGATGAGGGGATATCCACTGGCTCTTCATAATCCTCAGGTTCATTGCTGGACAGCTGATGCGGATCCTCATATGTTTCCTGGTGGTAACATACACAAACTCATGATCAATACACTGACAGGCTGATTAAGAGAGGCTCTGAATCAATACACTGACAGGCTGACTAAGATAAACAGACTCAGGATCAATAAAAGGAAAGGCCGACTAAGATCAACAGACTCAGATCAAACAGACCCAGGATCAATACACTGACATGCTGACTAAGATCAACAGACTCAGGATCAATACACTGACATGCTGACTAAGATAAACAAACTCAGGACCAATACAAGGACAGGCTGACAAAGATAAACCAACTCATGATCAGTACACTAAGAGGCTTAGTAAGATCATCAGATTCAGGATCAATACACTGACAGGCTGCCTAAGATGAAAAGACTCTGGAGCAATACTTTGTCAGGCTGACTAATTTTTCAGTGCTACTAACAGCTTTCTTTTTAAAGTGAATGAAGGTCAAAATCTGAAATAAAGTTTACTCGAAACAACTAAAAAGTATATACACGCAAGAA
The DNA here is from genome assembly GCA_016165875.1 of Acanthopleura granulata. Lineage (NCBI taxonomy): Eukaryota > Metazoa > Mollusca > Polyplacophora > Chitonida > Chitonidae > Acanthopleura > Acanthopleura granulata. Next base: position 5,349,696 of record JABBOT010000001.1, read on the forward strand.
TACTTTCATTTGTTTTTGTTTAGACTTTTTAAAAGAGAGTTTAAAGCATTCTTATTTTTGGATTCCATGGTGGTATTTAGGGAAGATAATGCCAGTGGCTAGGTACTCTGGGCATCACATCACCTTTTCGCCCTTACGAGTAAGAAGAGCTCCTCCAGCAAGAAAAAAGCTATGGATGTGAGGGGAAAAGTTTAGTGACATCAAAAGGAGCAAAACACAGGTTCAGAAAACCCACAACAGAATTCAAATACTCACTATTTCAGTGAATTTAACTCACTTTTAAAACAATAACCAAAAATAATTAAATGAAAGGGCCTTAAGTACAGACTTCAGTTATCAGTCTGGCGAACCTAAATTTTTTTGAACTTTCATTCCATTTTATTGAAATCTCAGGTAAATATCAGACTCATGTCGAATGTACATATCTCAGGCCTTCTGTGAAATTTATCATCAATTTCTTTTTTATCTTCCTGCTGTTTAATTCCCTCTATTTTTTCGATTTGATAATGAACTTATCACATTGGTCAAATGATTTAAACAAACGACTTGACCAAGGCCTAGTAACCAATTCATTAGATTACTTCACATGGGTTTTTGCTTATAAAGGGAAGCAAATCTCTCATCTCCTAAAACTGCAGTGCCTTCTACCTATACAGGACAACCATAACAGATGTTTCGCTGACATAGCACATTGTATTGAATAATCACAGCTGATATTGCTATTCAAGCACTGATGTTTTATGAGTTAAATCTCTGCTTCACTTTTCAGAGGATCAGAGAAGCCTGCTAGCCACATGTACCTGACTTTGCTACACCGCTGCTGTAAACGTTTCCTTCTGAGAGAGAGCTTGACTTACCTGGGCTGGGGGCTCCGGAGGCAGCGACCTTCGCGTATGGGTGCCATGTGTGTGCCCCGACACAGGTATCGGTGGAACTCGCCTATAAGCTGGAAATACACACAAAAAGGCTCAATTCTTTTTCACAGTTTTAATGCAGAATTTTCCTTATTCAGTTTCAAATGAACAACAAAAAGAGCATGATGATAATCAGATGAAGGAAACAGTCTAAATGACTGAAAACAGAGAAATTCAGCATCAGAAGATACATGCCATTCACGGCAGAGAATAACATACAACGCCCTCTGGCTCGGTGATCCAAATACACAGCATCGTCCCACATCAAGCTATTTTTCATGTAGGCCTCAGTTCTGCTATAAACAGTTGTGCAGATACAGTGTATGGTAGCTGCAATAAGTTTGGACAAAGGGACAATGCATAACCATAGGACAGTCCTGTCATTACTGAAGATCCATTCTCAACCCAACAGGTGAAGAAAAACACACTATTACATGTTGATGTACATGAATTCCTGTGAACATAATATTACAGTGAAGTTCATGTTCCATAACAGTTACATAGCTGTACCAGGTCTTACTGGAACTGCCTTCCAATCTGTGCATGATGGAAAGTTGAACAAGCTTGTGATAATCAAAATATTAAGATATTCAACTTGAGTTGTACATGTATATACTTTTTTTCTTATCCATAAGGATTCAGGTAAACAGGCCTGTCAGCAGCCTCAGGGGACAGCATACTAATTGTGAATCATGAAAACAGGTAGGAGGAATGCTAAACAGGTGTTCAGTAAGTAACACCGTCAATTACTCAGCGGAGAATGCTAGAAAATTAGCATTAACATATTTTCACATAATTTCATACACTCATGCATTTCTGGCAGTTGTGAATTATTGTAGGCTTGTAAGTTTTATGTTCTGGCAAATGTGTAAAATTTTTAATCCTTGGTCCTGCTTTCTGGTAATTTCTTTATCCACCTCAACAACACTTCAGAGTTTTGTTTCATATCATACACAATGTGCATGCAGAAGTGTGAGTTGAGTTACTGATTGATTAACTGACTGATTGGCCTTTAATGCCAACTGATGCATGCTTTACATAACATAAGAGCAAATAAATCAAAATGTGTAGGTTCAATATGACTGAATGACAACCAAAATTCTGTACAGGAATATATTAGCTTTGCTGTCAATATAAAGTGCGAATAAATAACCCACAACAAAACCTTCCGACCAGTACATTTGTCCTGGTGATAAACACCAGAAGCAAACAGTACATGTATCACGCTGTTTTCATTGGGTAACACTTTTAAGACAGTTTCTCCTTGGTACAGGATCCATCGGATTTCCGCTGTGCTACACAACCACTATATACAAAAAAAAAAAAAAATTCCTGTGTATATCAAAGAAGCTAAGAGATCCTGTAAGATAAAACCACAGCTTTGTTCCGGCTTGAGGGCGCAAGGGTGGGGGTGGGGGGCGCAAAGTGTCAGACTAAATTTATATGTACTGTACATGTAATGGTTGACTGGCTTTAATAGAGTGAATACCATTCATACACACAGATGTAGTTTAAAGTTTCAGAAGCACGCAGGCATGTATACTGGCAGGTCCCATACATACATGCACGTATCCTCTGTCCCAGGGCCAGGATGTGGTCTGTACAAATACACACTGTAACCTGTTAATACCGAACTGCCACAATGTACATGTATGCACTAACACTATAATACTCATCATGTCAATGCTGCCTAGTTACTGACACATCTAAAACTACTGCCACAGTTTATACCTGTTTCACACATAGCACAACACAGGAATAATCAATCAACTTGTGGTGTATGTATCTGGTCTACTCAGGTGTTGGCATATTCATGTTTCTGGTCTACTCAGGTGTTGGCATATTCAGGTATCTGGTCTACTCAGGTGTTGGTATATTCATGCTTCTGGTCTACTCAGGTGTTGGCATATTCAGGTATCTAGTCTACTCGGGTATTGGTATATTCATGTTTCTGGTCTTAATTCCAGTACACTCAGGTGTTCATATATTCAGGTTTCTGACAAACTGATCATTTGACAAAAGCAATAACTCCAGTTTTGCTTGGGTACTGTACATTCCTATATTATACTGAGGCTAATAAGTGTAGAGAAGAAGAAAAAAAGGAAAAGGTGGGCTGGTGCACTATCTACAGCTGTTTTTTTCCAGTGAAGATATCACATGCACATTTTTCGTATCATCTTCACAAGGATTCCCTGTGCCCCAGCGCCACCGCCTCCCCCTCCCTCCCACCAACACTACAGACTAACACACGCAGAACAAAGATATACACAAAATACCAGGAAAGGAAATACACGACTACCGAGAATAAATCAGGGATACTATGCAATAATACTGAGAGACACTTTTGTACATGATACACTGCATATCTGGCACACAAAGGCTAACCCAGCTCCCATGTAAGTCATACATCTGCATGCTTTCTGGTTAGTTTTTAAAGGGTTATTCCAAAGCAGGAAACCTAGTTTTGTCCACAACCTGAACATGTACACAGACAATCATCAGAGAAACGATAATCGTAACAATAATGACACTCCCCACAGTAATGCTATGTATTAACTAGCATGCAACAATACACTTAGGACTATGAATAGTATGTTCAAAACTGTTGCTGGATTACAGTGATATTGAAAATTCGTAAAGGTTTTCTGTTTTTATTCTAGCTACTATTACACTGCATGAAAAAGAATCTAATTTTTCTGGCCAACACACAATGGTGTTTGTCACTAGCTTTTCTGCTTTATGTCTGTAGATGTGTTTATTATTACACAATCTGGAAATCTGAATCATCAGAACATTAATTTTATAGGCAGAAAAGTTATTTATTATGGAACATTGTTCAGGCTGTACACACTGCACACTTCACTTGAACGAAGTGAAGATGTTTTAGGTAAGTCTGACACTTAAATGTATACAGGTAAAGGGGGTTCACCACTCAGCTGGGTGACGATTAATTATATATGAGCAGAAAAAGGCCTGTGTACTCACCGTTCCCGGGGGCTGGAGGCTGTTGAGGCATTGGTGGCTGTGCTGGACTCGGCTCTTCATACTCATCATCTGAAACACAAACATACCTGTACAGGTAACTCATACCTATACTCAGGTAAAACCCCAATTAAGCTACAGAAAGATCTACAGTCTGTGGGATCATATCACGTACGATTAGGGAATGGCTTCTCTTCATGTACATTTGCAGACTGCCTATTACTGGAAACACAGCCTTTGGGCCCGTCTAACTTGTTAAACCAGGAAGTTAATTTCTATTCTGGATTTCTCTTATCAGTTGTTTTACCCTGATTTCAAACACTTGATCAACTCTTATTGATGACAGTGAAAAATGATCAGCAGGTGAGCAAGGTCATGAAGGCTTAGCATTAGGTTCAAAGTTCAGTTCTGGAGTTCGGCCCCAAATCCCTGGCCATGACTGTGAAGTACGTATACGCAGCGCTAACAGAACATGTTCAACATTACAGGTTATAACTACAGGAAGATTGGATGAATTTTCATCGATTCTCAAGTCAACACTAGCACGTGTGCTGTGTTATATGACAGGGTACATGTGTACCCTGACCAAGCTGTGCCTGTAGTAATGATGTAGCTAACACTAATCCACAGAGCAGTCACAGCTACACAGCTTCACAAGTCCACAGTACGCTGTTTGGTTTCGAAACTTTCTGTCCACATGCTCTCAGTCAGGAACATACAGAAGTTTATTTACTGCATTGTTGTTCCACACAATAATCAACAATTTATCACTGACGTAATGGCCATGCAGCTTTCATACAGGTGGAGGAAACAAGAAGGCCTCGGTAAATCACCGCACTGCTGCGACTGAGTTACCCACATGTCATATACAGATATCCACACCTTACTGGTAGAAGACAGAACCACTGTTATCACCACATGAGTGACGTCCATTGCTAGTTGTTAACCGGGCCCCAGATAAAGTGGGAGCCAGGTAATTCATGCGCAAATTGCCTCAGCAAGAATCTACAGAGACAATTCAAACATGCTACCTTATTACTCAAGAACATGTCAATTTGGGGATAACCTATAATCCATAAAGTCTACAGGACAGAGGACTAGTGGTTAGCACGCCAGTGCAGTACAGTGACCTAAGGACCTCTCACCAATGTGGTCCCTTTTGTCTCAAGTGGGAAAATTCGAAAAGGAAACTGTGGATGGTGCTGGGTTTCCTGAGCCTGGTATTCGCTTACCTTTATGCTGGCAGATGTTGTGTGAGTGAACTGTTCTTGAACATGATGTAAAGGTCCAGTCAGATAATTAGACAAACAGGACAGACTGTGCCATTAATTACTAGCATTCACTGAATGCTGTCTCACAGGTACAAATTTTACTCATACTAACACTTATATGAGTACGTCATCTGGGCTCACCTGTATGCACTACACCTGAACATGACCATCCAGGTGCCGGCAACAGGCTGTCAAGGTTATGCGACTGCTTACGTAAAGCCGGTGTGGACAGGTAACAAAATCACCTGACAGACTACCATGTGTACTTCATGTATCCCCACTAATGTGAGGCTTCAGGCCATCTACCTGTACAAGGCTCTTAATATCACAAACATCTTACTGTTCTCACAAACACACATTGTACAAAATCTCTGTATTCTCCTTTATGCCACAGGGGGTTAATTCCTTGCACAATTACTGTATTTCTCTTTAAGTTTGGCCTGTTAAATGCACTTTCAGAGAAACGTAAAGGCCTTCACACGACACTTTTTATGCCAACATTAATGTGTTTCTGATAAGAAATTAACCCAATTTCACAGTCACAAAGAAACCCTCTCACATAACCTATGAGGAAGATGAATCAATACATGACAGGGATAAAAGCTATCTTAAAGTGAAACGCTTGTACAGTAAATTAAATGTTACTTTCTGATGTTAAAGCACGTGCAGTATGTATTACATACTCAGGATTTTTTTCACCAATGAAATTTTCATATTTCAATTCGAGTTTCAGAGTTTGTCCTTTCTGTTTTTGAGAGTCAGATGTTTCGATTTTTAACATGTAATCACGAAAGATATTTGCAAGTACAAAACTATGTGCCAGCCATCTTTCCCTTTTCAGTTCACTGAGTTTTTCTTCATATATTCATCGCTCAAACACACCAATGAATATGAAGATTTCAGGCACTGCCTACGTGTGACAGTCAGAGGACTACATTGTACATACATGAGCTAAATCTAAATTGCCAAAGCAAGTGTCAAGTAGGTCACGCCGGTGTTGAAATACTCCCACAGCTATACCTATTATACCGCCTGTATTGACAAACATGCTGTACACATGCTTACGATAAATCAGATACATTTAGACAAACAGGAATTTCCCCAACAGCTTTCATCATGTATCAGTTACGGTCACCAAAGGTCGATACACTTGTATACTATTTTAATCCTCCCTATAAGCAATGATTTTAATGAGCTAAAATCCACAAATAAACATCCCCACATCCAGCCTACATTGTAATCGATTAAGGAAGTACCTGAACTATGTTAATGACGGGAAGCGAGTGTATGGTTACCTCAATTTACCACTGACAGTGGCTATACATGTAACTTCAGTTGGGATAAAATGAAGTATAACAAAACAACAATTCTGAAAACACATTATTCAAGAATATCAAGCCAGAATATTAATGTTTCATTCAACTCTAATTTGTCTAAACAGGCTCCAAATTAAGAGATCTGTAACTGTAGGCAATTGAAGGACTAAAATCTGATGTGAAAGCCTGAACAAATTGTGAGTTTTCTAACTTGTGACACGTGTGATCCAAATGCCAACACCTACACAACTGAACAGTATCCCCCTGTGGAAGGATCAGTCTCCTGCCATCACACCTGTACAGGTGCACAAGTGTACAGTATCGCCCTGCAGAAGGATTAGTCTCCTGCCATCACACCTGTACAGGTGCACAAGTGTACAGTATCGCCCTGCAGAAGGATCAGTCTCCTGCCATCACACCTGTACAGGTGCACAAGTGTACAGTATCGCCCTGCAGAAGGATCAGTCTCCTGCCAACACACCTGTACAGGTGCACAAGTGTACAGTATCGCCCTGCAGAAGGATCAGTCTCCTGCCATCACACTTGTACATGTGCACAAGTGTACAGTATCGCCCTGTGGAAGGATCAGTCTCCTGCCATCACACCTGTACAGGTGCACAAGTGTACAGTATCGCCCTGCAGAAGGATCAGTCTACTGCCAACACACCTGTACGGGTGCACAAGTGTACAGTATCGCCCTGCAGAAGGATCAGTCTCCTGCCATCACACCTGTACAGGTGCACAAGTGTACAGTATCGCCCTGTGGAAGGATCAGTCTCCTGCCATCACACCTGTACATGTGCACAAGTGTACAGTATCGCCCTGCAGAAGGATCAGTCTCCCGCCAACACACCTGTACAGGTGCACAAGTGTACAGTATCGCCCTGCAGAAGGATCAGTCTCCTGCGAACACACCTGTACAGGTGAACCCAGACACACAGAACCTGTTTAGGAGGCATGAAAACAGGGATTCAACACCATCATGAGTAGTATTCAGGCTACAATGATATTTTGTCCTCATAACAATTTCACAAATACCTAAACTTTAAGTGCTTGACTGCATTTTCCTTCACTACATACAATGTACAAAGCTGCAATCACTCACCGTTACACATACCCGTACAGACTGTTAGCTGTTAACAGATTAAATCTTCAACCTTTTCCACCATTAAACCACTTCTTAAACGAAAATTTATTCATTCAGTTATTGTAAAAATGAAGCCACAAATGATTTGTTTGTGTCATTACAGGAGTATAAGCTTCATAAAGCTTTGAGATTTACCTATGAACACCCTAGACCCTACGTTGAAAAGGTAAAAGAATTAGTGTGTAATATCTGACATGTAACCAACTTTGTGCAGAACTATACACACTGATGTACAGAGTAACTTTACATTCAGAGATCTTCACATACTTTCCAATGACATCATAAAACAATTAATTAATTCTCCACATTATAATGGGTATAATTACTTAAATATAGTTCACTACTTATCAGTGATAACTGAATCACTGGCTTAAGCCTAATCAAATCCCAATGATCTGACAAAGCCCTATTAGCAAATGTCTTAATTCATCCCAATGACAAATTTGAGAACCTTTAGTTTAGATCACCAGCTGATTTCAACCAACTTACCAAGGACTGGTACATGGAAATGTTATTAGATAATAGACAGCGATTATAAGTGGCTTATTTACTGACGACTTACCTGAGGATTCCAGGTGAATTAGCTGACTAGGTTTTGGCGTGCCATGCATGGGCATGTAATGGTTATCCATAGTCGTCAACATGTTTATGACAATGAAAGCCAAGGGTACTCAATAATAGTCACAAATTCTGAACCGTCACAAATTCTGAACCGTCACAATATATTCTCAGCAAAATTCTGTACGTCCCTGAGCATGAAGAGTTTTATACAATCCTCACGCTGTCACAACAGATGACCAAGATTATCGAGTTCAGCTTACACACCGAGATTACCCAGAAATGTTTGGGTGAGTCTTCCTGACTGGTGCCCAAACATAAGCGCATCTGAATACAATGACAACCTCCTACACGGAGACCTCTCAACATACATGTGCTACGTCCGCAATGAAATGAAGCCAGTGGTATCAAGCCCTACACACATTTGCGGCTGACGACAAAACTTCACAGTTGATAAGTGATGCTGTGAGCCTGCCCTGCAAGCCTGAGACTGTCCAGTGTTAAGGCCAGTGGGAGGGCCTCAGAGTGTCCACTGTTAGGGACAGTACCTGGGAGGGCTGGGGGCACTGGCAGGTACTGGATGTGTCTGTCACAGCAAGCCTGTGGAGAGGACAACAACAGTCGGGGCCTAATGACACATGGGGGGAATTCAGCCCCTAGTCAGGTCTATCTACAGTAACACCTAGCACAGACTACTGCCCTCCTCACATCCTTCACACTACAGACCCCTCACACAAAACTCTGTCAACAATCCTGCCTGCTACAGTAACCACTCAAGTCTCTGTAGGTCTGGTTACCAGTACTGGGTTCCATACATACACAAGTGTGTTCGAACTCCTCTGTACACTGAATGTAGAGGTAGTGTTCACATTACACCAGTGACATCACCAGAGCTTTTATCCCCAGGCTATAGGCTGTATTCAACTCACTTGCCTTTCAATACGTGCTTCCTGGTCAGAAGAAACAGCCAACAGGGCTATTCACAAACCTGTTTCTCATTAATACAATCAGCCAATAGAATTTCTCCAGGACCTGCTGTGTAAATTTGAACCAGACATTCAACTAGAAAGATCTGGTGCCGAGACAATTCCTTACAAAACTGTTTAACGCCCAATAGAATATCACTAACCAGTTGAGGAAAGAGGAAACACAAAAGAACTACAGTCCTTTCATAATGTATGTGAACTCCCCAGTGTCTACCATATGTGTCCTATGCTTGAATCCACTTGCATTAGACTGCTTTTCATTCCATGTAATTACAACATGTGTTGGTAATGAATTAGATCCTGATGACTGGGTAGCTGTCAACTTAAGCCTGACCTTTCACAATCACACAGGCAGACGATTGTGCCGAGTAAAAAGTGTGGTGGCCAACAGCACTGAAACTTCATTAAGCCTTTTATTTATTTATTTCAGTTTGAAAAGGATCACTCTGGATTGTGTGCAGACCTCTCTCTAACTTTATGATTCCTTTCTGTCCGACATTCTAGGGATGAAAAACCCAGGACAATGAACACAGGCTGACTGCTTATTAGCTTATAAATTTCAATCCCATTGCCAAAATATAAATATAATAACTGATTGCAAATTTGAAGTTCAGTTCATAAGCACTAGGTATAAATTAAGCTACCAGTACCTCATGCAAAGTAAGAATAAACACCTATAATAAATAATCATGTAACATAATTCTATGCATACTTTAATACGTGTCATTCCACATAAATTTAGTCAGAGCCGTCAGGGTACGTACTGTGCATCCTCAATGAGATTCCTTCAAATACCTGTTTTATTAAATGGTGTGAACAAGAATAAAGTCTTCCCTTAATGAGGCATAACTGTCACAACTTGTTTAAGTGGCATTTAGAAGTTGGGATGGAAGTACACTAAAACATGTCTTTCTTATGGATATACAGCTTCCTGGTTTATTATCACGACATTTTGATGTAGATACTAACATCGTTGTATATCCATAAGAAAGAAATGTTCTAGTGTACATAACTGTCACAGACATAACAAACACTGAGAATCAATCCATGAGAGATGATGGCCATTACATATAAATTATAAATTTAATTGACTTATCAGTATATTTTATTGCATCATAAATTATCCCTCAAAGCTAGAATGACAATGGACGCATGTTGTGTGTACATACTTTAGAACTGAGTTCACTACGTTTGTGCTATAGCCATTACAGTAAAGGTTCCTGTTATGATTCACATACCCTGTGCTGCCCTCGCTGAGTCACTTCTGTCCGGTTAGCTCCCAGCAGTGCTGACAGGTGCGCTGCTGAGGAGAACCTACACAACTGTATCAACAAGTGTGGTCTGATCTGCACACTCAGGCTTCACCAACATCTACATTGTTATGCAGACTACCTCAGCCCCCTTTCCCACCCTCTGGTACACAGAAAAAAATTCATCACTGCCTGAAACTTTTCTTTGATCAGAATTTCTTTTTTCATCAGATGGCCAGAACTTTAACTGCATTTCCGGTTGCCATTTGTCAGATGCTCTCACCTGAACTCGGGGTCACAATTAAGCCATCAACCAAGTTTGTGTGACTTGAAACTTTCATGCACTATAGGTGCCTCATTACAACATTACAGCATGCAGCTCCTGGAGTGGGACTGCCTGACTGATGTTACACCGTGCTGCTCCTGGAGTGGGACTGCCTGACTGATGTTATACCGTGCAACTCCAGGAGAGAGACTGCCTGACTGATGTTACACCGTGCTGCTCCTGGAGTGGGACTGCCTGACTGATGTTACACCATGCTGCTCCTGGAGTGGGACTGCCTGACTGATGTTACACCGTGCTGCTCCTGGAGTGGGACTGCCTGACTGATGTTACACCGTGCAGCTCCTGGAGTGGGACTGCCTGACTGATGTTACACCGTGCAGCTCCTGGAGTGGGACTGCCTGACTGATGTTACACAGTGCAGCTCCTGGAGTGGGACTGCCTGACTGATGTTACACCATGCAGCTCCTGGAGTGGGACTGTCTGACTGATGTTACACCATGCAGCTCCTGGAGTGGGACTGCCTAACTGATGTTACACCGTGCAGCTCCTGGAGTGGGACTGCCTGACTGATGTTACACCATGCAGCTCCTGGAGTGGGACTGCCTGGCTGATGTTACACCATGCAGCTCCTGAAGTGGGACTGTCTGACTGATGTTACACCGTGCAGCTCCTGGAGTGGGACTGTCTGACTGATGTTACACCATGCAGCTCCTGGAGTGGGACTGCCTAACTGATGTTACACCGTGCAGCTCCTAGAGTGGGACTGCCTGACTGATGTTACACCATGCAGCTCCTGGAGTGGGACTGCCTGGCTGATGTTACACCGTGCAGCTCCTGGAGTGGGACTGCCTGGCTGATGTTACACCATACAGTTCCAGGAGAGGGACTGCCTGACTGATGTTACACCGTGCAGCTCCAGGAGAGGGACTGCCTGACTGATGTTACTCCAGGAGAGGGACTGCCAGACTGATGTTACACCGTGCAGCTCCTGAAGTGGGACTGCCTGACTGATGTTACACAGTGCAGCTCCTGGAGTGGGACTGCCTGACTGATGTTACACCATGCAACTCCAGGAGAGGGACTGCCTGACTGATGTTACACCATACAGTTCCAGGAGAGGGACTGCCTGACTGATGTTACACCGTGCAGCTCCTGGAGTGGGACTGCCTGACTGATGTTACACCATGCAGCTCCTAGAGTGGGACTGCCTGACTGATGTTACACCATGCAGCTCCTGGAGTGGGACTGCCTGACTGATGTTATACCGTGCAACTCCAGGAGAGAGACTGCCTGACTGATGTTACACCGTGCAGCTCCTGGAGTGGGACTGCCTGACTGATGTTACACCATGCAGCTCCAGGAGAGGGACTGCCTGACTGATGTCACACCGTGCAGCTCCAGGAGAGGGACTGCCTGACTGATGTTACACCGTGCAGCTCCTGGAGTGGGACTGCCTGACTGATGTTACACCATGCAGCTCCTGGAGTGGGACTGCCTGACTGATGTTACACCGCACAGCTCCACGGTGAGTGATGTTCCATGCTGTGCACAAGTGTATTCTCTGCAGTGTTTAATTGTAGACATGTTTAATGATCGAAGGAAACTAAAATGGGTAATGTAGCTTATCTGAATACGTGCAAAAGTGTGACAACGTAAAACAACAATGCTCAAAAAAGCCTGTGCCCATGTTTAAATTGCAAGAACAAAACGCTCACAAGGTTTGACTTCAAGGTGAATGCTAGTATATGAAGCCCAGAGCAACTGCTTGACTGTCAGTTATGTACGTAAAGAAAAGGTTACTGATGGATTTCTTGTTGTTTAACACAATATTCAAAAAAAAAAAGGTTTCAAAAAGGTTGTGGAGTACAAGCCCTTCTCACAAGAGATGTACAACAGCTGCATGTAATATTACATCTTTAAAGAGATTATGATTATTAAGTTTCTAAATCCTGTCAAACCGGAGAAAAAACATATAATAAGGGAAAATGTGTTGATCATTAGGCCTATTACTGAACTTTTAGATCAACTTGGGTAAATGCTAAAATAATAGGTATGGATATATCCTGGATACATTAGCATATATGTGTATATATATCTCTCCACTAACTGTGCCTGTGTAGAAGATGCAGACCCCAGTAGTGCAACGAAGCTGAATATTTTGCATCATGCTCAAGAATGATTTAGCCATAAAATACCAGTAAATAGACAGAAGGGAAAACCAGGGCATACATGAGATAACATGAAATATCTGACACTGGCTAAGGGAGGAGAACACATTACACAGTCAAGGGATCTCCAACCATGAGAAAAATCATGTCTTAGAGCGAAAAACGGTGCATGTTCTAAATAAAATTTGCCAAAAAGGGCAGACAATATTATGTTTATTTTGGTAAAGTAGTTTTTTCTAACAGTTATTATGACTGCGGAAACTGACATTTGACTGTGCTCCGTTGACTAGCATGAAACGCAGCCATTCTGTCTGGGCTGAGACGTAATTGTTCCAAACGCAAAACACTCTTGTCATGTGAGACTAGTAAGCTGCTAGGATTTTGTTTGTAAGTCAGGTATATGTGTAAATTTATAACATGAAATGATCAAGAAACTTACTTCCGCCACAACACAATGGTCTGTTCATGTATGTACTTGTCACAATTAAACCATACAACATTTCAACACTGTCGTATCCATGTTATTACACGTTACACTGACAGATAACACAGAAACTTACTTCCGCCACAACACAATGGTCTGTTCATGTATGTACTTGTCACAATTAAACCATACAACATTTCAACACTGTCGTATCCATGTTATTACACGTTACACTGACAGATAACACAGAAACTTACTTCCGCCACAACACAATGGTCTGTTCATGTATGTACTTGTCACAATTAAACCATACAACATTTCAACACTGTCGTATCCATGTTATTACACGTTACACTGACAGATAACACAGAAACTTACTTCCGCCACAACACAATGGTCTGTTCATGTATGTACTTGTCACAATTAAACCATACAACATTTCAACACTGTCGTATCCATGTTATTACACGTTACACTGACAGATAACACAGAAACTTACTTCCGCCACAACACAATGGTCTGTTCATGTATGTACTTGTCACAATTAAACCATATAACATTTCAACACTGTCGTATCCATGTTATTACACGTTACACTGACAGATAACACAGAAACTTACTTCCGCCACAACACAATGGTCTGTTCATGTATGTACTTGTCACAATTAAACCATACAACATTTCAACACTGTCGTATCCATGTTATTACACGTTACACTGACAGATAACACAGAAACTTACTTCCGCCACAACACAATGGTCTGTTCATGTATGTACTTGTCACAATTAAACCATACAACATTTCAACACTGTCGTATCCATGTTATTACACGTTACACTGACAGATAACACAGAAACTTACGCGGCAGCTCATAAACAGCTGATATCTCCTAGATCTCTGTCTTTCAGTTTAACGCTGTTGCCATGGTAAAAGGACATATTGTATACAGGTATGTTGGTATGCTACATAGACCTATGGACGGGAAATCTACAGGTGGATAGAGAGGCAACATCCCATATTGCAAAGTAGAGTGCCGTTGTACTTATCGATACGAATCACTTGGAACCCCAAGTATAAAAACAGTTCAAGACAGTTTCGCTTCCCAGCTATACTATCACGTTTTTTGAAATCTTCATTGCTAGGTATTCTTTGGTGTAATATTTTCACTGGTGTTTTATGCCCTACTCAAGAATATTTCACTTACACCACAGCGACCAATGTTATGGTGAGAGGGAACTGGGTAGAGCCCATTGGAAACCCACGTCCATCCACAGGTTGCCGACAGACCTTAGCACTTACAGACGAAGAGAAGCCAGCATGAGCTGGACTTGAATTCACAAAGACTGTTGGAGAAGTAAAACCTAATAATCAACTACTTGTGGCAAAAGACAATTACCACTTGACTGACGCTTCAAAACTAGTACACTGGCTGCATTCAGCAAATAACAAAATTTAAGCAATAGTTAATATTCAAATGATGTAAATCTGTTACAAGAACAGTTGAAATGATGGGTATGGTATCTAACATGGTATGATCTCAGCACAGATAAGGTAGGAAAACAAGACAAACACTTTGTGTAACATCCGTGTGGTCTATTCTGATGTACTAGCATTAACTTTATCACTTCTTACACCACATATGAAAATATTTAACTTTTTATCAATACATTCAGAAATCCAGCTGTGAAGTATGTAAATAAGGAAAGAAAACTACAATATTCCTTTTCATCTGTGGTAAGAAAAATCTACATGTACAGACATGTGACAGGTAACTCCTGTTCGTGACAAATATGCTAGTCAGAACATGTGACAATGCAAATTGCTTACTGAAAATGTTATGTTTACGTGGGCAGGCTTCAAAAGGTATTATGTTGGTCCAAATCTCAAGTAACTTCAAAAATTTTTCTCTACTGTTCAGACTATATATCTACCATAAAGAAAAACTTCCCTACAATATACCAAATATAGATGTGTAGTGAAATTAAATAACCTCCTCATATAATGAATTCTTAATGTTCCTAGTTAAACATTAAAGATATATATCTCTTCACTAAATTAATCCACAAAGAAACACGAAATAATGATGTTCAAACTCAAAAGGTGATCGAATCCATGAGAGGTCAAATTTCACAACATCCTGCTTAATGGATAAGTTTTGACAGACTTTACGTAAGCAAATATATATGAAATGAACTTCAGTTGGAACCCTGACCTCATACAGGTGCAAATAACTCCTGACCACTGTACATATCACTGACAATGTATCTGTTTAAGTCTTCTATTCAGAATACATACAGTTAATTAGCACACCTGTGCATTTGACCTGGTGAGTATTTGACCAGGTGAACAACATTCTCAGGTGCACAAGTTTAGTGGACCAGGGAGTCCTTCACTCTAGGCAGATACACCTAGATGGGTTAGGTCAGGCATGGCCAACTGCCAAAGTTTACAAGGCTACCAATCACAGCCCTGATTGGTCACCAGGTGAGGGTAATCACACTGTTCTACTGGCACATTTACACTGTGCTTAAGAGTGTTGTTTGTACTAACGCTTACTACATAACCTGATAACACTGGCTGGAATCACCTTTACATCCATGTTAGCTTTTATATCATGTGTGCTGGATAGAAGCTGTTGACAGATAGCTACCTTCAAAAGGACATTAATGTAAGATGAATGAATATATAGCCACACCAATCCATACAGGAGGATGTAAAAGGAGATGATATTTGATTTCAACTGGTACATGCCAACTGGTGATGACAGCTGTTAACTCCTGCCCCTCTGGTATTTTATCAAACACATTACTTAATTATTAAAAGTACCTGTGGTTACGTCTTCCTGTGGATTATATAGGTATTCTCATTCAGGAAGCATAACAAGAAAGCTCTTGTCAAGGTAAAAAGCATGTTGTGCACTGACCAGGAAGTCATGCAATCACAGATGCAAAACACTGTAGAATGAGCCTAATCGGCTAGGCCATGTTACATGTTACTCATATGTGTTATGTGAGTGGTCATGCAATCACAGCAGTCACAGCTTTCCATGGAGTGTCAAAACAAAAATAAACAGGAAGTAATTAAGCTGTAATGACAGACATCTGTTGACTTATTGATGGATTTTTGTGTATAACGCAATACACTGAAGAACCTTGCACTTATTTGATGGCGTCATTGTCAAAAGTAGAGGAGACCGGAGTGATGAGTGATATCATACCACCAACCTTTGGCAAATTCCAGACGAACTTTTCCTCTTGTTTACATACAGAAGAACAAGTCATACTAGTGAACAACAAGTGTTTTTCAAGAAAGGATGAACTCCATAAACGGCAACACTAGTGTCGACAACTGTTTGCCACCACGTTCCCATGAACACTGAGACAACAATCTACACATTCCCTGTCCAGGGACGTTGGGTTGAAGCCACTGTTCATGCTGGGAGATTTGCACGTCTCGTCCACAGCTTGAACTAATTACCACTTTCCTCATGAAAGACGAAAAGCAGTGAACTATTGCTCTTGACTGGAAATAGTCAAATTATGTACAGAATTTAGTCAAGTTCTACGGAAAATTAAACACTTACTCAGTTAAAAATTCCAAAATTCTGGATAAATAATGAAAACTATCACTAATGAAAGATACATCTATGCTGTCCTTTAAATGTACATGTATTCCAGCACACATACACGACTGTGTATGTAGCTTACAAATACCTATCTACATAAAATATACACTGTTTCCTTATTTTTATCATTAGATTGGTGATTTACACTGTAGACGAAAACATTTCACTTACACAACAGAGGCCAGCATAATGATTTGGAGGAAAATGAGCAGAGCCCTGGGGAAAACCATGACCCTCGGCAAGTTGGAGGTAGACCATCCAACATTCAACCGGAGAGCACACCCACCAGGCCAGCCTTGAACTCACAGTCATCGAACTGGTGAGAGGCACCTGGGGCACTACCTCTTCTGAAACAGAATCTCATTTCTAAACTTCTAATCTGTCAGAGGTAGCCCACATGTAGAAATCATGCATATTAAAATCTAGACCACTAGTTCAGAATTATTTAGACTATAGAACCTTAAATAATAACAAACAGAAAACCCTACCAATTATGGCAAACATCAGAGAAACAATATATGTATATATACTGGTTAAAACATCTACTTGTACAAATGCAAAGATGGGCGAATTAACTGCTACATGTACTTGTAACTTTCATAGTTACTGATGGAACCATGATGTCATATCCCATGCATTTGTAAAATGGTGAAAATTGGCTACCACAACATTACTGTGACAAAGCAAAAAGACAGGATGTCAACAAAAAGAATCAAAGCTCTAATGCAACAAAAACAGCAGCCTATAATAATAAATAAAACAAACTGAAATATTTGCAGTATTACATATACACTACTGCATACTGTTTGTAGTATTCTGCAAATACCCTTTTCAGGGATTTACTGAATATCATATACTTCAAAATAAATGTAAAAAAAAAATCAGACACCCTTTACAAAGTCAACATTCTGAGAACAGAGCTGAATGAGTGAGGAGCCAAACTGAGAAGCAAATAAACCTCTGAATACAAGCATATTGTGATTCTACGCAGTTACTCTACCTGGTCATCATGATGTTGTTGTTGTTACTGGTCAAAAGATACAGTCTTCTGGGTTATCCATTATATTATAACTGCAGGTGTGGTCAGTGCATGGTGTAGTCAGTGCACGGTGCACTGCAGCACGTCCAGATGACAGCACCACAAACTGGGGTACTGCGGAAAGGCCACTAACGAACTACATTCTGCAGCCACAGAGCCAATCAGGGTGTGGTGTGATCTGAGAGTTCATCTGACTGAAGAGGCAGGAATAATTCATAGATTTAATCAAAATGCATGAGGATAAAATTAAAAAAGATCTGACAGATGCTACACTGTTACAAGAGTACAAAAGTGTCAATGGCTGTTCGTTCTGATAAGATCAGCCATTAATAAATAGAGTACACCTGCATGTCATATCTGATCTGGTCTAGAAATCGACATGACTTCTCAAATTACTGTCCATCAAACATGATTGCACTTTTACTCCTTAAGGAAATTAAACTAATTACATGTGCCATTTGGAATGCACACCTGTCTTATGGGTGAACTGAAAAATCATAAAAAAATATGTTCTATTTTACTTGAGATGAAACCGTTATCAAGTGTTTCATGAATAACTTTACGTCTGAGTCACATGACTAACGGAAATTCAGAGGTGGGAATTTATAGCATCTAAAAATATAAAGATTATAATGAGAATAAGTATAGAAACCACGTGATTAATTATTATACACCTCCCCCACTTGTACCATCAATCTTCAGAAGGCTATTACCTACGGAAAGAATAAGGCTGATTGGTTAACTGATCACCAACAATCATTTACATGTATAAATATTCCTACAATAAAAAGAAACTAACCCTACTTTATTCGAGCAATTGAACAACCTTTTCAAAGGTTAGCCACAACAATGCATTAATCCCTTGCTTAAACGAGAACTGCCCAGGTTCTGTTTTTCACTTTACTTAACTGAATAATATATCTGTGATATAACAAAAATGATGGAAACAGAAAATGAATCTGCTGAGTATTTTTACTTGTACAAAATAGAAATATATTTAACTCCAAAAATTGCGAGATAAAAAATCACAGATCGTTTGTGTGCCCTTGAAAGGTGCTAGTGTGTCAAATATATGTGACATAATTGCAGCGTTCTTGGTTTCCAAACACTAGTCTACGTTTGATCAAAACATGCTTCCTCAAATTAGCTTATGCATAATTCAGAATGCCTATCCCAATCAAAATGGTCATGTCGCATGGCAATTATCCATTTTCGTCGCATGGATGGGCCCCATTGGAAGGCATGAAAGCTAATCCCATCGTAAATCAATGAATGATTAGCACAAAGGATTGTTGCACAAAACGGCTTATCGTCAGCTTGACGTCATACACTACTGGAACATGAAGGGCAGATAAGCGTGTAGAGAATATAAAGCTTCACCAAACTCAGTCTATCGGTCCTGAAAAAAATATTTATTTAAAACACGTTGCGATTATTGTTTGTTAAATGGCTTCTGCACCATGTTTCAGATACCTCTAGGATATGCTGTGCAAATTTTTATGAAAACATCGATCAATCGGGATAGTTCACCTTTAATTCCCTGACATACTGTAAATGATCCAAACTTTCACCTAAAAAGGTGCATTTTTAGAGGCGAGTAAATGAGCAGTATTACTTTAGTGCTAAAATTCATAATTGTCGAGTAATATCATAACATCTTTCTAAGATCACTGAAACACTCAACTTTGATTTCAAATGGCCAAAGTTTTTTTCATAGCTTTGTCTCCGTATGCATGGGTGTCAGCACATAAAAGCTGTCAGGGCACATCAGAAAATATCCCAAACACAGACGGTTATTTGTAACAGATATTTTTCTATCGATATGGGGAAGACATTTCCTTTGTAAATCTTGCTTCGCTGGTATTTGAAGGGATATTGTACCAAAATATTTTCTCACCCTCATGCAATGGTTGTCCCCAAGCGATTTTCTTGCTAACTCACCCAGATAACTTACAACAGCCTACTGCCCAATACGAAAGCATTGTAACACAGGTAGCCGCTGTAAATTCCTAAACACTTTAAATAGTCAAATTTCGATTTATTGCTCCGATATCTGCCCATTCACCTTCGTGCAAGTGGCAGAGTGACATGTCCAAAAATCCCTGTACCCAGAGCTGAATTCTCGACTTTAAAAATGTGATTGTTGTCTTAAAATATTTTCTGTGATAGCTTATTTCTATGTGTGTATGCATGTACAGTGGCATACTTTATGCAGTACAGCTTTGCTCTCATTAAAAATCAAATTCAGTTCGAGAAGTCCACACGGTCAGTTCCTGCCGGGTAAGCGAGCAGTTAGCCCTCAGACAACACGAGTGTGTGAACCCAGCATGATGTCTCTGATTGGTCGACAAGAAAACCAAGTAAAACTGTCACATACGTCTGTAATGACAATCCTACATTACCAACCACATACAGGAGTAACATTTTGTCTCTATTTCTTTCTGTTCTGTTGAGAAGTGGGTGCGGCTCGTAGCATTATTACTTACCTATTAATTAGCCCCACGTGAGACTTTAAGTAACGGGGTCATATCGACTCAAACATATTTTATTTGTTGTTCCATATTTAACAGAATAAACAATGTGCTCTATTTATATTTTATCTTAACTAGAAAGATTTAAGTTTTAATTAACAGAAATAGTTTTTCTTGAAGTTCCCATGAAGCTTTCCATGATCAAGGATAATTACAAACAAATTAATCTGATTATTTAATCCTGTACAGAAATAAGACCACAGTGAGCCTGCTGATAGAGATACAAACATGCATTAATGTAAGCTGACAATCATGCCTCATTATTACATCAACTCCAACATCAACCGACCCTATAATAGCAGTTTTATTGAATGTTGCATATCTTGGACAAACTGTTCATTCCATGCCACAATGCCAAGCACAGAAGACAGCACTGTTGTATCTAATCCACAGAAAGTCTTTATTCATGGTTTTATTGAGGAACATCCGGATTATAAAACTTATACAGCTTTGTCAGTTGATCATCATCAGTGCTGCAGGAAAGTTTTGTGCGTGAACATGTCTAACAAAATGCAGTGCATTATACAGTGTACATAAATGAAAGATCATGGGAGATAACTACGTACTACCCAGCCTAACATAAGCAAGCAATGCCTCACAGTACTGTAAACTCCCCGGCAGTAAATGCATCATTTATAATTTAACTTCAATAACCAGTGACCTTTCAAAATTTGACCAGGGTCAAGAGCTATACTGAAATGCAATAGGGCTCTTCCACATGACTGTGTAACAAGTCTAGTCATCTTGTATTAATTACTTCAAGATATAGTATCAACAGGAAAATAGATGTCCGTAAAAACAGGGGTAAATGCCACTGAAATTTAACAGGAATCTTCCACCTGTCACAGGTACATTTCTGGCATAGAGCCCAGTAAATGTGAATAATATTACAGAAGGTACCATGTAATAAAGCTGGTCATAAAACATAGCCTGACTACCTCTAACGATCTTAAGTACCTAAGTCCAGGATTCTGAAAATGAATCTTTATCCAATGGAGGTGAATAATGTGTGTCGTGTAATAAAGTCTGGATCGTGAACTTCAACAGTCAAGGAGATATTGTGCTTATAACACTGGAAATTGACAGACAGACTGAAAAACATAACAAACCTGGTTATGAATTTGGTCATAGGCAATGTGCTCACATTTTGAGTTATCTGACACTGGTGTAAATGGTATGTGAGGAAAAAGCTTCACTTGTACATGGGAGTGTCCTCCAATCTTCTTACCACACCTGTGAGAACTACTGAAAATTAGTACTATTGATCACTTACCAAAGTCGTCGTCTTCTTCTTCTGCCTGAGGAAAGAAATCAAAACATGTTTCCTTAAGTTTTCAACACAATTTACATTTCAAAGTTATTAAAACATTAGTGTTTAAAATATTTTAGCCCTTTTCAGAACAGAAACCCAGAGGCAAGGTAAAACCTGCAGGGGAAAAATTATGCTTGATCTTAACACAATGCTATATGTACCTGTTGTCCGCATACACAGGTACCATTCTGGTTGCATTCTAAACCTAGTGTACCAGATGTGTCAGCATTCTAAACCTAGTGTACCAGATGTGTCAGCATTCTAAACCTAGTGTACCAGATGTGTCAGCATTCTAAACCTAGTGTACCAGATGTGTCAGCATTCTAAACCTAGTGTACCAAATGTGTCAGCATTCTAAACCTAGTGTACCAGATGTGTCAGCATTCTAAACCCAGTGCACCAGATGTATCAGCATTCTAAACCTAGTGTACCAGATGTGTCAGCATTCTAAACCCAGTGCACCAGATGTATCAGCATTCTAAACCTAGTGTACCAGATGTGTCAGCATTCTAAACCCAGTGCACCAGATGTGTCAGCATTCTAAGCCTATTGTACCAGATGTGTCAGCATTCTAAACCTAGTGTACCAGATGTGTCAGCATTCTAAACCTAGTGTACCAGATGTGTCAGCATTCTAAACCTAGTGTACCAGATGTGTCAGCATTCTAAACCTAGTGTACCAGATGTGTCAGCATTCTAAACCTAGTGTACCAGATGTGTCAGCATTCTAAACCTAGTGTACCAGATGTGTCAGCATTCTAAACCTAGTGTACCAAATGTGTCAGCATTCTAAACCTAGTGTACCAAATGTGTCAGCATTCTAAACCTAGTGTACCAGATGTGTCAGCATTATAAACCTAGTGTACCAAATGTGTCAGCATTCTAAACCTAGTGTACCAAATGTGTCAGCATTCTAAACCTAGTGTACCAGATGTGTCAGCATTATAAACCTAGTGTACCAGATGTATCAGCATTCTAAACCCAGTGCACCAGATGTGTCAGCATTCTAAACCTAGTGTACCAAATGTGTCAGCATTCTAAACCTAGTGTACCAAATGTGTCAGCATTCTAAACCTAGTGTACCAGATGTGTCAGCATTATAAACCTAGTGTACCAGATGTATCAGCATTCTAAACCCAGTGCACCAGATGTGTCAGCATTCTAAACCTAGTGTACCAAATGTGTCAGCATTCTAAACCTAGTGTACCAGATGTCAGCATTCTAAACCTAGTGTACCAGATGTATCAGTATTCTAAACCCAGTGCAGCAGATGTGTCAGCATTCTAAGCCTAGTGTACCAGATGTGTCAGCATTCTAAACCTAGTGTACCAGATGTGTTAGCATTCTAAACCTAGTGTACCAGATGTATCAGCATTCTAAACCCAGTGCACCAGATGTGTCAGCATTCTAAACCTAGTGTACCAAATGTGTCAGCATTCTAAACCTAGTGTACCAAATGTGTCAGCATTCTAAACCTAGTGTACCAGATGTGTCAGCATTCTAAACCTAGTGTACCAGATGTATCAGCATTCTAAACCCAGTGCACCAGATGTGTCAGCATTCTAAACCTAGTGTACCAAATGTGTCAGCATTCTAAACCTAGTGTACCAGATGTCAGCATTCTAAACCTAGTGTACCAGATGTATCAGTATTCTAAACCCAGTGCAGCAGATGTGTCAGCATTCTAAGCCTAGTGTACCAGATGTGTCAGCATTCTAAACCTAGTGTACCAGATGTGTTAGCATTCTAAACCTAGTGTACCAGATGTATCAGCATTCTAAACCCAGTGCACCAGATGTGTCAGCATTCTAAACCTAGTGTACCAGATGTGTCAGCATTCTAAACCTAGTGTACCAGATGTGTTAGCATTCTAAACCTAGTGTACCAGATGTATCAGCATTCTAAGCCTAGTGTACCAGATGTGTCAGCACAAAATCACCAAGCATGCACATATTAACTTGAAAGGTCTGTGACCATTTGGATGATACAAATGAGCCTCTATATAACCTGCATATTAACACACTTGTTTTATTTATTCATTTGATTGGTGGTTTACGCCATACTCAAAATTATTTCATCTATCCCATGGCGGCCAGCATTATGGTGGGAGGAAAATGGGCAGAGCCAGGGGGAAACGCACGACCATCTGCAAGTTGCTGGCAGGCCTTACCACCTATGGCTGGAGAGGAAGCCAGCATAAGTTGGACTTGAACTCACAACGACCGCATCTGTGAGATGCTTCTTAATGAACGTGCATAACAGACTTCTTCAAAGGTGCCACTGAATGCTTAGTTTCACTTATGAACAGGGAGAGTGAGGAATCTGTTTTTCACATCCGTTCAACCCTCTGCCTGAACGAGATTAAACAGTCTTCCTGCATCTTCCACATACTACGTGATGTGCTTACAGGTCATCCCACTCATCAAATACCACTGGGATAATCACAGTGATTACGCTGGCTGATTAACAGCTGGGTAACATTCACCAAAATGCTTTCTGCTCCTGCAAACAATGGCGTGAACTTAATGTTTTCGTGAAAAAAAAAATAAGCAAAGGGATTTAGTAGTAAAGTTCAGAAGCTTTTGACGACCCTTTATCTAATCCAGGCTTCAGTCGCCAACGGAGAAGTTGCCAGTTCACACGCACGTTTGACACAAAAGTCTGCACATGAAAATCATAATATTCTAACATAAGAGGAGTAATACTTGCTGCGTGACCATGCACCGTGACAGTCTCTGTAACCTGGTACATGTACATCGTTGCACTGTATGTTTGTCCTAGCTAAATCATACCTCATTTTGCTGTATTGTTTACAGAATGTGTACGCCACGGTTTGTCCTAACTAACAGTGCATATGCAGTACGAGCTAGGACAAACTATAGGCCTATTTTGGTGGTCACAGTATGCAGAGCCTGTTCTTAAAGCCTGCTTACCCTGCTGAGGTGGAGCATGGGTCACAGTATGTAGGCTGTATGTATTAGCTTACCCAGCTGAGGTGGAGCATGGGTTACAGTATGGAGGCTGAATGTATTAGCTTACCCAGCTGAGGTGGAGCATGGGTTAGAGTATGTAGGCTGAATGTATTAGCTTACCCAGCTGAGATGGAGCATGGGTTACAGTATGTAGGCTGAATGTATTAGCTTACCCAGCTGAGGTGGAGCATGGGTTACAGTATGCAGGCTGCATGTATTAGCTTACCCAGCTGAGGTGGAGCATGGGTTACAGTATGCAGGCTGAATGTATTAGCTTACCCAGCTGAGGTGGAGCATGGGTTACAGTATGTAGGCTGTATGTATTAGCTTACCCAGCTGAGGTGGAGCATGGGTTACAGTATGGAGGCTGAATGTATTAGCTTACCCAGCTGAGGTGGAGCATGGGTTACAGTATGTAGGCTGAATGTATTAGCTTACCCAGCTGAGGTGGAGCATGGGTTACAGTATGGAGGCTGTATGTATTAGCTTACCCAGCTGAGGTGGAGCATGGGTTACAGTATGGAGGGTGAATGTATTAGCTTACCCAGCTGAGGTGGAGCATGGGTTACAGTGTGTAGGCTGTATGTAATAGCTTACCTCATTCTCCACATCTGAAGTGTCTGAGAAGTCAGAGCCCCAACCATCATCATGGTCATCTGTTAACACACAGAATAAAACACTGATTAACTGACCCAATCACCGATGAAAATGTGTACAAAGCACAAAATAAGGAATGACTTAAATTATGGTAAGGTTCATTTAATTGGTTGGTGCTATGCACTGTACAAAAGATTACCTAGCATTTTTCAAGATTTAGTCCAATGTTGACCATTTGTCGGGTACTAAAATAATTTTTACAATTACAAGGCTGTGTAAGCATTTAAAATTTGCCACAAGCTGTGCCATCTGAAAAAGGCCGAACTAACTTACCAACTTCTGAAAAAGGCCAAGCTAACTTACCAACTTCTGAAAAAGGCCAAGCTAACTTACCAACTTCTGAAAAAGGCTGAGCTAACTTACCAACTTCTGAAAAAGGCTGAGCTAACTTACCAACTTCTGAAAAAGGCCAAGCTAACTTACCAACTTCTGAAAAAGGCTGAGCTAACTTACCAACTTCTGAAAAAGGCCAAGCTAACTTACCAACTTCTGAAAAAGGCCAAACTAACTTACCAACTTCTGAAAAAGGCCAAGCTAACTTACCAACTTCTGAAAAAGGCCAAGCTAACTTACCAACTTCTGAAAAAGGCTGAGCTAACTTACCAACTTCTGGTCTGAAAAAGGCTGCACTATCTTACCAACTTCTGATCTGAGAAAGGCCGAGCTAACTTACCAACTTCTGGTGTGTGATGTTTATAATCTTTGCTGGGAGTCTGCGGTGGTCTGTCAGTCGCCATAATTCTGAAAAAGTACAAGTGTGAACTCAACACAACTCATCAACAGTACTGTGTCTGTTTGGACACTCAGATAATCTCCATTGCAAACACATGTACAATAACTATCTATGTAGCTCTTCCTGTGTTTGGCCTATATACACCCATGCACAAAAATTCTGCAGCAATTACAGCAAGTGATGCTGAAAATGACACGGACTACAGGTAATTCATCCTAAAGTTGATCCAAAACAGCAATGTCCACAGAAGTATACCCTATATTAGCGTGCGCAATTGATAGCTGAAATAAACTTTTCCATTCTTCAGTGGTACGACTTTGATTGGGTGCATACATATACACTGTTCACAAATGGGTGTACAGTAGAGCTGTTCATTATTACAACCTCAATAAACAGACCATACTTACGCTGGTGACAACCACACTAAAACTAAAGCTTTATCCCATTTGAAATATTTTGTTCAGAAATAAACAATTTTAACAAACAATGGTAATGATTGTCAAGCCACAGTCAAATTTTCACAAACTACAAAACTTGAACATGAACACACTATATGTAATTTTCCCTTCTTTTGGTCTGCAAAGCATTTTTCACTAAAAATAAAGCTGTGAACATAAGCCACATCCCCCAGCACAAATCAAACGGACACATGGGAACATAATGCATGCATAATGTAAAACCAATCCTGATTACCATGAACATACACAAGAATGAAAGTGTACACATAACCAGGACATTTCTGATCGCCATGAACATACACAAGAATGAAAGTGTACAAATAACCAGGACATTCCTGATCGCCATGAACATACACAAGAATGAAAGTGTACAAATAACCAGGACATTCCTGATCGCCATGAACATACACAAGAATGAAAGTGTACAAATAACCAGGACATTCCTGATCGCCATGAACATACACAAGAATGAAAGTGTACAAATAACCAGGACATTCCTGATCGCCATGAACATACACAAGAATGAAAGTGTACAAATAACCAGGACATTCCTGATCGCCATGAACATACACAAGAATGAAAGTGTACAAATAACCAGGACATTCCTGATCGCCATGAACATACACAAGAATGAAAGTGTACAAATAACCAGGACATTCCTGATCGCCATGAACATACACAAGAATGAAAGTGTACAAGGACATTCCTGATCGCCATGAACATACACAAGAATGAAAGTGTACAAATAACCAGGACATTCCTGATCGCCATGAACATACACAAGAATGAAAGTGTACAAATAACCAGGACATTCCTGATCGCCATGAACATACACAAGAATGATAGTGTACAAAAAACCAGGACATTCCTGATCGCCATGAACATACACAAGAATGAAAGTGTACAAAAAACCAGGACATTCCTGATCGCCATGAACATACACAAGAATGAAAGTGTACAAAAAACCAGGACATTCCTGATCGCCATGAACATACACAAGAATGAAAGTGCACAAATAACCAGGACATTCCTGATCGCCATGAACATACACAAGAATGAAAGTGCACAAATAACCAGGACATTCCTGATCGCCATGAACATACACAAGAATGAAAGTGTACAAATAACCAGGACATTCCTGATCGCCATGAACATACACAAGAATGAAAGTGTACAAATAACCAGGACATTCCTGATCGCCATGAACATACACAAGAATGAAAGTGTACAAATAACCAGGACATTCCTGCCACTGCAGACACACATGCGCAAACCCAGGACTCTCGGCATAGCCACATACGTGTAGCTGTAAGTCCCATACCTCAGACCTTCCCACTCCAAACACATCCTGTTGACAAATTTTATATACTGTGATACGTCTATTAAATCTTTCCAGGGAAAACAGCTAGTGTATGAACACTGCACTGTGGCCAATTCACTACAGGAAACTCAACAGTTGTAATGAGTCTTATACAGGATGTAGACATCAATATCCTTAAATTTGAGTTCTCCATAAAACCCAGAGGTGTAACAAGACGCACGTGTAAATTGCGAGTCAGGTGAACTTCATAAAATACATGAACACCGTAAAAACAGGAATGACAAGAATAGCTAATGGTTCAATTATACATGACAAATGTTGATTCGACCAATTTAAAAGTGTACTGATTTCACATTAGACGTAATTCATTTTGCATGATGATGTTCATGGAAAACAGTGTGTTCCCTTTTTCAAGCCTGCATCTGACCTGTCGCTCTGGGTACTGAAAGTGCACAACACATACATCTGATATACCCTACGGGTGATCATGCGCCTCCCCCACCACCCACAATCAGGATCACCACACACCCACACAGCACAACACTTCCAAGTATACCTGTTGATGGAATAATAAACCTTGTTCATGGACCGACGAGCAGTTTCGGTTATCCTGAAGATCAAAATAAGATAGAATACTAAACATCAAAAGTCACCCATTTTAAAACATAGCTATGTGCATATCCTGAAGTTTTTTTAGTGGTAATTCAACCCTTTCTAGCAATATTACTTATCCAATCATGTATCTGAACTTTGAAAAGCTCCTGGAGCTGAAAAACACACATTACAAGAAAAGTAAATCAGGTAAATGATTTTACTGGGACATTAACGCAATGCATGCTCCATAATATCTGTCACTCGACAGTTCATGGGTGAAAGCAAATAGAATAATCAGAGCCTTTCACAGGTTACCTATACAACCTCTGGGTAGCTTCACACTCAAACAGTGCAGTGGGATCCTGGTCAAATATCCTACGCCCATCATGGTGGGCCACCCTGGTCACATGGTCGGCTCGATTTTCAGGACACGTGCTTACATGATTCGACCAGCATGAGCATATATCACGACACCATCACCGTACCATCATGGGAGGACTGATGATGATTTCGGGACATTAAAAACAAATGCGATGCATATATGTTCCTTAACTGTGACCACTATACACACTCCGCAAATTCTACAACTGACAAGACATTTTTCACTCCTAACTAAATGTGAAGCCGTATAAATATCCACATCTGCACACCAGCAAAATCTGACACTAAGACGACGTCCAGATTCAACATCTGAATATATGAAGCCAATGGTGTAACTATTGAAATGTCTGCAGATTTATTTACATTAGCTAATAATGTCATTTCATTCACCTGCTTGTTCTCATTATGTACACGCATGTACACGTAACTTTAAATCTACATTGTATTATGCATGCTTGGCGTATGCCCTCTTCTAAAAGAGAAGTTCCTAACAGTAGGCTACAAAAAACCGATGCCTATAGAAACCATGGGTGGACAATAATACTTACTTCTTTGGTCCATTAACTGAAAGGAATATGTCGCTAAAACTTTCCCCGCTATTATCTGTAAGCTGTCACTCCAAAATTCAAGTGCTAATAGTGCATTTTCAGCAACAAATGCCATGTTGACCATAAAGCATCTCACACTAGAAGTTTGTTGATTTAACGGCATTTCCAGGAAGGATCAGGTGAACTTGGGCAAATGTCCATACTGACCTGACCCCCAATGAATAACTCCCTTCTCAGGTGAGAGCCAACGTAAAATTATGTGAGATCAGTTTTTGTTCTGTGTCACTAAATTACATGGGACATTTCACCGAGGTAATATAACTGTTTTCTATGCATCAGCATGCACATTTTTTCAATAAAAATAGTTACTCACAAACACTGCTGTGTAGTGTACGGCTCAGTGTCTGACAAGTGTCCTACTCTGCAGTCAGCAGACACAGCCCAAACACACTAACGATCCTTGACTGATTCCAATTAAATATACAAGAATTTGCTCATGGCACTTTGTGGGCAGAAAGCTGTCAACAGAAAATCCCCATCAAACGCTATTTCCTTACCCCAAGTGGGAAAATCTAAAGGAAAATAAGTCATTTATAGCAAGACAAAAACTCTCCCAAAAAAATGATCCACTTTCCTTGAAATTCTCAACCTTGCTGATAAATTGATTATGTTGTGATCAACATTTCTAAAAGTAATGTCAACTGATCTCAACTTTACCTTAGTTATATCGCATGCTCCCATATTAATTAGGTCCCACCTAACCACAGAGAGCTCAAATACATGCGCCATTAATATCGGAGGGCTACTTCAAGGGAGATAATTCAGTGAAAGTCAATTTGAATATAACTAATGTTATGTGGGGCAGTTGTACAATTGTATAAAAAACTTCCTGTTTGTCTGTGGTGTTTAGTGGATACAGGGCTAATTCAGAGTGTCTACAGAGGACACTGCCAAGGGTGTGTAGACAATACTGCTAAGTGATGTTCAGTTTAACTTCTGGGAAACAAACCAACTAGGGATGGCATACATGATAAGTGCCAACACTGCTCTCCTCGCTCTTATATTTTCACACAATATATAAGTACAGTTTCAGCTGTTTAATTATACCTTGAAGGGGAAGGTTTGTCTGCAAACCTGCGAATAAGTGAAGTATTCTTGAGAACTGCATAAGACACTACTGACTAATTTAATAAATAAATAAATAATTATTGATTGGTGTTCCACATTCTGATAGTTTTTTCTATATCAAGGAGTCTGGTTGCCATGGGGAAACCACAGTATCACACCAGGTAAATGCACACGACAGCCCATCCACCTATCCCTACTTTAAGCCAAGTCCAAACCACTGAAAGGTGGATTTGATCCAGTGCGATACGGATCTGAACCAATGAAGTATGTAGGCTAGAACCAGTCAGACATGAATTTAAACCATTGGAAAAAGGGTATTCAATCCTGTGATCCTAATGGTTAAAGGCTAAAGGACCAGGGGGTGCCATTATAGAAGAAGGGTATTCAATCCTGTGATGCTAATAGTTAAAGGCTAAAGAACTAGGGGGTGCCATTATAGAAGAAGGGTATTCAATCCTGTGACCCTACTGGTTAAAGGCTAAAGAACTACGGGGTGCCATTATAGAAGAAGGGTATTCAATCCTGTGACCCTACTGGTTAAAGGCTAACGAACTAGGGGTGCCATTATAGAAGAAGGGTATTCAATCCTGTGGTCCTAATGGTTAAAGGCTAAAGAACTAGGGGTGCCATTATAGAAGGAGGGTATTCAATCCTGTGACCCTACTGGTTAAAGGCTAAAGAACTAAGGGTGCCATTATAGAAGAAGGGTATTCAATCCTGTGGTCCTAATGGTTAAAGGCTAAAGAACTAGGGGGTGCCATTATAGAAGAAGGGTATTCAATCCTGTGACCCTACTGGTTAAAGGCTAAAGAACTACGGGGTGCCATTATAGAAGAAGGGTATTCAATCCTGTGACCCTACTGGTTAAAGGCTAAAGAACTACGGGGTGCCATTATAGAAGAAGGGTATTCAATCCTGTTATCCTAATGTTTAAAGGCTACAGAACTAGGGGGTGCCATTATAGAAGAAGGGTATTCAATCCTGTGACCCTACTGGTTAAAGGCTAAAGAACTAGGGGTGCCATTATAGAAGAAGGGTATTCAATCCTGTTATCCTAATGTTTAAAGGCTAAAGGACCAGGGGGTGCCATTATAGAAGAAGGGTATTCAATCCTGTGATCCTACTGGTTAAAGGCTAAAGGACTAGGGGGTGCCATTATAGAAGAAGGGTATTCAATCCTGTGATCCTACTGGTTAAAGGCTAAAGGACTAGGGGTGCCATTATAGAAGAAGGGTATTCAATCCTGTGATCCTACTGGTTAAAGGCTAAAGAACTAGGGGGTGCCATTATAGAAGGAAGGTATTCAATCCTGTGACCCTACCGGTTAAAGGCTAAAGAACTAGGGGGTGCCATTATGGTTTTCTCTGTTGAGGAGAGCCTCACACAAGTATTATCAGTAAATATATGCACATAAACTGACTGTGGATTTGGTAGTAAGTCATTCCCACTACCTAACCTCACCTAATCAGAAACTGCACTGGTCACTCGATATTACATATGCCGTAAATAATGTCAAGTGACAGATGATCCCATGTGGTTAAGGGACATCAGGTACAGCATCTGCGATGGATTCCACTCACATGGTACAAACACTTTCTTGGTACACCTGCCACTGAAGGGCACATCACTCTCCGTAACACATACCGTTACTGTACACACACCTGTACACACATTAAGTACTTCTCTTGGTTTCCTCCCTCAATCCTATACTCTATCATTACCTTCCTTTTCTGGGTCAATCGGTTACCTCTCTCAATCACGCCTCTGGTGTGAAACGCGAAACTTTTACCTCAGTAGCACTGTACTTATCCTCGTTACCTCAGTAGCACTGTGCCTATCCCCCTTACCTCAGTAGCACTGTGCCTATTTATCTACAGAGTGACAGGCCTTGAAGACGCCTTTGGGGAGTTTACGCTTGTGTCTATTCGGAAGTGTTATGCATGGGTAGCCACGACTTCAAGTTCACAAGTAAACGTCGGTAACTTCTCAAGGTAGACCAGGGAAATCTACATATTCATTTCACTGAGGCCTGAGAATGAAATATTACTAGACAAATGAAGAGATTATTACAACAGGAAGTTGATATATATATATACGTATCTACAGAAAGAACAAGTCACTAAAATTCCCCCTGGCCTACACATGACTTAACAAAGCATTCGTGTACACTCAGGCTAGAGAAATAAAGTGTACCTATACCGTTCACATGTATTTACTCAGCTAGCATTACCTTTGTCCCGTTCCTGTTTTTTACTTGTATACAGAGGCCACATCAGCTCCAGTTTCAGCTTGGCACAGAAATCAGATATCACATTAAAAATGTCGTCAGAGCCCGCTCCATTTGTGACTTCAGTTAGTTCACATTAGACAGCAGGACCACTGAGACAGACTAGATAAGCAGAAGCGGGAGTTTCCTTTTCTACAGACCTGATTACTCAACCGAAGCTTTGATTCACCGTTCTGAAGTTACAATAGACTTGTACTGCGGAGTCCTGTGCTGCGGAGGACATGACTATGGCCATAGAATCACTGCACTATTTATAAAAGATACTTAACAGAAACTTACACAGCCTTCTTTGCCACAGCCGGTCTTCCTTTCACATTTTTCTGAGCATTTTTTAAACCGCTGCAAAAAATAAGAGAAGAATATTATTTGACTGATACACATACATTGTATACATTTGTATGTGTGTGTTTATGTATGCTTGGGATTAACGTTTTTTGGTCACATGACAACAACATTTATTTGTACATACTTCATTAAGTGTGTTAAGTACAGGTATACATTAATGAACATGCCTGCTAGTCCAGTGGCCCGAGAAGGCTACAAACACATGGTAAGTCAATATCCCCAGGTCACTGTCATTGTATTTTATTACGTAAGATCTTTTTATTCTTGATAAATCCTGTAAGCAAACACCATTCCCTTTAATACGAGACAAAATGTGCATGTAGGTGTATCTGTACAACAGGACATCAATGCTCCAACACTCCTGTAATTCTTCAATCCTTTCGAACATTTCCATGAGGTTTATTTCAGCTTATACTGTGGCTGTTATTCTGTGCAGACTGATAAAGTATACTTGTTTGTGAAGCCCTGAAACTGGACATCCCAACCAACATAGTTTTGTCTCTGGTATCAAATCAAAAAGGTGCATAAATCATAGTGGAAGTTGCACTTTCATACGCAAAGGCTGCCAGACACCTGGATATCCATCTTATGAAAAGATGTGGCAGGAGGAAGCCTCTGTACATGTTATACAAGAACATATATACATGATCAACAATGTCAAACCTACAGAGGCAGCCACTTGCACCAGGCATCATTTGGTGATGTGGTCTGATTTTTTCTCACCACAGGCCAGGGGTTTTTGGTTTTATCAACCTTCTGCCTAATTCTAAGTACACCCCACCCAGCATCAGTTTACTAGGTTTCTGCGGCCACGATTACTCCTTACTATGATAAATGTCCACCCATCGGATAATAACCGTTCTTCTTCTTGCCACATTTCCGGTGCTTTCAGCTCGGCAGACAGTTTTCACTTTCAGGTAAAAGGCAGATGGCCCATGTGCTTGATGATTTCGCACAGGTAAATGGGGACAGGATTGGTTCTTCTGCAGTCGTAGAAGCTTTTTCCAATATGTATGTTGACATTGGAGTACCTCTTTCCCCTGATAAAACTGAAGGCCCTAACCAATCTCTACCCTTCTCGGCATATTAGCACTTGATTACCCCCTGAATAAAGTGACTAAATGTCACAATAAAGTGACTAAATGTCACAATTTCAGTCTCGTGCCTTGCTAAATAGAAAGCTACACTGAAGATTCCACCGTTTTATATACTGCCTAGTACTATGATGCTGTGTTTGCAATTGCTGGCTTTATGGGCAATGGAATACTAAATGGAGGCACTAAAGCACAACATTGTTGGAACTTTGATCGTTCTGTCTATTGAGAAATGGAGGGGGGGGAGGGGACTGACAAGTTGGCTTTTGTCTCGGTCATCAATAAACAAACCAGCAAAGAGAAGACGAGCTTGCTTTGACCGCTTGTTTTGTCATGTTTGCATCACAATACTTGGTTTGCAGCTACATATATCCCTGGCAAGATGAATTCACTGGCTGACTGTCTTTCTCGGTTACGCAGAGCGGAATTTTGTAGCCAGACCTCCAGTGCATTGGTACGCAGGTGAGGCGATTTTACCCCTTCCGCCTCTTCTTTAGAAGCTAACATTACTCATCTGTTAACTCATGCCTTAGCACCTTCATTCCAGGTGTCCTATAGTAGGGCACCCACCTATATTATGATTTTTCAAATACCTATCAGCTTCCAAACTCACTTCCCATCTCTGCTGCTAATTTAACTCTCTTCGTGTCCTACTTGGCTACAATCACACAATCTCTTGCTGCACTTACTTTTGTGAACTTCACAGTGTTCCAGACCCCACTACTTCCTTCTTGATACAGAAATAGCACATCGCCATCTCAATCCCTCATCAGACAGGTGTCTCCCAATCACTCACCCTATACTGCACCGTATGCTCAAGGATATCACACAAACTATTTCACTGCCATGCTGCACAGCGCTATTTTGATCTATGTTCCTTGTAGCCTTTAAAACCTTTTCATGTATCAGGGAGATGGTCGGTAAACCAAATGGTCCTCATAACCTCATCCAACTGGGCCAAACTAACTTCTTTTTCCACCAGCACGTCAACTGCCATTCGAGAGTTTCTTTTAAACACTATAAACACTCCAATGGCGAGCATTTCCAGTTAACAATTCCGAGTTTGCCAAACCAATACTGCACTGTAAACGAACTTCATGCTTTACCTATCCACCTCGTTTTCCTATTTCTTCAATCGTTTTCAAAGTTTGCAGTTACGTAACACTCTCACATACGCTGGTCTTCCAGCTTCCAAATTCAAGTGTCACAGTTCTGGAATTGGTGCGGAAACAGGGGCAGCTTAGCACAGGTTCTCTGGCTCTCCGATGTTACCTACATTCGTGCTCACGAAGGAAGAAGTGATGTATGATATTTTATATATATAACTGTGCCTATAATGCTTCGTTTAGTTATATTAACAGCTACAGTTTTAGCATTGGTGTGGATATACCACTGGGATGGCCATTTGGACATACCTATTCGCACTCTCTACCTAGTTCTTTCTTGCCTGCTGGGATTCTACCCTGCTCATTTCCCGGTCGGCTGTCTAGGCTCGCAGAGAGATGACTAGGTCTTAGGTCTTCAGTTTATTGTGGCAATTCTGGTAATTGGCACGATACAGTGTGGAATGTACTGAAGTGACCCCAGTTCGCGTTTTTGTAACAGCATATCCTGCCTGTGGGGAACATATGGGAGGTCTTTCCTACAATCTACAACATTATTCCTTAAGGACATTTCCATGGAGAGAAGTAAGGGCTGTCTTCTCCGAGTAATATGTGATGCTGATGATTTTTTGTTACACCTGTGCAGCTATTCTGTAAGTGCTATTCTTTCTTACATTCAGTAATTGTAAATTTGCTTATACATGTCCATAATTGTAAATAGTGTTGCTATTGTTATTACATGTCCATAATTGTAAATAGTGTTGCTATTTTTATTACATGTCCATAATTGTAAATAGTGTTGCTATTGTTATTACATGTCCATAATTGTAAATAGTGTTGCTATTGTTATTACATGTCCATAATTGTAAATAGTGTTGCTATTGTTATTACATGTCCATAATTGTAAATACTGTTCAAACTGCTTATACATGTAGTTGTAAACATTTATTCATTCATTTGATTGGTGTTTTACGACATACTCACGGATATTTCACTTATACAACGGTTGCCAGCATTATGGTGGAAGGAAACTGGGCAGAGCCCAAGGGAAACTCACAACCATCCGCAGGTTACTGGCAGGCTTTCCCACGTACGACTAGAGAGGAAGTCAGCATGAGCTGGACTTGAACTCACATTGGTGGAAGGCTTCTGGGTCATTGTTAGCGCGCTAATCGACTAGTTGTAAATAGTGTTCATATTCTTTATACTTGTCCATACTTGTAAATAGTGTTACTGATCAGTGGGCCACTATTTTGGCAGCCTATATTTGATGCTAACATTTCCTGAGTGAATGCGCCAGGCCTACTTTTTGACTGTATTGACCAGGCCATCCTTGGCAACTCCAGTCTAGCTTTTTTCAGTAAAATCCCCTGAAAGCGGAGGTCTACATTTTTAATTCAGGCTTGCATCGCACTGACTCGTGCCAAGTTTAGTTTGTACATATGTATATGGTAAGCTCACTGCAACTGAGGTCGTAGGTGGTCCCTCCAACTCCCTTCCATTTTATATCTCCTGTCAACTCTTCATGGCCATTTTCTGTGGGGCTGCCATTCCAGCTTACCTCAGCTGCATAGAGGTGCGACTCAGCCCATCATTCAGGCAAATGTGACGTGCCACAATTACTTTATAATTCTATGATAATTTTATGATCACATTATAATCATAATTTAATTCCGTATAATTCAATTCTATTCGTTTAATTGTAACTTCCAATTAAATTCATATTCAATGTTTTATTTCATCTCACTCAAAAGTTTACACACTTATATTAAACTGTCACACGTGCCCAAAGTCAACATATCTCCTGCATTATCTCCCTTCCTTTATGTATGGAACACACACACCATTTAGACTGTCTTGAAGTTTCCACTTTGAGTAACCTCCCTTGAGTCAACACACGTTCTATACTTGTAAATTCACAGTTAGCAATATGAGACAATAACTAGGCAGGTTAAAAAAGTCAGAATTATTTTATACGATTTTTCTTTTATTCATGATGGTGTTTCCTGTCTTTTTTAAGCCATGTAAAAACTCCAGTAAAATAATGATTTATTTTTGTGATAGTCCTAAATGGAATCGTCTCATTACTCCATTTTCGCCACTGCTCACTGGTAACTTCATCCACTGCATCAGAACTCTCTTTTTAACTTTTCTCCAGAAATTACCACAAAAGATGAGATTATCATAAAATTTGGCTGAATAATATTAAATGAAAAATGAAAAATGAAAATTGGTCCGGTGCCAGTATCACGCAGTTTTCCAAAATATTACGAATGGAACAAAGGATCATGTGTCACAGGCTTTAAATTTTACACGCACATATATAAAATTCATTCTGAAACTTGGCTATCATCAAATTCTCAAATACAGCATTTGCGATTTTCCAAAATGCCTGGACATGTACCATTAATAGGCCCATTGATCACTGTCATTAACTCACTTCAAACAGCGTCTAATTCAAACATGGTCATAAATGTCTTCCAAATTTTGAACCAAGTTCCTGTTGTTGCACTCATCGATACAGATGTATTCAAAACATGCAGTGCAGAATGCCCTCACATATACATTCTACCCTCTTTGCACTCAACCACTTGCTTGTCATGTATAAATTATCCAATGAATGCCCTGATATCAGGCAGATAACCTGTCTCTCACCCAACCTACATATCCAAGGCTGTCAGCCCTAAACAAACTTCATACAACAATAACCACTTACAACACAGCAGGCTGATTTGTAGGCCTACAAATGGCAACCACTAAACAAAATTATGACAGCAACCAAATAACCTTACTCACTTAAAAATGAAGAGAGACATCATGCACCGAGCGTAGCTAAAGCAGGTAATATGTACATTCAGTAATAAGCATGGAACTGTGTCCACAGGTATTCTGTTACAGCCCTGTTGTACATATCCTTCTAATTACAGGTGCAGATATGAGCCCAGAGCCCAATACTGTATCATCCTCAACGATACAGGCATACGGTTCATTGCAGAAATGGTAATATCCCCTTAAACTAGCTGCACTGATCAGACACTCTATGATGTCGATTGAACATGAGCATGTTAACAGTTCTAGTACATGAATTGATACACTCCTCTTTAGACATTAATTATGACAAAACAGCCTCCAAAAAAATGAACTAATAATCCGGTTTTCCAGCTTCAAAGAGCAAACTCACACAAAGAACTACCAGTACATTCAAGGTGAGCTGGGTTTTATCAGAAGGTGTTGTGGACAACAAACCACAAAATGCAACTGTAGCTTATATTTCAACAAACATGCCTTTTGTTTGTTCGTTTAT
This sequence comes from Acanthopleura granulata, assembly GCA_016165875.1. NCBI lineage: Eukaryota > Metazoa > Mollusca > Polyplacophora > Chitonida > Chitonidae > Acanthopleura > Acanthopleura granulata. The sequence goes on from JABBOT010000001.1 coordinate 5,388,430, forward strand.
CAATGTTAATGAGACATGACCTGGACTATTCTTAACTCCCGATACATTTTCGATATCAAAATCCTACAGCACACATTTCCTCCATAACCATCACATTTCCTCCATAACCATCATATAACCATCACATTTCCTCCATATAACCATCATATAACCATCACATTTCCTCCAAATAACCAAGCTATCTCCATGCACAATTACGTCACATTGACATTACTGTGTACATGTTCTTATGCAGCTGTACAGAAAAATGAAACCATACTTGTAGGTGCCTGGTATCTTTTGTCATTTTTTGTCACTAAAAGTCAGGTTAAAATTTAAGAACAAACATCAGAGTGAAGCTCTCAGTGTCTTGCGCACGTATTATTTACGGAATCAGGCTACATCATGCACAAATGAGGGTCATCGAACATGACTTCTTATCAATATCATCCCATATTCAGCTGACGAATGACTCCTGACAGGGAAAACAGGCCTGGGGCATTACGCTGTTATCTGTTATGTACATGTGAGTGCAACAGTCAGGGTATTCCAGTGTCAATGAGATACACCTTACATCCTACACAATGTGCATTTGACAGTATAATGTGTAGATATGCAGATGATAGAGTCTGGGGCACTGCCATCCTATACATAGGCCTACAGTCTACTGTCAGCTCATTTGCAACATTATCCGAAATCATTTCCTTTCGGATAGCACAGGTTTGAACACCTTTGTATTCAGCGTATGTACACGTATGCACGATATGAATACTTGGGTTTCATGTCAAACTTAAGAACTCTTCCGTCACACGACGACGAGGAGTCTTAGAATGCATGTACACATGTATGTATGGTGTGTCTTCTAGTGGCTGAGAAAGTCTATGCCGCCAAAGTGTTGCTGCCACTGGAGCATCATGCCGAAGACACCAGACATGACACCCTACCTAGTCACATCATACTGGCACTGGGTTGACCAGTCCTGTTTCCTTGCTCTATCCTCTCAGTGCTGTGTGATAAGTGAGGCAGCAACAAGGGTCATTTTGAAGTCTTTGAACTCAGGATTGATTCCAGATCTCTCAATCTCGTGGCAGATGCTCTAAGCGCAAGGCCTCTGAAGCAGTCTCTACATATTCAGTGAGATCATTATATATACATATATAGATACAGTTATCTGCTACCGATATCTGCTATGTTCTATTTATTTATTTATTTGATCAGTGTTTTATGCCATACTCAAGAACATTTCACTTATCCGACAGAGGCCAGCTTTATTTTGGGAGGAAACTGGGCAGAGTCTGGTGGAAACCCACAACCATCTGCAGGTTGCGAGCAGACCTTCCAACATACGGCTGGAGAGGAAGCCAGCATAAGCTGGACTTGAACTCACAGCAACCATGCTCTGTTCTAAATTTCCTGGATCAATTAACATTAGGAGGTCACCCCTCGGCACTTCAGTATTGGGAGAACATGTGCTAACCAAGAATAGAAACACATTTAATATAAGCATGTCATTTAAACCTATGGAATCTCCCAAACCCCAGCCATGCGTATATACTCCACAGCTACGAATTGACACATGTGTTTTCATGTACAGCAAACGTGGCCAACTACTGAGTGATATACAGAAAATAACATATTTTATATGCACTATTGTTATGTTTTAATTGGACAAGATCATAGATACATGAGCACTTACTTTTTTGTCTTGACGGACACATTTTTCATTTGAAACAGTTGGATTTCAGAGAGGTACTGAAAATAGAAAAATATAAAATGTTTAATACAATTTGTTAACAATTAATACATGACATGGCTTGAAATTATACAAGTTCCAAGGCAGTGAAATAACCACACAAAGTGGAAGTATTCATTGATCAACACATATCGGTGCCCAGTAGTCACATCCTACTTTGAATACACTGACAACGATTCACAGGTTAGACAAGGGCCACTGGAGAATAGTTTATGAAGACAATAAAACTGATACAAAATTCACTGTATAATTCTATTCAAGTGTAGAATGTACATCCCAATGTAAAATAAAAACGAGCAATAATTAATCTAACAGCACTGCTTTCTAAATATTTTTCAGACCCACAAGACATGTAGTTAAATATTATTTTTCACACTAAACTGTTTGACAAAGAAATATCAATGATGTGGCTGATAAGATATAATGTGAGAGCGAACAGGTTATGAACACTCATAACAATAATCTCAGGATGATCGAATTACTGAAACAGGTTTCCTGGCTCTCCTTATTCTATTCAGGAAGACAGTTATAGCAAACATTCAGTTGCAAAATGAGATCCATAACATATTGGATCTTTTTTAAACTAAAGAAAGGAAGAAATAATACAGAACAGATTCATAATGATTTCTTATCTTCTTGGAAATGCCTGGCAGCTGTGGTGGAAATATATGTCGGTGCCAGGTAGCACTTGTAAACAAATGAGCTGGTAAAAAGCATATCTGCACACATCATAACCAAAAAATCTCAGAAAACTACTTCTCACAGAGATGAGTACATGTCTATTGTTCCCCACTTAAACTTTGTCAGCAGCAAAAGATATTTCTGAATGCTGGAGACCTCCACAGCAATGTACACCAGTTGTGTGCTCAGCAGTTGGCGTTGCTGTGGTCGAAGTCAGCGAGTCTCGGGTTACGTAACACCAGAGAGGGGGAGGAGGGGAGAGAATCAATCACATCTCACACAAGGGTGCTGGCAGGGAGGATTATTGGACGTAACTGGGGATATACCCACGCAGCAAGACACGCGGCGCTCATCAAACTCATGGTTAGCGTGAAATTCCTGTGTGACGGAAGGGAGCCCGTCAGGGGATCTGCGGGATGTGTTGCAATGACACAGAGCCCAGACAAATCGCAAACAAACAGACAGTCTACCATGGATACGTGTGCCCAGTGCTGCAGTGTCGCACAGTAAAAACAAAGATACCTCTGTCATGTTCACGGTCCTCCACAGCTTGTGGAGATGTACAGATGTGCGTCCACACAGGTAGCATGAACAATGGGTGTGCCTACACCACAGCCACTAGGGCTGCAATGTTGCCGTGCCTCTTCTACATGTAGCTTCAGCAAAATAGCTGAGGTACCTCCAAGCAGGAGAAGCCAAATTTTTGGTTTAACTTAGGGATTAAATATAAGAAAAAAATGACAGGACTCTGAAAAGGGTACTTAATAATGCCTAGGCGTCGAAACAAGACTTTCGTATACCTGCCCTCGAAGAAAATAGACATTCAGGGTCAACTATTGAAAGACCAGTTTCCGTAACAGCAAATAACCAACTGTAGAACCAAGAACGTATATAAAATAAAAAATGCGATCCTACCAATGCGATCGCTGTGAGTTCAAGTCCAGTTCATCCTGGCTTCCTCTCCGGCCGCATGGAAACGTCTGCCAGCAACCGGCAGATGGTCGTGGGTTTCCCCCGGGCTCTGCCCAGTTTCCTCCCACCATAATGCAGGCTGCCATCGCATAAGTGAAATATTCTTCAGTATGGCGTGAAACACCACTCAAATAAATCAAATCAAATAAACAGAACGGACTCCTGCAAAGTGCATTCAACAGTGATGATGATGATGATGATGAAAGGAAAGTGAATGATCTAGGTAGATGAATAAAATCAGTATCCAAAGTTTAGGACAAAAAAAAACAGGGAAATCGCCTCACAGTGGCCTAGTACAATCTGCCAGACATATCGTAACTGCGAAAAAAACAGGGAAATGACTACACAGTGGCCCTGTACAATCTTCCAGACATATCGTAACTGTGAAGAAAACAGGGAAATGACTACACAGTGGCCCAGTACAATCTTCCAGACATATCGTAACTGTGAAGAAAACAGGGAAATGACTACACAGTGGCCCAGTACAATCTTCCAGACATATCGTAACTGTGAAGAAACCAGGGAAGCCACTGCACAGTGGCCAGGAACAATCTTTCAGACACAAATGTCTACTACCACAGTCAATCCACAGGAAGAAAGTGATAAAATAATCAACTGCTCCTGGAGTTCTTTTGTAATGGTAATGCAATACTTATGTACATATGTAACCACAGAAAAAATATATCACTGTATGGTTTGTTGCTTGGCTGGATGCTGAATAATACAACTTCATTTTGTTGATAAAAGTTTCAAATACTACTGTTCACATAACAGAGATGCATTCATTTGTTTGGCATTTACTGCCAATATCACAAATATATCATTCATATGATTACTTCATATGTTAACATATAAATGATTATTTTCTGAGAGACTTACATATGTTCCTTTGGTGCACACCTGCACATATACATGGACCTTTGAAAATATAATATATTGCTTTTCATAATACAGTAAGTAAATAAATATATTAAGTGTACTTCATAAATATACAAAACCGAATGAAGACATGAACAGCTGTACTAATAACATTTTCAAGAGATCATATCCTCTGTGTTTGGGGATTTGCCGTCACATATTATAAATAACACCTTCCATGTCTGACCACTCTCAGATGGTATTCAGAGGTTACTGATCCACTGGATATGTGCACATTGCAAGGGTCATGTTCTCACAACAAAAATAGTCGGGCAGCAAAAACACAAGGGCAGTAGAAAATAACCACCAGTATTAGCATGACACTTTGTTTGAGTAAGACCTTGGCGTGTACAGATGTTATTGGGTTAACTTGGCAGAGAAATGACTTGTTTGGCCTGGTCAGTCATGAACATCAAATACTGATCCTTCTGAAAAAACAGAGAATTACAGATCTTAATATAAACAGCTGCGGGTTTAAACTGGCTACAATGTAGCTTAATTTGCCAAATTTACTTGCCCATAAAAACAAAAAGGGAGGTGTCTCCAGTTTTTTGTGAGCCTAGCACATAAAGGTGTGGACAGGTGTAAAAAAAAAAGTGTCTGCTGTCATTTCCATTATAAAACAAAAGAAAACCAGCCCGAGTCATGTGCAAGAGAGAAAAATCCTCTGTCTTTCTCCATATTGTTTGAAAATGTGAAATACAAGTAATCTGTGTTTTCAGAAAATTTTTACCACAACAGAGTGTAAACATGATATTATCAAGAGATGCCTCTTCATTGTGAGTGTATCATGTATTGCAAAATCTGCCACTAGCTATACAAGTATATAACATACCTTAGGGAAGCGCACAAAACAAATAACTCAATTAAAAGATACGGACAGAAAAAAAACCCAATGCTTACATCACATCCACGTTTTCGTTCAACAAGGTGAATAATGTTTATATAATTGCACTTTTATATTACACACTTGTGAATTCTTCCTCATATCAGGTGCAGTTGGTGTAAATTCTATGTATCTACCTTCCTATTATCAGACATTAGGTTCTTTTTTTGAGGCTGTGCATCACTTCTACCTCACAGCCGTTCCCTTCCAATCAGTAACGGCAGCTATTCATGTGTATTCCACACTACAGGCAAATAAAGCCACATGTAGCAATGCCAACTTAAACGAAGCCTCATATAATGGATGCATGGTTATGTAGCAGTGGTTTATGTATATGTGCATGCTAATCCAATGTTTCTTAATAGCAACGATGGGTAGCAAAGGATTATCATGCAAATTAACAAGAATGTCACGGTTTGCCTACTACTCCTTAACACTTTGATATTTTCAAGGATTTAACCTATCAGAGTAAAAAGAAAAACAAATCACTTGTTTTATTATTTATATTCCATGAAACTTCCATTATATAAATGAAAAATGATGCAAGCAATAATTAACTAATGGAAATGAATGACACAGTCTGGACATTCCTGTACAATAAGTTTAATTCCAATAGGAGGGACGGAAAAAGATCTATTTGAACGGTATTTTACACCCTACTCAAGAATATTTCACTTATATGGCGGTGGACAGCATTATGGAGAGAGGAAACTGGGCAGAGCCTGGGGGAAACCGAGTGGAAATGGGAATATAACCTGCCAAATTTAGTTATATACTGCACTTCCTGAAAGGGCTTAGTGGCAAAAGTCCACTTAGACATACATGATGTATAACAATGTGTAATGCGAAGACTATACGTATGTACAAAGCTGATACTTTTACATTGTCTTAAGTCATATTTGGTCCTATAATGTGACTTGTAAAAGATTTTGATGTGAAATGATGTAAGAAAAACACGAATGTGAGGAAGACAATTCTACTGAGAATTCTACCACACTGTTTTGTAGCATACTGTTTTGACATCATATTAACAGCTAACATAACTTGCATATGTACCTCTATAGGCATTTCGAGGTATACACAGCCTACAAACATGTTCGTGAATTCCGCAGTTTAAGAATACTAGAACTATAACGTTATGTTCATTAATGTTTTCTGTAGGCACAAGCTAGCACAGCAACTTCCTGCAGTGATCAGGCAAGTCACACACATGTAACCCGGAGGAGTGTGAGCTAGTATCAAGCAAACCTTGGCATGGTGTGACTGCAATGTGTGCAAGGGACAAGCTCACAACACAAATCACTTCAACTCATATCGCACAGGAGACTTCTCCTGTACACCACGGTAAATATACTTCTCATGTATTTATATAAAGGACGATCAATTCTATTTAAGTCTATTACTTGTTTTGTCACATTGTTCGTGAGCCAGGGGCGGGGGTGGGGGAGGGGTAGCTAATATGATACATATCTACGGGTAAGATAAGAACTTAATGTAAAGCCAAGACAATAACACTGAGGGCCTAGAGCATGCCAACTGACAAATTAGGCATGAGAAACAATTTCTTGTTTTACTGGAGTTTAATGAGATAAAACAAGGCAGGTATGTTCAAACAATCGCTACACTTAACTTTTGTTGCATGACTCGCACATACAATGACGGTCACTTATACTGTGCAGTCAGGCTGCTACATGTCTCTGTACACATTTAATGAGTGCCAAGTAATACTGAAGTCAAAATACATGAATACAGCAGGGCATACATGCAGTTTCCATGGATAGGCATGAATGTTTGACTGAATTAACAATTCATGCATGAAGGCTGTGTGTTACAACCCTATTTTGTAAGAGAATGCTACAGGACAAAGACTTTTTACATTGCAGACTGCAGGCGTTATAAGTTTCTCCTTAGTGAATTCACTCATCACAGTCACCTCTGTATTATTAGTACCCATGCTGGCACAGTGGGGAGAATAAGTACAGACAATTAACCATCAACAATTTACCTACATGTATTTATAGGCGTTAATTACCTCTCAGTATTCTGAGGTACATATCATATAGTTTCTTAAACACAGAACTTTTGTATATGCCACACAACATGGTATTTCACTCCTGGATATGTACATCACAGCTACATGTATGTCTCTGCTTCATACAAATTCATATGAAGGTGCAATAAAGGCAACTGAAAACTATAGCAGCTTCGAAAAATTAAACCCTGTACATATGTACAAAAGGGAAACCTCTAAGTGTACAACACTCTGATCTGTTTAACAATCTGATCTCTTTCTTTTTTTTTTTTTTTTTCACATAAACACTTAACTCAACTTTGACCATTGGAATGAAAAGGTCTCAGGATGTATATTTAACTTCTATTTTCTGAGGGTACATTTAATATAAAATCAACACTCAATCAGTTTTAGGAATCCTTCTTCCCTAGGGATCTCTTCAGAACAAATGTATCAGGATACCCATGATATCTCATGTATAATATGTGTGTGTATAAAGCACTGTAACACATAAACTATACAGCACTCATCTAAGGCTTCTGTCAGCAAAATCTGCGACTTTAATGATTAATTATTGTACACATGAAAATACACTCTGAACCGCTGATCCATCTGAGGGATTCACAAAGATTAACATGTTGATGTAATTTTAAGGTAAGCGACGACGCAAGAAGCAGTATCACTGTGAATGTTTTCACACACAGTGTATCACTGAACACAACCGGCTTGTCATTTTCATTACTCTTCGTTCATTTGCTAACACTGCAGAGTTGCATTTGTTCAACAAATGTTTTTATTAGTCATATTTGACTGTGGGAAGTGTGGTATGAGAAACCACTTTTCTTATAAATATACGGCGACATGAGTTAATTTACCTGCAGAGTGAGCTCATAGTGGCTGTGGAACACAAGTGATGTCTAACAGAGATCATTTAAAACCAACTAAACCAATGCTGTAGTGACGAGCAGTTCCTGCCATGAATAAGCCCTCATCCATTCCATCCTTTTGTCGGAAGGCCAGCTTTATAACGCAAACAGTTTTTCCAGCCAATTTGTATTAAGGAACTCAGTTTTAACAAATCAGAAAACTCAATACAAAATTTGTTTAGAACTCAATTTTCCGATATTTCAGTACTTCCCGACAGTAGCTACAATAACCCTGACCACTTTTTTGTTCCTTGAAAAAGACATGTTTTAGCGTAATTTCTTCAGTTGGTGTGTCTTTCCTACCAACATTATATACGTGCTCCAGTCCATATATGTACGAGTGATATATTACCGATGATAATAATAGATCTAGACCACAAATTGTTTCAACTGCCTCTCAAATGCATCATCAAATGTGCCATCAGTTTTGTCCATTTTTTGTGACAAAGGTCATCGATATTGGCTTACATTATACATGTATGTAAACTAATTTTTTCACAATTATGTATTATTAGACCTGTTTTTTTCTTTCTAGCAACCCTACATGGACTCCTTTCATAGCCTTTACATCTACCATTATTTTTGGAAGACCACTCTAACCTGGGATACAACAGACCTGCCACTAAAACCAAGAGCCACGTCCACTATATGAGCAAAGATGTAACCCTGCAGTCTCTGGTACTACTAATTCCTCAACCTTGCAGTCCCTATCACTACTAATCTCTCAACCTTGCAGTCCCTATCACTACTAATCCCTCAACCTTGCAGTCCCTGGTACTACTAATCCCTCAACCTTGCAGTCTCTATTACTACTAATCCCTCAACCTTGCAGTCCCTATTACTAATAATTCCTCAACCTTGCAGTCCCTATCACTACTAATTCCTCAACCCTGCAGTCCCTATCACTACTAATCCCTCAACCTTGCAGTCCCTGGTACTACTAATCCCTCAACCTTGCAGTTTCTATTACTAATAATTCCTCAACCTTGCAGTCCCTATCACTACTAATCTCTCAACCTTGCAGTCCCTATCACTACTAATTCCTCAACCTTGCAGTCCCTGGTACTACTAATCCCTCAACCTTGCAGTCCCTATCACTACTAATCTCTCAACCTTGCAGTCCCTATCACTACTAATTCCTCAACCTTGCAGTCCCTGGTACTACTAATCCCTCAACCTTGCAGTCCCTATCACTACTAATTCCTCAACCTTGCAGTCCCTATCACTACTAATCTCTCAACCTTGCAGTCCCTATCACTACTAATCCCTCAACCTTGCAGTCCCTGGTACTACTAATCCCTCAACCTTGCAGTCTCTATTACTACTAATCCCTCAACCTTGCAGTCCCTATTACTAATAATTCCTCAACCTTGCAGTCCCTATCACTACTAATTCCTCAACCCTGCAGTCCCTATCACTACTAATCCCTCAACCTTGCAGTCCCTGGTACTACTAATCCCTCAACCTTGCAGTTTCTATTACTAATAATTCCTCAACCTTGCAGTCCCTATTACTACTAATTGCTCAATCCTGCAGTCCCTGGTACTACTAATTCCTCAACCTTTCCACATGTTTCAAAGCATTACAAATTCAAGCATATTCTGTGTTGAGTGATAAAATTACAATTTTTGTGACGCCCTCAAACAGGCCAATCTAAACAAAGTAGTTCTGTCCCCAAAATCAAATTAAAAAGTTTCATTAAATTCAAATTTTCTTTGTGAAAAGATTGACGAATTAGGGTACCTTGCACATATGTTCAGGAGCAAAATGCCACTCACAGGCTGAGAGGAAACACAGAAAGGCCAATGACAGGACTTAACAGAGACCTCAAAAGTCTGTTGAATCAAATAATCATATACAACCTTGTTACGATCATTATCTGACAAAATAAAATCAAATACATGTATTCATCATCACAAAGCACATTCCCAACATAACCATTAAACTTGAGCAGAAACACTATCCAAGTTTAATAAAAATTTGATGTATGTCACTTGTTTGGAGAGAATTATACCTACATGTCACATAATGGCAGACATATATATGCCAATACATTTTATCTAGAAAATATACATCTACAACATATGTAAATATATATGAAAGGCCTAACCTCATTAAAAGTTGACCTTAAACAGCAAGGTTTGGGAAGAGAACACTGACTGGCAGCTAGGCGCATGTGTAACATGTGTAAACGGAGCAGGGGCAAAGTGAAAACAGTACACAAAATCCAAAATGTGTTCTCAATTACGTCCTTGAAATCGTCTGCACGGCTAATTGACTGTCAATTAATCCACCCCACAAAATGAAGACACACCTGGTAAGAGAAAGTTCTATAGTGCAATGCACTTTAACCGTCGGAGAAAACGCCTATTGATGCAGTTGAATTTCTGAGTTTAACGTGACCAAGCGTAGAAGACCACAGAAAATTATTAAGCCTTGGGTAGATTGGGTGTATTAGCTAACAAGTTTAACAGTAATTGCTCCGCGTAAATACGAGACTGGTTAATGATAAAAGTCCCCGTAATGCTGTACACACGTGCATGGGTGCATCTGCTCTTATAAGAAGCTTGTATATGATGTCACTGAAAAATTAACTTCAGAAAATCACATTAATTCCATGCATGCTTCAATGAACAGTAAAGCAGACCAGTCCAAAAGTCACTATCATGCATTACAAATGACATAAACTCAACGTTCACCAATATGCATGATCAGCACATGTATACATAAATACGTGTTTACAACCCATCTGAATGATTTGTGTCCTGTGGGCAACAGGTAAACTTGGATGTAACTCAACAGTGCGTTCTAAAATCCTTACACACTGAACATGATATTAGTTATTAATTCATTCATCTCATTGGTGCATATCTATAACAACACACATAAGAACATTTCACTAACTATATGACACTTGCCAGGTTTATGGTGTGGCAAGTAAATTAGGAAGAGACTATGGGGAGGGGAGGTGGGGGATAGGCAGTTCTCTGCCAGCTTCATACCTGACAAAGCTTTGGGCGTAAACCTGAAGTTTCAAATTAGTTACAATCGCTACAATGACCAAATTGAGCACACTAACTGATGTTAAAACGTGTAAAATGAAAAAAGTGTAACACAGAGACATGCGCACCACGATGGTGGAACATAACACTAAACATCTTCAACAGACATTACACTGCGCAAAAGACTAACACAAGCATCACTGAAGGCCACACAAACACTGAAAGAGGCTCAACCTACAAATCCTAGTGTAAGTCCAGGTGTGAGCCCACATTTTAATGTTGTGCCCTAGTAAATGATAGCAAGCTACTTCCAATGATGAACCCCAATTAAATATTACTCAAGGTGCAATGGTTTCTTGTATATACACGCAGAGTTTTGCCACGACTGGAAGGTCTGGGCAACAAACGTGTTATGTATGGCTATAAACTACTTGTACATGTTACAGGTTTGAGCAACAAACATGTCTTATGTTTGGCCATAAACTACTTGTACATGTTACAGATTTGAGCAACAAACATGTGTTATGTCTGGCCACAAACCACTTGTACATGTTACAGGTTTGAGCAACAAACATGTTTTATGCTTGGCCACAAACTACTTGTACATGTTACAGGTTTTATCCACTACATATAGGTGTAACTGTAGGCATTCTGCTCATGAGTCTAGTCATGTCACACACTTAATTCTGTGCCACAGAACATCTAAATATAGGATTTAGCATACCTACTAATTTAGTCACGGACACCTTTTTTATGACAGGAAAGGAGGCTCTGTCATAACAAGAATACTACAGGTGTACAGACGGATATGTCAGAGAAATCATGACTCATTAGCAAAAATACAACAGATCATCTCTGTACCTGTATGAATTAATACTGGGCAGAAGACACAAGTGTCCACTACATCAAAGTAATTTCCTCAAAATACAACTGGACATATGCAAATCTGGGTACATATTTATCCCACAAAATACATATATATTTGTCAATGGTATTTTTGGAATCAATTTAAAAAAGAATGTATTATATATGCTGATTGATACATTTCTAAGTGTGTTGTGTTTTTCTTTTTTTCACAACAGCAGTCTATTTATGTAAGGGGGGCTGGCAGTTTCTTGGCCTTTACTTTTTAAAAAATACAAAGGAGACTAAATGAATGTATTAAACCAAAATTTTACAGACAACCTGGTTACCAATATAACTGCCTCTTAATAACAAGCAAAGATCATGTTTTTCTATATACTTCAGTTACTGTCTCTACACTGAAGTTTTGCACAAAACTTTACGTACACCTTTACGTTCAGCTCTGAATACAGTTCTGGGGAACCATACTCCTGTAATGTGTGCTTGTGTATCGGAACGCTCAGTTCTGCTCCAGTGCAATGTTGGCATGACGTCACTGATGAACCAACATGTGTCAATATGGTCCATAAAACCCACCACACAATCAAAACATCTGACTGTATTTAATTTAGTAAAAAAAAAACCCTTAAAAAATCAGCGAAAGTATTTACAGGAAGCAGTTTTTGCTCACTATAACTTCATTCTTTGCGGGTCTTTCCTCTAAGTTTATCAACAGTATGGCAACATGCTCCATAATTACATGTACTATGTTTAATTCCAAGTTTGATTACATAAAAAATGCTGCTCAGTCTATACACTGGACAAAGTTCCTGTATCTATTTTACAATCAAATTAATTCACAAAGTGGGTTAAGGGCCCCAAAATGTATCATCCGGCAGTGTACCTGCTGTCATATACAGTGCTAAAAATAAGGTATCCCCCACCCGCTCTTTGTTTACCCGGATATGCTTTAACACCTATAACGTGCTACAAGTCCGTCTGATAAGAATAACATCCAGATACAAGCCTCAGATACAGTAAATCTGCCCAGGTAATTACCTGATTATAAGTAATACAAGCACCTGAAGCCCTGGTTTACAGTCAAATAGGAGTTTCGCTCATACATTCGGTGTATAGCTGTACAGGAAGCGGGATTAACATCACAGGTTTTCATCTTTTCTCATTTTTACTTCACTAAGTTTTAGATAATTATAGAGCCTCTGGAGTCAATTGTGATCGTAATAAAAGTTGCTCCTCTTGCTCTTTCAAATGTGTATATCATATATATATATATATATATATATATATATATATATATATATCCATCATTTCTCAGGGAGTCATTTTGAAAATGCTTACATTTTTTAACACCAAACACCCAGTACGCAGAAGAAAATAACATAAAGCAAAGGCTTTCAAGTTTTATCTTGTACAGGTGGTACAGCTTTGTCACATACCTGTGGAAGAAAAAATTAACGACTTACCTCTGGAATGGTAAGGATGGAACTGATTCGCCTTCGGAATCGCCGCAGTGTGGCAAAGCCATCTGTAACATTGGACCCGCTGTAATTTGCAGCCGCACACATTATGCCAAATATTACCAGGGATCCTTCTTAAGTAGAGAGAAAATCCAACAACAGCAAATAGCCTTGGCAAGGGACAGGTAGTTACATGTCTCGCTAGAGCCACTTCCACACCGCATTAAGGTAGAAACAAAACAAACTGGGACAAGAAATCGCGCAATCCTAGGGCAAGTACACTTGTCAAGTGTTGGTCATAGCTCTGCGGGTTAGAATGAAAATATCCCTGGTGGCCAGCACATGTGGTGATGGGTTATTATTAATCTAGCTTAGTGGTTGGTAAGGCCATCAACTGCTGGAGTTTGTGGTCATGTTCTCCCCACATGGCCTGTTATGCTCCTGAGGTGTGCTCTCAATATCTACAGGGATTTTTATGACACTAGGGCGAGATCCCCATCAGGACACGGTCACCAGTAAATCTTAGTTCTACCTCAGAACAGAGCCCCACTCCCGTGCTGTCCTCATGAACGACTACAAAACACCTTAGCCTGAAACAATGGCCTTTGCTTCCCTCAGATTTACCCAGGCGTGTGCACCATGCAGAGGCAATCAAGCATATCTGCTGGCTATACACACACAGGAAAAAAGCTTCAGTGCTCTCAGAATAAAATTATCTATTTTGCTTCATAAACCTCAGGTAAAAACACCAACTGGAGTCACGCGATTTCAGAGCTATATTTGAACACTGAAGGCCTCCATTCTCCAAATATGACATATTTAACATCTACCTGTACCAATAAAATGTTTTGACAGGTAAAAATGAAATGCCATGAACACTGCTCAACATTTTACAGGTACATGTGTCTATGGGCATGAGAGCAGCATGAAGACACCGGCATACCGTCCAGCTCTTGAATGTCTCATTCTTTACAAGTCAGTGTGAGCAAATCTGCAGGTGGTCAACTTTTCCCAAGAGGAAAAACTGTTTGTTTGCCATCTAACAAGGGCTGATGAAATGGAGGCTCCCCATCACTATGCTACAGGGTCCACACCATTCACATTATCTCATAACCAGTAACACTATCACATCAATCTGGAACTCAAGCAAGCACAGACAACCACAGTGCTGCGAAGAGAGCAAGATGACCTCAGGAGATCTTGGCAGTGAGAAGCAGATCCTCTATGAGTTTTGCGAGATAATATTTCACGAGGAGGAGAAGCTGGCTGAGCAGAGAGGCCTTGTTCAGAAGGCCCACTGGTGAACCTGAGAGTAAACAGTGCCAAAACAAACAGCAGCCAAATAGCACAGCTCTGCAGCCACAGCCTGCCTTTGCTTAGCTGCTCCCTTCACTTGATCCCTTGTCCACGGAAACTTCAGAAAAACGGGCCCACCACGAACGACGAGCGGGTCTCACAATCCTAGCAAAACTTCACCTGTTGACTTTTCATCACATGCAACCCATGTCAGCATTTTTGAGGTATGTATCAAAAAGCAGCTGGAGCATCCTCATCACAATACACATGTTCTCTGCAGGTTACAAGCTAATGACAAGGTATGCAGCTTCTTCCCCTACCCCCTTCCTACCCCCCCTTCCAAAACAAACAAATACAGGTGTTAACTGACAGCATAGCAC
This sequence comes from Acanthopleura granulata, assembly GCA_016165875.1. Classification (NCBI taxonomy): domain Eukaryota; kingdom Metazoa; phylum Mollusca; class Polyplacophora; order Chitonida; family Chitonidae; genus Acanthopleura; species Acanthopleura granulata. The sequence goes on from JABBOT010000001.1 coordinate 5,403,555, forward strand.
AGCCAATCATACAGAATGGCCTAACAATACAGTGTATGCAATACCAAGTACAATTACAGTTACAATATGAAAATTTGCATAACACATATACATTCACTGTTCTTAAGTATGTAATACATAAACCATTAAAGGTTAATTAACATAACATTCATTGCAAAGCAAAAATATTTACACATGTAACATTCTTTAACTGCTCCATGGTTAAGATATTCATGTTAAATGCACTTCTGTAACTTTGCCAACAATTTATTCATCATTTGACTGCATATTTTATGATATAAAATGAGATCAATCCAATTAATATTAACAGCACCAGTGTGGGCTCATCTACAGCTGGGTTCCGCAAAACCTTTCATACATTAGGTTTCAGACACATGTATAAAAATTTATTTCTATACTTTACAAGATAAGATAAACGGAAATAACTACAGTGTTTACGAAAATGGTCAGTATTTGTGGAATATACACATGTATTATCAAGATTATGGGGGAAACATAGTTTTAACATCTGAGTAGAATTTTACTTTCATACTTTTCCATATGTACATCACACCACTGTAAAATTAAGACTGCAAACAGAAATCACCAGTTGTAGACTAACACAGTGACATATTACCATTTACAGGCTGCATATGTATTGCCCAAGGCTTCAACTGAACAGAGCACAAAAGGGAGACGATGGAATCTTTTGTGGGTACAGATTATATCCAGATCTTTTAGTATTGGTATTACTCGATATTTTCTTAAACAAATGATCAAAAATAAATTGACAAAAAGTAGGTTTTCCTTTATTGCCTTTATAACACTGATTTCTTACAGGTAAAATGTGTGCAATTAATACATGTACATCAATAGACTTATGACAAGGACATCAATGTCATGATGAAGAACAACCAAAACTTAAAGGCCAAAATAAAATTTCAGTTGAAATTCCATCTGATTTTTGCCCCATTTAATATTATCACAAGTCCTAACAGAAGGGCGTCAGATTGTACATGCTGATTTTGCCCAAAGCAATGTTGCCAAAACAGCAGATGATTGTTTTGTGACTGATAACGAACATTTTAGTTACATCACACACACTGGTCTGAAATGTCAACTCAGCGAGTACACGACACAGGGCATCATGCAGACTGAGGTGTGTGCATCCTCATACAGCTAGCTGGCTGAACACAGCAATACATGCATCTGTTTTTGAAACTCTGATATTCTTTTACTAATATCTTTAAAACTAGGAAAAATATTAAAAAATTGTGGGACTGCTTTTCAGCTTAAGTATTTAGCTATGTGTGCGCCATGTTTGGTAGCATTACGTGGAAAAATACGTGAGAAATGAACTATTTCATCACACCACCATCTCAAAAGTGGTGGAGCATTATGTGTGATTAACGTTATTGTTTTAGTTAATAGGTCTGCATGGGTAGTCTGCACAGGAAGCCATGTACATTTTTATAGCATGAGGCAATACAAATTTACCAGAGGCATGTAACCCTCCTCAGTGAGCTAATCCCCTTCCGGGGAACTAAGAAAACACATGTGTATTGGTTCACAAAATGTTATGCTTTTTATTAAATTTAAGGTATTTGTGACTCAAATTTCATTTTTGTCTTTAAGTGAGAGGAACGATAGGAAAATTAAGAATAAGAATGTGAAATAAACAAATCTGACCACATTTCACCTTTGAGGGATTCTGGTATCCTTAAGTCCTGAAGGACACACAGACAAACTGTTTAGAACACAGATTGTACATGCTGATTTTGCCCAAAGCAATATTGCCAAAACAGCAGATGATTGTTTTGTGGCTGATAACGAACATTTTAGTTATATTACACACACTGGTCTGAAATGTCAACTCAGCGAGTACACGACACAGGTCATCATGCAGACTGAGGTCAGTGCATCCTTATACAGCTAGCTGGCTGCACGCAGCAACCCATGCATCTGAAGATGAACTGCAGAAATTAACCTTATCTTGGAACACAATTAACATCGGCCATTCTGTCACATCAACTTCACTGTCTGCCACAGTGGCTTCTCTAATGAACCTAGCTTGACTTAGTCAGACACTAACTCAGCGTTCACGTAGATGTCATTTGTCACAAGGCCGAGACAAGATGAATGGGGGAGCCTGTGACAAGGGACAACTTTCTGGTTTGTCCATGTACATGACTACGCATTACATCCATATATGCCGATATTCTGGGGGATTCACTTCATGGCCAAGTTCCGACTAATTCTACCATTTTCTCAAATTTTTATCACAACATTGTGAAATCCTGAAATACTGCAATATACTATTAATGACCTTAGTCTCAATCATGATATTAAGACTGATGATATAAAGGACAGAGCAAAAATGAACTCGGACTATGACATGTTGGCATGAAGATAAAGTTTTCTGGAGTTTACTGTTTGACATAGGCAGAACTGACCAGGTAGTAGGTGTTGAATCGCTGTAACTGTAGGAATAATACATTAGTAGTCTGATTATCTAACTGAGTTCCCACAGGTAGGTTGCATTACAAATACCTGGCTAGGGCACAGCAGATACAGAACCAGTATTCTATATTCAAGTCACCATGTGAGCTCTATGTACATTACACAGGAGTCTGCAGTCTTACATGTACATGTCTTGTGGCTGTAGCAGATCTGGACTAAGTCACCTCCTGTTGCAGAGCCCCCATTGGTTAAAAGGTGCCTGCTCCACATAGGAGGTAGGTTCAAAACCCGCCTTGGATGAGGTTTTTGTAGATTTCACCACTTTCACTTCATGTGATGCCTTGGTCACAATAACCAATCAATGAAGCTTATGTGGCTGTTAGCCCAGTCTTCCACAAATATGGTAAGTATACATATTCCCTACATGTAGTATGTCATAAGTGGCACTGTTTGTCAGTAGCCTGCCAATGGACAACCACCACTGTACAAGTGAACAATTTTCGAGCAATGCATTAAAACAAAAATCAAACAAATACATCTAAATGTATTATTTTTCCATCTATTATACGAAAGTCAAAACTTCTTGATCTAGTAGCAGACCATAAAGAAGTTCAAAGCCAAACTGTTTTCTTACTTCCTGTGTTTGACATTTGACTCATAATACAAGTTTTAGTATATCTTATTAACAACACACAAGTATATATTGTTGCTCGGGCACATGCTAACAGGAAATTTCTCATTCTATAGATGAACTGGAATCAATTTACACATTAACAGTACTCTAGCCTGTGAAGAGTCCAGACGTTGGCCAGACCGTGGAAGCTCTAAAATCCCAGACATCTGCAGAGACGTACATGTTCTAAACACTTTTTGGGTCAACAAAGTTTGACATAAACAGATCTAAACATACATGTATCCCGTAATACTAGATATATAATTTGCGAGCAAGAGTGGAACTTGCATCAATGCTTAAGGATAGTTATTATGTACATTGCTACAGGCAATACATTTATTCATTAAACCCAGCTCTTCATTAGATTTTAATATTAAAAATATAACGCATAACTTTTTACGATTATATATGAAACTACTTACGTAACCACTGATTAACAAAAAAAGACTGATATTAAACTTGATGATCAGGTCAAGCTACCTGACTACTTTGGGAAAATCCTGTTCACACGTATACATTCTACTACGTGCTACAAAAGTGTACATAAGTGCTTGACTCCAAAGAATCCAGTAACCTCATCCTTCAAAGCATATCAGTCAGGTGGTAATCCAGTTTCAGGAACAGGTGTGTAAATGAACGGCAATAATATACACAACCCAAGAATAGCGTATAATGGAAATATATCTATTTTTAATTACAGGCACAAAGGGTATGTGGTAACAGAAAGATTCTTCCATTGGACAACAATTGACAATACCACCAGTGATTGAGTCACACTTCCAGATGTGCCACGTTATGGCGGAGATACTGCTGACCTGGTGTTAAACTACAATCATTCATTTCAAATACTACATACTAAAAATATTAACCTCGGCTCAACAGAAGCACAGTTTCTATTTTATTATGTATCATATCTTTTTTTTATTAATTCTAGTCCTAAATTTATCACACAGGTTAATTCACTTGTGTGATGTGTATTTTAGGATCACACAGCGAATCTTCAGGATTTACCTGTCTCCACAGATCTACAGTCTCAACTTTGTAGCAATAAGCTGTCTACACTTGGAAGGCCAAGGGCCATACAAATCAGGTGGTCTACAAAAAGTAACTTGTATGGAGATCAATTGCAGTCTATCACCAGGATGTAAATACATGCACACTTTCACATCATTCTTTAGGTGAAATTCTACACATGGGAAATATTCAGTGTCAGTCACATGCTACAGGTTGGTGGGTCATTTTGGTTTTCTCTGCCCGTAAAAGTCATCACTGTATATAAAGTGAGTCCTGCATTTAATAACAATCAATTAAGTCAATAAATTAATTAATTAATGGCGAGCAATAAATCTGCTCATGAAGTCTGGCATTTTTTTCCCCACAACACTAATGGTGGTTCTGTAAGGTGCTGGGTCATCTTTAGGTTCACGACCTTGCTCAACAGAGAGTAGAAGTACATGGGACTGTGCACTATAGGGCGATTACTGGCATGTTTGTAGTCTGCTTATGAAGACAGTGTTTGTACAGAATCAGATTTATACGGACATGTCACCAAACCAAAAGTACTAGCTGTGTAGACCTTTCCTTCCTTCATCCAGGCCATTGGTTAACCCAGTAACAAATCCATAAAACAACACTAAGTTTTGACGCTATGGATAATACCAGGAACTGTGTGGTTACAGCCAATATTTCATAAGGTCTGTTAGCTGTAAGCTACTTACCTGTTTGATCACAGTTTATTTAGTTTGTACTGTTCATATTTTATCTGGCCTTTGCTGGTTTTTTCTCTGGTTGTAACACTTTGTAATAAATATTGCATCAATAAAGAGTTTTTTTTTAATACCCACTCTATTAATACAGTGTATAAAGCTGTATGTGCAGTATGTACATGCGGACAGAACAGACCCAGTACTCTGGTGCAGTGTCTTAGCTTTTCGCTGACATACGGGTAAGTTGTGTCCACTTGAATCAAAGTATTGTAGCTTGAAGTTAGGTGATGTTTATAACTTTAATCTGATCAATTCACCTTAGCGTCTCCTTGTAGCAGTAGGGCGCCAAATGTCAACACATCTACAGCATTGCCTCCATGCTGTAGACACCAGACCTGACACTCTAGCAATCATTAGCAACATAAGGATATCAGGTTAGCAGCAGTATTTGGCCTTTTCTAAAATTCAAACTATAATTAAAAAACCTTACCATAAATCTCTCGCCATCAATGTTGTTTTCCTTGAATACTGGGATCGCCTCGTGAAAGTCACACTGCATATTAAGAAGGAAACTCAAGTTAGACTACAGCAAAACATTGAAGAAGGCAAAATACAGAAGGTATTTTAATAGCTTTGTAGGCCTACATGCACGTGCGTATATTATATTTAAAAGTTTAAGAATTATGACATTGACATATCAAAGGACTTTGGTTTAACAGAACTTTGTGCTGTGCACATAAAATCAAGTAACAGTATACACATACCTGAAATGACCTAAAATTTAACCCTGATGAAGTTGCTCATTTATCTCTAATTTCTAGTGTTATATTATGGTGTTTGAGGCATCCTGGCAAGGTAGGAGGATAGCATTTTTTCGTCACTGGAAAAAGGCAAGTTTCAGCAGTAAAACTGAAAATGAGTATCATATTTTTACCTCTGAAACGCACATTTTGGGGAGTCATTTTAAGTCATTCACAGCATAAATTCACATACTACATGTCACAACACTGTCAGGTCTTTGAATTCAACACATTTTATTTTAAATCTTTGAAATTTATCTTTTTCAAAAGTTTCAAACAACTGCACAATTCCTTTGCCTTGATTTAAACCATCTGGTATAAGTTTCTTTTTACAACACTGAATACTCTTTTTTCTGTTTTTCTTTCACTTTCTTTTTCTATATTTCTGTACTCAAGACAGGCACTCGCCCTTTCACTTGCACCTATAGCACATCAAGTCACCTGAGTTCAAATCCCGGTCTGATCAACACAGTCAATCCTTCAGCCATTGAAAGTAGGCCGTGCAGGTTGTTCTGATGTCAAAGAGAGTACCATGTTAGACGTTATATTATCTGAACTATACCCTTTACACTACGTTGGTCATCATTGCTCATTTCCCCACGTACCCTTTACACTTCGATGGTCATTATTGCTCATTTCCCCATGTACCCTTTACACTACGTTGGTCATTACTGCTCATTTCCCCATATACCCTTTACACTAATGATTATTGCTCATTTCCCCATGTACCCTTTACACTACGTTGGTCATTATTGCTCATTTCCCCATATACCCTTTACACTACGTTGGTCATTATTGCTCATTTCCCCATATACCCTTTACACTACGTTGGTCATTATTGCTCATTTCCCCATGTACCCTTTACACTACGTTGGTCATTACTGCTCATTTCCCCATGTACCCTTTACACTTCGACGGTCATTATTGCTCATTTCCCCATATACCCTTTACACTACGTTGGTCATTATTGCTCATTTCCCCATATACCCTTTACACTACGTTGGTCATTATTGCTCATTTCCCCATATACCCTTTACACTACGTTGGTCATTATTGCTCATTTCCCCATGTACCCTTTACACTACGTTGGTCATTACTGCTCATTTCCCCATGTACCCTTTACACTTCGACGGTCATTACTGCTCATTTCCCCATATACCCTTTCACTATGTTGGTCATTATTGCTTATTTCCCCATGTACCCTTTACACTACATTGGTCATTATTGCTCATTTCCCCATATAACCTTTCACTATGTTGGTCATTACTGCTCATTTCCCCACGTACCCTTTACACTTCGATGGTCATTATTGCTCATTTCCCCATATGCTTTCCCATGCAATGATTCACCTCATCATCTGCCTGTCACGCTTGAGTGAATAGCTATCTATGCAGGGTCTTCAATAAGGCAAATAGTTATATCATGCACAGCCAAATCAGACGTGAGGCAAGATAAGAATTGAATAATTCAACAATGAAGTCTAAAACATGATTTGTGTCTGAATAAAAAACAAACAAACAGGTAATGATGTATACATAAATAAACTGGAACAATATTGGCCTACACATATTTTAACGTCCGGAATGAAAAACTGCGGTTATTTTCCTGTTAAAAACACATGAATTTATCTCCCATGATATTATCTTAGTTAAATTCAGATGATGTATAGCACCGGTAGCTCCTACAACAGTGGCCTGCATGCGATGATGTACTTACAGCAAGCAGTTAAACGAGTTACAATGTCTATACGACAAACAGCTGACGTGACCAGTTTATATCACAGGACCTACTACCGGGTCGAGGCCTATACTGTGACACGAAAGTTTTAGTTCAGAGTATCATTCATTTCAAGTGAAACTCTGTTTTCTCGGCATAAAAACTAGGAGACTGGTGACTGGGGCGATAGAAGCTTTGAACATATTCAAAGCTGTGTAGGCCTGTCGAATGTCTTATCAAACCTACTCAACCGTAAACCCTTCAAATGCGAGCTGTGTTGTGTAATACCAGCCTACCATTCTTCACGATTTCTTTCAATACAGAGTGGATTTATTTTAAACATTTCTTTACCTTTTTCAACCAATTACAAATCTCCACCACGTCCCATTTCCTGAGCGTTTCAAAAGATGGAAGTAGGCTTTGTCTCGGCATGTTTTGTCACCGATCAATCATTCAACTGAAAATGTTTAGTAAGTGTAAAACAGAAAGTTGACAAACAACAAGTAGTATCCTACTTCCTGGTACAGATTCGCCCACGTGCATGGACAGTGCTACGACAGCGCCATCTACTGGCGCCAAATATGATATCATTCCTGCACGTCTAAAATACTTTGAAATGTACTTTTATTCATTTTTTTTTTTGTGTGTGTATACACTTTAATTAAAAATATAGAATTCAAATGAAATGTTCATAAATATATGTAGCCTATAAAGAAGAAGGAGGAGAAGAAGAGAAAAAGGACATTACACATTGGACCTTCCAGACACAAATTATATATATAGCGTCCTACAAGACCATTATGGCCTATTAAAGTTTAACAATTAAATAGAATGTAGAAGCAGTAATGTAACTAATTGTTTAGTTTATTGACGTTCTTGTAGCCAATGCATACCTGTCCAGTGTGCACATCGAAGGGGGCATTCTAAAATACATGCAGGTTTACGTATACATGTAGCAACACATCACACATGCAGCAATAGTGCTGAATGGCATCACGCCCTTGGAATACAGCAGGCTAATATTGTACACGCACTTCAACAACTGAAGTGACCAGTTTCCCCACTGTACGTATGAATAACACTCAATGGATTTCTTTCTTTATATATTTGATCTGTGTTTTCCGCCGTGGGGTACTTAAGAATGTTTCACTTAGGAGTTCTACAAAGCTCTTGTAGGCCAATTTTTTGGTTTTATTTTATTATTTTCATGGGGGGGGGGGGTATGCAGTACGGCCTAGACAAGAATATTTCGCATATACCATGGCGGCAAGTACGCCCATTAGGCGCTTCAAACTTGATTCCTTGTTTCCTTTCACCGCCCCCAAGTCATCTTATCACCCGTGGGAAATTAATGAGTTACATTTTTTGTGTTTTTGTTCTTGTACGTTTATCTCCCTTAGCCTCTTTTTTTCTCTATGGGTCGCATTCATTGCAGAGATAATTATAATTATCCAAGTTTGCTCAGGTTCACAGTCAGCCTAAAATGTTTGTTTCATTTAAACAGTATCGTTGTTACTGAACTGGTAGCAGTGTAAATTCCGCCTGTCACAGACATAGGAACTCTAAGTGCGGCGAGTGGTTTGATTTAGCGATTGTTCCAAAACCGTAAGTAAGAAATCAGTTTTGCCGTGAGGTCCTATCCTGATAACCAAGCCATTGTCAGAACATGAAGGTTACCATGGGGTCTGGTCACGAGTGGTTTCCAGATTGTGTCTGGTAAGGATACTGGTACACATTTTTGCATACTTGTGTGTAAAGGTTACTTCTTTGATGAAGTGTATACATTAAATATGCCATTAAGCGTGATATTGAACGGGAATTGAAGTATTCAGGTATTTCTGAGATAAGTTCATATGTGACATGTACATGAATATGTAGGGATAATCAGTTCCTTATAACCATATATTAAGAGGGTCATTGTGAATGCGTAAAAGGGAACACATTGTTTTTTATTTGTGAAATATAATTAGGTTATTTTACACGAGTCAGTAATAATGTGTTGCATTGCATTTTTGGAGTGTTGTGGTTCACAAGAGAGAATACTAGTAATTTGTATATGAGGTACATTACTCTGGTTTCAGTTTCTATTTTGAAGGTTTATTTTTCAAGCTGAGATGTCATTGCTTACATGTTTCATTAAACCTGTACTAAGAGAATTCTTATTGCTCTTCCACAACCGGGCTGCTGCTCTTATTTACTGTTTCCTTTGCCCCCATCAAAACTCTTGAGCAATGAAAAAGTTTCACTCTACGAACACTGTGGAGTCATTACTCCGGCTACAATTATATTTTTTTTCTTGCCCAAAATTGCCTCAGAATATGAAATGACATCTGATATCTAGCTGAATAATGATAATGAAAAATGAAAATAAATTGTTCCGCCGCCCGCACCAGTTTAAATTTCCAAGATATTATGATGGGAAACAGGGAACAAGTGTCACTGGCCTGATGGATAGGGAAACCCATAACAATCCGCAGCTTGCTGGCGGACCTTCCAGGGTACGGCCGGAGACTAAGCGAGAATGAATTGGACATGAACTCACAGCGATCGCATTGGTGGGAGGCTCCCGCATCATTGCGCTGCATTATAGAGCGCTACCCCCTGGACCAATGGTTTCGCATATGCACCGACTTTTCCCGGCCCTAAAGTAGATGCTGAATGTGGAATTCGCTCTTCCGTGTACAGACGCACGTATTATTACATGTGTAAGTTCACAAGTACTGTACCTGAGAGGAAACCGGAATGTCCCGCGCAAACCAGCGACCTTTGGTAAGTTACTGATGAACATGTGTAGCCTACATGTATATGTAGGCCTACGTGTATAGACTCTGTACAACAACTGTGTACAGATTTGCACATCCACAATGCATGTGTATCAGTGGTACACAAATTGTGTATCACTGATATACACGTCATTTTGAATGTACTAGAATTACACAAATTACACCAACTGTGTACTATTAGTACACAAAAGTATGTAGGCGTGTATTTTTGCCACGTGTACCACTAATACACTATACTTTTTAGAGAGATGAGTTATATATAGTAGTTTTCAAGGAAAGCACAAATGAGATTGCGCAAACGGCCTACTCAATTGTCGGACATATACCCTTTTATGTATGAAGATAATGCACAGAACAACTATTACAGAACTAAAAGAAGTTTTTCTGAACAGATAGTTCTTAAAAAACTTTTTAAAAAAATCATAAAAAGGGTGTGTGATAGAGAGGTGTAACGCGTTATCATTCAAGCTCAGGACACTTTCTGAGAACGTCTGTCTGGTATATTCGGGTATCATCTTTTGAAGGAATTCATTAAATAGCTTTGTTGCAACCCATTTCGAAATAATTGCCTGTAACGAGAGATTTTTTCCAAAACGGTTTGTTCAAGCAAGGATTAATTGTGAGATTGCGATGTGGATATAATTAGAAATAAGCTTTTAATACGAGTTGCGCTGACAAAATATTTTTTCAGGATACGCCTATGTCTGAGTTAGAAGGTTATATATTCATCGAGGCTGCAACAAGTACCATTTTTAACGTCTTTGGCATGATCCAAACTAGGCTTGAGCTTGGATCTCCCGGCCAGTATGTAGACTCATCCTGTCTGGCTTGTGAATAAAATATGTCCAAGACATAATGTTTGATCTGCTCGCCTAGTGCTTTATGTGGTAGATTCAAGCATATTCCAAATACCCCATGATGATGGACATCAAGAATGGAAGAAAATCGCCGCCAGCTTGTCCAGTGAAATTTGGACTTCAGCGCGCATGTCACCGTACTGGTTTGGAATTAGCTTTTCGAGTGAAGTTGGCAGCAGATTTAACAATGTAGGCCTACAACTATACCGAGCTGCTCTCTCTGCTCGGCATGTTAGTGCATCGTCAGATCCCTTGAGCCACTTTCGTGTGGCTAGTCTGGAATGAGACAATTCCACCTTTTGCTTGTAGAAATGCTCGTGAGCTGTTATATTTTGACTCTGTGAAAAGAACAGCCGTGCGTACCACCTAACACCTGACGAAACATTTCGTTATTTATTTTATTGCAGTTAATATAGGGCCCTACTACACGAGAGAGTTTTATTTATTCGACAGCAGCCATGTTTACCTGTTTACGCCGTGAAGAACCTGACCAATGCCCTTAAGAAAAAGCCACATGCGACCCAGCAGAAGTTGGATTTCAGTTCTCAACCTCATGATCAACGGCTAGGACTCCCTTGGTTATATCCAGAATATTATCGACCTGAAAGAATTACATCAATTTTAAGTGAAAATTACTGCTAAAATTTCGTTCACAACTACTTAGTTACTCCATTTTCCTGCTTCTGAAAATTGTGGGTAGGATAATATCCTACTCGTAAACTGTAATTAACATTTTATAACATTAATTTGCCTCTAAAAATGAACTTTTCGAGGTGAAATCATTTACCAGCATATCATTTTCTCAGAATGCCAATCTTTGGCAAGAAAATTTGTGCATTCCCCTGCTCTCTGGCCAGGATGTTTGTATATTCCCCGGCTCTTTGGCTAGGGAATTTGTACATTCCCCTCGTTCTCTGGCCAGAGAATTTGTGCATTCCCCTATTCTCCGGCAAGAGAGTTTATGCATTCCCCCGTTCTCTGGCCAGGGAATTTGTGCATTCCCCATTCTCTGGCCAGGGAATTTGTGCATTCCCCATTCTCTGGACAGGGAATTTGTGTATTCCCCTTCTCTCTGGCCAGGGAATTTGTACATTCCCACGTTCTGTAGCCAGGGAATTTGTGCATTCCCTATTCTCTGGTCAGGGAAATTGTGCATTCCCGTGCTCTCTGGCCAGGGAATTTGTAGATTCTCTCGTTCTCTTGCCAGGGCATTTCTGCATTCCCTCACTCTCCGGCATTTGTACATTCCCCGCTCTTGGCCAGTGAATTTGTACATTCCCCTGCTCTCTGGTTAGGGAATTTGTACATTCCCCCGCTCTCTGGTTAGGGAATTTGTACATTCCCCCGCTCTTTGGGCAAGGAATTTGTACATTCATCCGCTCTCTGGCTAGGGAATTTGTACATTCCCCTGCTCTCGGGCCAGGGAATTTGTGCATTCCCCTGCTCTCTGGTCAGGGAATTTGTACATTTCCCTGCTCTCTGGCCGGGAATTTGTACATTCGCCCCTTCTCCCGCCAGAGACTTTGTACATTCCCCTGTTCTCACTGTTCATGGGCCTTGGTGACAATAAGTGGTCGACATTTGCACACTCTGACGTTTGTTAATGACAATTTATCCCGAGGTTTATCCCCAGCCCTCAGGTTGACTCCACCTGACTGACTACAAGTGAGCAAATTTTCAGTATGGCGTTAAGCAAAAGTCACATTTAAAGGTCATAAGTTGTCTTTCGCTACGCCTTATTATGATATGGCAGAATGATAAGGGAATGAATTCGAAATATTTACAATTCTTCGACATTGATTTTGAAAGTGGCATATATTGCTGCATTCATTATTAAAAAAGCAGTCAAGCTATTGTCTGAGTAATACATTATATTCCACGAATCGGTAGTTAGCCGTTTCAGAGGAGCAATGTCTCCAGTATATTAGTTCTGTGTGAAGGGTCGAGCACAGGTTTTGATCCTAGATGGCCGATATTTTTGTACTGCTCAGAGCTATCCAATCAAGGCCAGAACACCAATGCTTTTAGTCGATTATAATAATATCCTTCAATAGTATAATTATTGTGGTATTTCCTGTTACACACGTGGTAGCAAGACTTCAAATCCAACCTCGGTGATTTTAATCCATATAAATGAAAAGGATATTTCAAGTCTTGTGATTAATGTATAAAATGTACAATTTATTTAGACGTGAAATCTGATGCAATCAAATAAGGAAACTTAAATTTTTGTTTTGGCTTTTACAACGTCCAAAATATTTTTTCACTTCTATGGCGGGGTAATACTGTTGGATGACAGCAGATACCCGACGCACCCTACATGAACCGTTGCACAAAGAACCCGAATATTTGATTTGGATTTCCTTCCTTCCCTAATACTAACTGCACGATTTAGAACAGCCACTGGTACAGCGCACCAAAGTCACACAGTTGTGCATGAAGGACAGCACATGTCACCATGTGTGCTCAGAAATCGAGTGCACATATATCTGAATACCAGTAAGCACAGAGGCGGTACACTTGTGCAAAATAATATGCGGCGTGGCCCCATGTTACATTATGGTTTAAGATAGCGCCTGGGTGATTGTTTTGTAAGTATGCACAGTTACGAAGGACTTTCTCCACTACTGAGAACACTTTCTAGAACATCATATCTTTTTCTTGCGAGATGAGATCTTTTTCCTCCAGTCTTTATCATGCTTCGTAATAATACAAGCCACATGATCCAGACTGATGCAATTCAAGGTAAAGACAAAAGTAAAAACTGCAAATTAAAAAGAATTCCCTTATAACTTGTTTATTATAATATATGAATATTTATATCGATAATAATATACCAGTAATTATAATTCACAGCAACACAAAAAATTCATCACCATAGTTTGGCCCTGCAAATTATCTGTACAACAGAACTATATGAAAAGTGAAGCCATTTTCATACAATTATATTTTTACACACCATTCTAAACATCTCCATGTATAATTAAAACTTTTTCTCACCAGGCAAGTCAGAATATTTCTTTCAGGGTGCATTGACTTATATTACAAAAACAATTCCAATTGCTTACACATGTGAACATAAAACCCAGTCAGATCTTGGCAGTGATCAAAGTATAAAACCACAGGACTGGTCTTTAATTTGAGAAAGGATAGAAAGTAGATAAACCCAAATCACCACAAATAGCAAATTAAACTTCTGTTTTGTTTTGTTTTTCCTCTGTTTCGCAGCAGCAGCATATCTTGCCAAATTCATGAAATCCTATTTAAACTAAGTCTCTGGTCGCACATTTTATTATTGTTACAAAAAGACCTTCAAAACATACTAACAGTTCAGAGCCTGCACATAAGAGTATACATGTACATCTGTAAATGCATCTTCTGAGATCAGTCTAACTGTAAAACCTGGTCATCTTGCTATATATGACTAGTAAAGCTCAAGGGCAACTGTCAACTCCTCCCCTTAACCAGTATGTACAGTGAAGATTGCATGAATGAGGTAAATTTGCCGTATGTACCTTAAACCAGTAAGCTCAAAGGTCATCATGGTACAACTATGGTGTGGGTAGCTAGACATCTGGAGCCTGCAACTATTAATGTTCAAAAGGTGTTTGCGAAAACACTTGCTAAATTTGTCTGAAAGTCTGGTGCAATACTCCATTTGGAAGTTAAGAAAATAAACTTGTGTAGGCCTGTCAATGCTTGATAGGGTCATGGGGCCACTTAGCTTCCTAACTCCTTTAACTTTTCTTTTCGTAAAAGCTGTTCTCCAGGTTATACCCTGTTGTCTAGGTAGTGCTATAAAACAATGGGATTAACAAGGAGTTATGAAAGGTTGCCCTGTGAGGGTTTGTGAGCCCAAGTCTCTATGTATGGTACACATCAACTTCTCACACTTACATGTACTTGACACTGGATATATACTGTTTCAGAATCTATGTTTGTGTACAAATTATCTGTACTTTCAACTGCCTGAACCCAAATAAAACTTACTTCCGACAAGTTGATCTGCATGCAGATGTTATGACAGGCAGGAACTTTGGGAACTGCTATTTTATTGCAGATTATCTCTAAGGAGATACCATTCTGATTACAAGGTGATATATCAGTTACTGCATAGATAAGTGTGTCATATGCCCTAGTCCATGACATCAGGTACAGCACAGTCGGATCTTAACCTTATCTTCCACTCATCGTGTCTGGAGGGTCGGCGTATGATCCGCTGACCACACACCAACCATACCCTGACCATGGGCAGATGGTGAACAAATCTACTGCCTCTATCACTGTATCATCCGGCCATCATATGTGGATGATGGTTGGATCATGTTGCCACACTCGGCCTATGATTTTACCACATTATCCAGCTGGTGTCATTTGAACATTCTACCTTTAGAGTTAAATATTTATTTTAATATAATGTAAAACCGCATGTGATGATGGGTGAAAGCCTTTCTAATTGCGATAAATTGGCACCACTTTTTTTTAACACTCCCTAAGCCTTCTACGACTAAAATTCATTATCAGCTTGTCTAAATCTGTTACGAAAGACCTCAAACTGGGTCAGGTTTGCACGTGGGAGGTCCATCAGGTCATATCCGTGTCTTCATTACACTACTTGTGTTGATTACAGTGTTTCTCGAAAATAAGACGTGCCGGCCTTACGGTCCTCTTCAGCTGAACTCAAATTGGCGCTGTTTTGCATGTAGGGGGTTCGTAAGGCCACACCGCTATGGTGACATGAAGCTTGACATGTCCAAAACAGGACACAGTAACCTTTAGATCATCACCTCTCAGAGGCAGGAGTTGAAACTGGCGAACATCACGCCTGAACTTGTCATTCTCTAGACGAGTTCTAGATACAGTAGCCATATAGGGGCTCCCAATGGGGCTTATCATGGCCTGAAAATGACAACAAACTCCTTAACCAAGTTCAATTTGTGTTTACATCACTCGACTCATCGGGGTGATTGCTGTGCCGAAAAACGGTGCATTATAAATGAAAATAATCTCCGATCAATATACGCCGACCATCCGCGAATGATGGCTGGATGGTCGGCGTATATTGATCGGAACCCATCACCATCTGAGGAGGGAGGGGAACATCATGGACTGATCCTTCGCGTATCCTCGAGCCACAATGGGCATAGGATTTAAGGTTAGGATCCAACTGCACTGTACAAATATCCGATCTACCGGCCACACATACTACTTGTTGTCAGTAACTGCATTTCAAACTGCCGATTAGTTTATCTCTACATGTAGATGTTGGTTTCAGGTCACACGTGTCAATCAGTTACTGTATTTCCAACGCAGCCCAAGCTGTCTGGTGCTGTATTATCAATACCTACCCGCTGCCAGCAACTATATCTGTCAGTTACAGCAAGATATCTATAAAAGTATTCTGAGCTGTTAGTTACTACATGCGCTCCTTATAGACTATAACAATATCTGTCAGTTACAGCAAGATGTCTGTAAAAGTGTTCTGTGCTGTCAGTTACTACATGCACTACTTATAGACTATTGCTGTATCTGTTTGTTACTGATTTCCACCTGTCAGACAGAAGGTTATAGTAAGTGAGATACAATATCTCCCTGCATTGAGTTACTGTAACCTCCTGCTGACAGACATTGGATCCATGCAGTCAGTTACGTCATATCTTGTGGACAACTCCCCTATCTGTGCAGTCAGTTACTGTATCTTCCTGCTGATAGATTCTGTATCTTCAGTTGATACTGTAACTTTGATGTCAATTACAGTATATCCAGCTGACAAGACACTATTTGAGCTGACAGTTACTGTATCTCCTCCTGATAGTTACTGCATCTCTTACTGTAAGTTACTGTATCTCCTGCTGTCAGTTACTGTATCTCCTGCCATCAGTCTGTTAGTTACTGTATCTCCTGCAGATAGTTACTGCTGTTTCTGCTGTATGTTACTGTATCTCCTGTTGACAGTTACTGTATCTCTTGCTGATAGTTACTGTATCTCCTGCTGGCTGTCCTGTTTCGTCATCTCTTTCTCTTTTCTCTCCTTCACTTTCTCCTCCTCCTCTAACTTGGCCTCCTGTTTGATC
Organism: Acanthopleura granulata; assembly: GCA_016165875.1. NCBI lineage: Eukaryota > Metazoa > Mollusca > Polyplacophora > Chitonida > Chitonidae > Acanthopleura > Acanthopleura granulata. Next base: position 5,420,603 of record JABBOT010000001.1, read on the forward strand.
AACTCTATTACCTCAGACACCTGATTTGTACTCAGTTTGATGTTTTCCTTACCCAATGCTTCTATCACCTATAAACGGGAAAACCAAAATGTGGTGAGTCATATAAGAAAACTAATTTAGAGAGGGTACATCCCAAGCTGGTTGTAGAGCTTTATCTGAGGGATAAGAAAGAAATCTGTACACTAAACATTTAATTTATACAAGAATCTGCCTAGTTTTTAAACTTGAACTGAAGGTACAAAAAGTGAGTGCGTACATAATTTAAACTGGACATCAGGTGCAATATTTGCATGGAAACCAAAGGGTGATGAGAATTATGAAATTCATTAGATATGCAAATATGAGCTGCTTTTCAAACATGATCTGAGGTTCAATACAATGAATCTACACAATTTTTTTCTTATCAAAATCAGACAATATCTGGAACAGTTATTGCACTGAAATCAAATCATTACAGCCAGACCGACCTAAAACCACAGTCATTCACTGAAGGGTGGAATGGAAAGTAAGTAAGTCTGGTGCACTTGTTGGTTAGTTCTAAGGATGGAGGAAACCGAACACAGCCTGTGTGGACCGCCAGTTTCAGCTGAACCAGGTAGATCTGATTCTGAATGTGTGACTATGATGATCAACCTTCTGCAGTCTGACACTACATGTAATCTGATGCTTGGAACATCTGGTCCTGCACAGAGTCACCTGTAATTGTGCCCTACTCCCCCTGGTGGACATCTGGTCCCCCAAAGTCCCCCAAATAATTGTGCCCTACTCCCCTGGGTGGACATCTGGGGCCGCAGTCCTCTCAGTCATCTAAGATTGTGCCCTACTCCCCCGGGTGGACATCTGGTCCCACAAAGAATCTGGAGTCATCTATAATTGTGCCCTATCCCCCTGCTTGGGCATCTGATCCCGCAAAGCCCCCCTGACTCATCTATCATTGTGCCCGACACCCTAGGCTGGAGACAGACCTTAAGAACTTGGTCCAGCTGGATGTGGCCATCCTTGTCATCATCTAACACCTCCACAATTCTCTGCAGCCTCGTGTCGTCGGGTATCTTCTGGAAGTGCTTCAGCGCTAGCACCATGTCATTTATACTGATGATGTTGTGCCTGTGGATTCAATGACACAAACATTCATATCGGCCACTGCTCCAAATTACAACAGCTGGATAAATTAATCCTTTCGCTTAGAAGTGTGGAGGAATTATACAATTCACCACTGCAGTGGGATGATGTACACCTACAGTTCACATTTAAATCCAGCATTGGTGACATCTCCCTTTGGCATTATCACACAAGTATTTGCCTCAAATTTGGGGAGAATTTTTGGTTTGTATCTGAAGGGAAATTGTATGACTAGAGTATCACCTCACTTTTTGATTTCTATCTGAAGAGGAGTTGCATAACTAGTCTACCACCTCATTTTTTGGTTTCTGTCTGAAGAGGAGTTGCATAACTAGTCTACCACCTCATTTTTTGGTTTCTGTCTGAAGAGGAGTTGCATAACTAGTCTACCACCTCATTTTTTGGTTTCTATCTGAAGAGGAGTTGCATAACTAGTCTACCACCTCATTTTTTGGTTTCTGTCTGAAGAGGAGTTGCATAACTAGTCTACCACCTCATTTTTTGGTTTCTGTCTGAAGAGGAGTTGCATAACTAGTCTACCACCTCATTTTTTGGTTTCTATCTGAAGAGGAGTTGCATAACTAGTCTACCACCTCATTTTTTGGTTTCTATCTGAAGAGGAGTTGCATAACTAGTCTACCACCTCATTTTTTGGTTTCTGTCTGAAGAGGAGTTATATAGCTTATCGTCTCACTTTTTGGTCTGTATCTCCTCGAGGATCTTATCCCTCTTCTCTCCGCTGCTCCTCTTGACCTTGACTTCGCTGACCTCTATCTCCTCCTGCAAATCCTCCCTCTCCTCATGAAGGTCACCGATGATGCTGTCGAGCTGTAATATCATCTTGTCCACCCGCTTGGCCAGTCGCTGTGCAGCCTTGGACTCCTGGAGATCCATCTCCTCTTTGCCCGAGGCTAGGATCACTTCCTTCAGATCCTGTACATCCTTTCGGTGGAAGAGAATGAAGGTCGTACGTGTACAGGATAAACCTAATTTACTGTATGTCATTTAAAGTCTAACTTTTTTCAAGTGACACATTTTACTTAATTTCTATTGACAAATCCGCTTTTCAAATCTGCATCATAGAACTTTGGCGCACAACTCTTAAGTCAAGAGTGCACAGGAGTGACTTGGTAGTCTCCCTTGATTGCAGAATGTATGTCCCAGAATATATACACATATTACAATCGGCTGTTGTTAATTCATCATAATAAAATGGACACTTCCAAAGGCAAGATTGCTATTCCTGTGTTGAGAATGGTGTATCGCTTGGTTATCTGAACTGTGGGTAAAAAATTTTAACCCATAACTGCAAATTTGTCCACCATGTTCCCCATGACCTTATTTTAACCTCCAATGACGGGTTAACTTGTAGCAAAACTTCTAACCTCCAATGACGGGTTAACTTGTAGCAAAACTTCTAACCTCCAATGACGGGTTAACTTGTAGCAAAATTTCTAACCTCCTTATACTCCTCAATGTCTTCCTTCAGTTCCTTCAGTTCCTCCTTCTCAATGTTGAGTTTCTTTTGTTCTGCGATTTCTTCCAGGGCTGCCTCTATTTCCTCAAGTTCCTTCACACTGATCTTCTCCTCAGCGCCATCCTTCAGCTCTACAACACAAGCAACACACACATCGAACACATACAAAATACTTCGTTTCATCGAGTGATAAGAAGTAATCACGCTAAACCTAAGGTGAAATAAGCTCAGATTTTACCTATACTTACAATCTGGAAATACAATTTACATGTAAGTTTGATGTATTCAGATCTATACTTGATTCTGGGAAATGATGTAATATAATGGGTTTTGAAACTTCTCAGTTTTCACATAATTATTCAAAAAGAAGTTAAGGCAGCTTTTAAAAAATCTGTATCGTACTTTATTTGTTTCAACACAAATTTCACTAATGCTTTACACCTGATATAACAGGATTGACAATGATTTCTGAAACAGTTCTGATAGTTTCAGACAATTTTCTGCCAGTCAAGGTACATGTAGACAGCACCTAAACATACACGTATGTCCGTACCATGAAGACACATGTACACAGCTACAGCGGAGCCCATGATATGTGACCTCCTCACATGAGCCCTTCTCTGTTACATGATGCCGGCGGTCTGTGAGAAGCCTACGATATGTGACCTCCCCACATGAGCCCTTCTCTGTTACATGATGCCGGCGGTCTGTGAGAAGCCTATGACATGTGACCTCCCCACATAAGGCCTTCCCTGTTACATGATGCAGGCAGTCTGTGAGAAGCCTATGATATGTGACCTCCCCACATGTGCCTCTCCCTGTTACATAATGCAGGCAGTCTGCGAGAAGCCTATGATATGTGACCTCCCCAGGTGTGCCTCTCCCTGTTACATGATGCCGGCAGTCTGCGAGAAGCCTATGATATGTGACTTCCCCACATAAGCCCTTCCCTGTTACCTTGATGTCGGCACTTTGTGAGAAGCCTATGATATGTGACCTCCCCACATGAGCCCTTCCCTGTTACCTTGATGTCGGCACTTTGTGAGAAGCCTATGATATGTGACCTCCCCACATAAGCCCTTCCCTGTTACCTTGATGTCGGTACTTTGTGAGAAGCCTATGATATGTGACCTCCCCACATAAGCCCTTCCCTGTTACCTTGATGTCGGCACTTTGTGAGAAGCCTATGATATGTGACCTCCCCACATGAGCCCTTTCCTGTTACATGATGCCGGCAGTCTGCGAGAAGCCTATGATATGTGACCTCCCCACATGAGCCCTTCTCTGTTACATGATGCCGGCAGTCTGCGAGAAGCCTATGATACGTGACCTCCCCAGATGTGCCTCTCCCTGTTACATGATGCAGGCAGTCTGCGAGAAGCCTATGATATGTGACCTCCCCACATAAGCCCTTCCCTGTTACCTTGATGCCGGCAGTCTGTGAGAAGCCTATGATACGTTACCTCCCCAGATGTGCCTCTCCCTGTTACATGATGCAGGCAGTCTGCGAGAAGCCTATGATATGTGACCTCCCCACATAAGCCCTTCCCTGTTACCTTGATGTCGGCACTTTGTGAGAAGCCTATGATATGTGACTTCCCCACATAAGCCCTTCCCTGTTACCTTGATGCAGGCAGTCTACGAGAAGCCTATGATATGTGACCTCCCCACATAAGCCCTTCCCTGTTACCTTGATGTCGGCACTTTGTGAGAAGCCTGTGATATGTGACCTCCCCACATAAGCCCTTCCCTGTTACCTTGATGTCGGCACTTTGTGAGAAGCCTATGATATGTGACCTCCCCACATAAGCCCTTCCCTGTTACCTTGATGTCGGCACTTTGTGAGAAGCCTATGATATGTGACCTCCTCACATGAGCCCTTCCCTGTTACATGATGCCGGCAGTCTGCGAGAAGCCTATGATATGTGACTTCCCCACGTAAGTCCTTCCCTGTTACATGATGCAGGCAGTCTGCGAGAAGCCTATGATATGTGACCTCCCCACATGTGCCTCTCCCTGTTACATGATGCCTCTGTGAGAAGCTGGTGTATTTAGCAGGCCTTACTCTCTGTGATTTCTGGGTCAATGATTGGGGCAGTATCCACCAACTCAGCAGTCATATCCATGGCTGTCTTAGCTGCGATGGCCTCAGCATCTTCACGCTCCATCTGAGAACAGGCAGGTCATAGGAAAGGCAAGGAGGCAAACAAGCATGAAGGCAATGGCTGCAGATTATTACTAAAGATTATATAACAAGACTACTCAATGGTTGAGATTTATCTTGTATCATCACATCAAACTGACAGCTGAAACATTTCCATGTGTAAAGCTCAGCATGGCTCAGCAAAACATAAGCCCCCATCCTCACTGGTCAGGGGTACAGGATCAGCAAAATATAAGCCCCCATCCTCACTGGTCAGGGGTACAGGATCAGCAGAATATAAGCCCCCAGCCTCACTGGTCAGGGGTACAGGATTAGCAAAATATAAGCCCCCAGCCTCACTGGTCAGGGGTACAGGATCAGCAAAATATAGGCCCCCAGCCTCACTGGTCAGGGCTACAGGATTAGCAGAATATAAGCCCCCAGCCTCACTGGTCAGGGGCTACAGGATCAGCAGAATATAAGCCCCCAGCCTCACTGGTCAGGGGTACAGGAGTAGCAGAATGCTTCAGGTCAGTCCAATCAAACTGTTGTTGTTAGCTGACCACAACTCTGCTGGAGTGTAGGCCTTCAGAAAATCAGTGGTGAAAGTAATTTTTCCAACCCACCTTAACAAAACTACATGTGGTCTTCAAAGTCCACTTGAACTAAATATTTCACTTATTTATGGTAGAGGAAACCAAAGCACGCAAAGTAAAGCACCCACCTATACCGAGTACCTGACTAACCTATTGTATTTAAGCACCAGCTGAGCTTCTGAGGGCAGTACATTACAGACTACAACCAAGACAGGTACAAATCTAAAGGATACAATACACACCTGACAGGTATACACACACATACAGGTACACACTTGACAGATATACACATGTGATTGGTACATATGACTGGGTACCCACCTGAGCTTTTTCCTGGGCCTGCTCTTTGGCCTGCTCCTCAGCCGCCTCCTTCATCTCCTTGCGGATGGCTGCCTCCTCAAGTCGGATCAGATCCAGCTTAGCCTTGTTGTCCACCTTGTCACCAGTCATCTCAGCCACCTTGATCTTTGCCTCTTCCGCCTGAAGAACAGTGCACAAATATTCATTCTTGGAGTAAGGTGGATTATATAAGTCTTCACTATATACATGTAAGCGTTATCAAAAGTCTGACAACTTACAATAAAAAGAAAAGCCAATAGGCCGCACACTGTTCACTGAAAGACGCCTAGCCAAGAGCTTTCGTCCCAATGAGAGCAGGTCTACATGACACAGCTATGAATCCATGTTAGTTTGGCCAAAGGAAATAGTACAAAAAATTACACAAAGAATATGCTCATTCTAATACGAACAGTTTTTTGTTGACGGAGTAACAAGTAGTCCCACAAGCACCCCAAAAAGTCGTATATCAATGTGCACGTACTAGAAACAGTAACAAGACCTTGTCTACTTGTATCGCCATGATGAACCCATTGAGCCTAACAATTCTGATATTTATTTCTATATGGGTGAGCTGACAAATGTAGACTCTAGTGAAGGATAAATACATGTAATGTCCCTGATGACTTATCCTCACTTTGATTTATCCTAAAAGAGGTCAATTTGTCTGTAAAAATGGGAAAAGTATCATACGTTTGAATCCAAAAACCACTTGTCGGTTAGGTCATGTTTACATCGCCCATTGTTTATATATAACATACTATGTCAACACAGCGGGATGACGCACGGACTGAAACTATATACCTTACTCCATGTAAGGCATCGTGCTTCTTTAAACCAGTAAATATTCTAAATATCATTCTGGTATACTTTTCCTCCAATAAATACAACTCCAGGAATATTTCAAGCTATATGCACATATTTACATGTTACAGACTTTCATTCTGGTATACTTTTCCTCCAATAAATACAACTCCAGGAATATTCCAAGCTATATGCACATATTTACATGTTACAGACTTTCACTCTCCACCCGTGCACTAGCAAATTTCTTAAAAAGCAACATGTTTAATGAATATTAAACACAACCCATAAATTATGTCAGATCCATTCAACAGTTTATCTTAGGGTCAGACTCATTAGCATAAATTTATGACACCAGACTAGAAAAGTAACCATCAGTGACAAGAGGTAGCCATGTAAGTGTATTGCTGGTACCTAAAACAACAAATACATTTATAAAACAACATTATCCTCACCACTCACGAAAGTATTGTTTCACTTCATGTAAACAACATAAACAATTGCAAATGCTGATATATTTACATTCACATAAATCTGAGCCTTATATGTATTGAGCCAATCAAGGTGTGCACATATATCCAAATAAGTGGGAAAGTTTGTCAGTAACTTGCCAATGGTCCATGGTTCATCTTTAGCACTCTGGTTTTCTCCATCCATAAAACTGATTATAATCATGTAAGTGAAAAATTCTTGATTTTGGAATTAATGAACAAGCAAATAGAAATATAAACAATATAAAGCCATGGTTAAATAGTAATAGTTTACTATTTATAAATTTAAGAGCATATAACTTTCATGTAACTCTTAATTTTAAGAAAAATATTGACATTCACTGATATGAATCAGTTAATTTATATAATAATATTTTACATAATTTATTTCATTTGAAAGATACTCTTCAGATACACAAAAGATCAGTGGTTTACCCTGGACACTTTGGTTCTCTAGACCCATAAAGCTTATCGCCATGGTGTAAGTGAAAACATTCTTGAATTTGGCATTAATGAACATTGTAATAAATGTCTACACATAAATATAAAATACAAGATGTGGTCATATAAATACATTAATAGTTTACTATTTATATAAACACAAAACACAAAAGCATTAAAATTTCATGCTTCTCTTAATTTTAAGAAATATACTGACCTGTATTCATTAATACAGATATATAATTTTATTCTTCTAAAGGATAGTGTTCAAATATGTCATGGTTTAGTTAATATATGTTGCATATACTACAACAGTAATAATAAAACCATTTCCAAATGTTTTGTCTCAAGTATTATATCTGATGCTAGAGTTCAGTCAACCAAATGTCACCTACATGAGACAGAACCACAGATTTTCTAATAAGAAGTGTGTCCTGTCTCATAGATGGTTTAATGTTTTTTTATCATGCTTCGCTTGGGTGTATAACAATTTGGGTACGGGACAAATACAGAACAATACCAGGAAAACAGTTTTTCAAAAAGTTTTTCAAGTTTCTCAATGCACCACTTCAAAGTACAGTCTGTACCAGAAGTATATGTACATAAGACAGTGCCGAAAGAGAGTAGTATCAAAATATTTTAATTTATCATACATTTAAGAGCAAAAATTTGTGTATCCAACACTTTTTTTGTGCAACAATTTTTAACTATGTGTGAAAAGTACTGAATGAAAATAATTTACCCTGCAGTTGTATGTTGATGTTTGAGGCATTCTCTTACAATCAATTAATGTACATGAATACATTATCAAATCAATCCATCAGGTACATGTATAATAATCCTGAGGACTTATAATTAATGTGTACTCCTACATGTACTTGATTGTACCCATATAGTATTGAATAGGTCTGCAAATGATGCATATACATTTGAAAGCAATAATATGTTTGTCTGATATCTCTTAATGAAACTAGAATCATGTATATCAAGTGTGTTGGATATGCATGACCCTTCAAAATCGCCTCGCTCCAGTTCAAGTGTTTAGTTTCCACTGTAAGTTAACACCTCAGTTGTAATGTCTGTTTATCGTTGGACTGATGTCTCATAATAACCAGCAGCGGTCGGTGAAAGTATATAAGGTAGAATAGTTTACCTCCATGGTTGAAGTCAACATCAATGTTACCCACACATTTGGTCATAAACCGTCCAACCCCTCTCTGCTGTACACCACGAGAGAAAAGTTTTCCAAATTTCGACATGTGACGAAAGGTTTCACTTGCGTGATATTTACAATATATATAACACTCATAGAGACCGCAACAACGACTTTGCTTTTGGCTGCCATGTTGGTTGTAAGCATGGCTCTGTTTTGTTTTTGTGCTATATTTAGCCTTTAGGGAGTTGAAATGCAGGGCGGCGTGGCTAATCGCCCTTTGATGTCGGTCATCAGACAATAGGACTTCTGTAGTGATTCTGCCTAGTTTGACGCAATATATTCCGTACTTTGATTTAAGAATTCTTATAATTTTGCCAGTGTAATGAGGAAAACTTTGGATATAATATACGTTGTCAAATTATCCAACTTTCCCTGACAGTTTTATGTAGACCCCTTTCATTGGGGCAAACAGCATACGGCCTGCAAACCTAGTTGAGGTTTAAGAGTAATAATAAATATGGTTCATCAGAGTAAACATGAATGCAAACAGTGCATGGGTATACACACAAATACAGTACCAGTATTACCTAGACAAATTTGTAACATACCCTGGCCTCTGCCAGAGAGGAAAGCATGGCTTGTGACTTACCGTGGCTTCTGCCAGGGAGGAAAGCATGGCCTGTAACTTACCATGGTCACTGGCAGAGAGGAGAGAGTAGCCTGTAACTTACCGTGGTCCCTGGCAGGGAGGAGAGGGTGGCCTGTAACTTCCATTGACCTCTAACTTACCATGACCTCTGGCAGAGAGGACAGTGTGGCCTGTAATTAACTATGGTCTATGGCAGGGAGAAGACCATGGCCTGTAACTAACAATGTTATCTGGCAGGGAGGAGAATGTGGCCTGTAGCTAACCGTGATCTCTGGCAGGGAGGAGAGGGTGACCTGTACCTTCCTGGGGTCTCTGGCAGGGAGGAGAGGGTGACCTGTACCTTCCTGGGGTCTCTGGCAGGGAGGAGAGGGTGACCTGTAACTTACCTTGGCCTCTGGCAGGGACGAGGGCATGGTCTGTAACTTACCGTGGTCTCTGGCAGGGAGGAGAGTGTGGCCGGTAACTTACCTTGGCCTCTGGCAGGGACGAGGGCATGGTCTGTAACTTACCGTGGTCTCTGGCAGGGAGGAGAGTGTGGCCTGAAGCTGATCAGCTGTGGACAGAGTATCAGGCAGGTAGAGTGCTCGTGACAGAAGCAGCAGGGATGTTGGGATCTTCTCATTCAGGTGAAGGTCTAACCACTGCTGCAGTTGTGACTTGAGACGGGCCTCAGACACACCCAGTGCACGCATCCCCCGCGCTCGGCACGCAGACTGCAGTTCCCAGATAGTCAGGCTATCAACGCCCTCCTTCTGTATCATCTGATTGAAACAGTACGGGAGGAGGTCATCATAAGGAAGGAGAACAGTCACTTACACATCAGTCACTGAATGTGTAGCTCACGTGCAGAACGCTTACCTAGTGAAAACGACCACTCCTTCAAAAGAAAGTGGTCAGGCAATACTGTTCATACCATACAGAACAACAGATTGTACTGGACTGAGGTCGTACTGTACCAAGATTGTACTGGACCAAAGTTGCTAGACCAAGAGTATTACAAAACATGAACAATATACACACTACCACGTTCCCCAAAAGAATTTTCAAAAATGTTAGGCATCTATTTTCAGGAGGCAGTCTGATTACTGTTGTGAGGAAAGTGTAAAGTTAACATTTATTTATTACTTTGATGGGTGTTTGACACCGTACTTAAGAATATTTCACTTATATGAAAGTGGCCAGAATTATGGTGGGAAGAAACTCAGCAGAGCCTGGAGGAAACCCATGACCATCTGTAGACCTTCCCTGGTAGGGCCAAAGAGGAAGGCAGTTAACATTTATAAGATAAAGAATAGAGTAATAAAAATGAAATCCAGAAAATAAATTTTAGCAAATTTACCTAACAACACATTCAATCTATCAGAGAGATAAACATGGCTATTTCCTTAATAACCTTTTTAGTCAATGTATTGACAAATGAGCATGAAAACAAAATAAAAAAGAAAACTTTTACTTTTTCTTTTTCCATACTCAAGAATATTTCACTTATACAATGGCAACCAGCACTATGGTGTGAGGAAACCGGGCAGAGCCCAGTGGTAATCCACTATCAGTTTAAATTGTACATTGCTAACCCTGATCTAGTAAGCTTGTTGCAGTATTTTAATCAATGTCACCTTATCATCAGCCTTCAGTTGTCGTAGCTTCATCCGAAGCTGGAACTGTAAGAAGGTGTCAGTGCCGAGTGTGGGAAGCTCTAACACCTTACACAGAGCCTGAAGCTGGGGACGGGACAGGTTGTCTAGGGTCATCTCATCCTCAAACAGCTTAGAAAACTTGACAATTTCCTCTGTCGATGCCTGAGTACCTGAGGTTCGGATCTACACAGGGCAATGGGATTGTGACATAAAATTAACAAAACATACCTCATACTATGTGTTTATGGCACTTAATTCTTCTTCATATTTCTAAGATCTTTATCAAGATGTGATAACCCTATTCATTCAACTACATAAAATACATACAGGTGTAATACAATAAATAAAAAAATATCAAGTTTTGACGTTTACAGAGCACTACTCAACATCAACAGATCAGGAGAGCACATTTCCACCTCCTTTCCATTTCATTATATCAATAACTGTACCTAGGATCATTACATCCATTGGCCCTGTAGGTAAATGAAAATATGCCATGAGGACATTTCATCGGTTAATTGAAGGGGGGCAAATTTGGATAGAGTCAGTTGTAAGTCAAAATGTCTAATATTGTTTCAGGTTTTTAACATAAAAATCCATGAAATCCAAATCATTTACTTCTCCAGGAACAGTATGTTGTAACTCTTCACAATATTTAACCTAGAAGAGCTACTCTGGTATTAAAACACCTTTGTCTTAAAAGCAAGGTGAAATGATAGAGATTGAGATAACCTGAAAAGTTTTCCCATATTGTAAAAACATTAAACTGTATTAAAACAGATACTGTATGTTTCATCAGAGAATACCGAAACAAAAGTTTGTTGTCCTTTTCACTTTGCCTAGGGTGACGCCATGCAATTTTATCTTAAGTTATAAGTTATAAGGGTTTAACAGTGTTATTCATCAAAAATTCTTTTGAACCACAGTGTTGTGTTTGTTCCGTACGATTTCTTTCATATAACTTTAATATTTCAACGTATTTTCTATTCTGACCAGAATAAGACTTTAAAATCAACATTAAAATTAAAACAAGTCACTCAGAGGTATTGTTCTATTTGGAGCAAGATCTCCACTCAAAAATGATTTCAAAAAGACAGACAGATCTAAATTAGTAAATTCTGTGGCCATAAACTGTGTATTATTTTGAAATTTTACTCTGTCTTTGTGGAACTGAACCCAGGTTAGATGTAGAGTCTGTCAGAGTCTGGAATGTATGACGTATCACATACTATAACCATACACATAGGCATTATAAGACACCTTCGCGATAAAACTGCTTCTCAATTTCACAATACCTTGCTTGCGGAATAATCTACTCGCCTTATTAAGAAAGGAGGAAAAATCCACCACCATACTTTTCTCCCCTTCCTTGATTTTCTTCTGCCGCTGGAGAGCGCTTTCCTCAATAGTGTCCTGAAGAAACTTGGCCATCTCGAGCTTGACTTTTAGTGATTTCTTGAACTTTTCATTCTGCAAACAGCAGTATATACATGAACATGCAAACAGTGCAGACTAATATATCTTGTAAAGTTGATGAGCGCCACATATCCCTGAGATAATAACACGTCATTCAATGCTCTATTACCAAGGTTTTACATTCCAATATATCATATGTGGGTGTTGGATCCACAAATAATTTAAACCAACCGCATGGATTCCAGCCTCACCTCTTTGTTCTCCTCCTTGAATGTGCTGGGTAACATATTTGGGAACAGTTTGAGAGCTACGGGCAAGAGGAATTCCATGAAGGGAACGACAATAAACACAAGGAAGGGCACCAGGCGGAAGAGGTCAGCGGTAGTGCGCACCAACTGGAGCAGAAAACACAACACAAATGTAATAAGAAAGTTTAATAGTTAACGCTGATTTCCACTGACCCGCAGGAAGCCCACAATGAACCATCAGACCTGGTGGAAGTCTCAGCACTAAAAACATACATAGTCTCTTATATTTTGTTGTCAGTATGCAATTACATGTGTACACAATATCATGACTGAGACTTCATACATGTTTATACATGTCTGCTGAAATGTGTTGCAAACAATTTGTCTTCAACTGACAAGTGACCATCTTTGATAACAACCACGGCCATCCACAGAGAGACACAATCATTTATAATCATCACATTTTATTCCTTTCTCATTCTAAACTGTGGAAAGTTGTTCATAGCTGAGTTGAAATGACTTTGATTGTAAATTACATATAAACAAGATTGACTTGGAGGCATAGAGAGTAACACTGAGTGACTACCTCTGTGACACAGTGTGCAAATACCTGTTTGCGCTCTCTACGAGTCAAGGTTGTCCCTCGCAGAACCCGAAACAAGAGACGACAGCAGATCCTCACGTCTATGAACAGCAGCCGGAAGCCATGATAGTAATGCTTCACTTCAGCGATGATTTTCTGGCCGATGGTTTTCGGGGGTGGGATATCCGGGACGTCGTCCTTGGCGGGCGGGTGTATCCCAGCTGGTTTGACTTCATCAGCTGCCTGCTCTGCTGCCTCTTTCAATTCCTTCAGCACTTTCACCGACTTCTCTACTTTTGATTCTTCTTTCAAACCTTGTGGTGTGCCATGGAAACATCTCGTAGGAAACGTACCCAGGTACAGAGGTATGCTAAGGTGACTAAGCTGTATATCACATACAGTCTGTGAGGCTATAGGCCAGTTTGACACGTTATAGCCACCATACAATGTCTGTAACTTGACAGAGCACCATGATGAAACTGGGACTATGTGACCATTTGATGAAGATATCTGAACAGTTCTCCAAAAGTAGGGATTCCTGCAAGATACCAGAGAGAATCTACATAGTCATGTACATGTATGCCACCACAAGGAAAGAGAAATGAGAAAGCCATGAACCAGGACATAATGCACAGAGTTTGGGAAAGAGTGGAACTACAAATTTTGTGGAAAAAAGTAGAGAGGTGTGAATTTTTATGTGTACCCCAGAGTTAGCTGGTACTTAACCTACATTGTGTACGTTAAATACAATCCCATGAATGCACTTTTGAGTTAACTACAATCAAACACACAATTCTCATACTACACATTCCCACGGCCTTGGTGATAAATGGTCAGATTCATGACCTGCACAACATCATCCAAGCCATTTTCCAACATTACAATTACAAAGTACAGGATCAGATTCAAGATGAGATTCTGATACATGTACATGTATCCCAGATTTAGCTGTCCTTTAGCTGAAAGACTTTTAGGATAATTCCTTTATTATAAAGTAAAGAACAGTTTTTATTTCAGAACCCAAATTTGTATGAATTCTCCCACAGATTAGGCCAATAAAAATCGCTAGGACATAGGAATCAAAAAAATCAAAAACTTGAATTCCTTATTTTTCAAGTCACAACCATGTTTTTGTTTACACTTACCTACTATTCCTGAGCAAATGTTTCTGTTTATTAAGTGTTCCATAACATACACAACAGTTTTTTCTAAATATTCCAAGTTTTCCTGAAAAACAAAAAGTACAAATTTACCTGTATGTGATTGCCATGATTTGTTAATTACCTATAGGCCTAAATGGCAAAAATAATCTGATTATGTCCAATGCAACTAACAACTACCAATACCGTAATGAAAACAAAGTAATCGTGTAGGTATCTTTATATGACTCTATAACAGGCTTCTGTCCAAATTATCACTCTAAAATAATGTGTAGAATGTTTAGCTAAGGATGACAATTCAAACTACCAACGTCTGGTAAGCTTCTGCCTGATCGACCCATGGTATTTGTAGATATATAAATGGCCATTTGCTTGGTAAAAAGTTCATTTCTTTGCAATCCATTCAACATCAAGACAGGTCACGTCAGCGATCATGAGATAAAATGTGTTCACATTTCTTACCTTAGTTGCTACAAGACAAATTTAACACTATAAGACAGAACGAGTCGCACTGAAAGTTGACGACAGTCAATGATTTAATATTCGTACCTCGGGGGAAAAAAAAACTGAAAATGGGGTTTTGGGAAAGTTACATCACAAAAATCACACTGGGACGACAAACAACAGCAAAAGATTCGCTGTCACCAACACATACCTTCAAAAACTTTTCTACACAAACGGTGAGAACCTAGACTTCGAGACATGGAAGTGAATGAAAGTCACTAAGTTCTGCTTTCTTTCCAAGGCGTCTGCTTTTCCCGTCAGCCACGATAAGAATGTTGTTGTTGTATGTTTAGACATGACAGTCGAGGTCTGTTGAAATCCTCAACCTACATTACCAACGAAAACACGGACTAACCTGTATAACGAGTTACGTCCCTTGCATTAACACCCGCTAAAAATGGTCTAATAAAAATCTTAATCTAAAGGTATATTTATTATTGCTCAGGTAAAATACACACACGTCCTCTTGAGTTCTTAGTGTTGTTGCGATATGAATTTACACACTCTACTGGACTGGAGAGCATTTCATGATTACTGATGTTCATCATGGGAGAATGTTCCAGCCCAGGTGTAGATCTCTCCTTGTTATTCTTCTTTGTTTTGAATGTGTTTTCAATAGTTTTATAAGTATTACATCTAAATGTTGAGGTCGAAAAATATAACGTAGACCTAGGTACCAATCTGAATCCTTATTTACTAGCCGAAATACTGTACAATTTATTTATTTATTTATTTGATTGGTGTTTTACGGCGCACTCAACTCAAGAAAATTTCACTTATATGACAGCGGCCAGCATGATAGGACAAAACTGGACAGAGTTCGGGGGAAACCCACGACCATCCGTAGGTTGCTGGCAGACCTTCCCATGTACGGCTGGAGAGGAAGCCAGCATGAGCTGGACTTGCACACACAGCTAACGCATTGAAATTATTTGTTTAATTGCGGTTGAACATCATATACTCACAATGTTTTCACTTATAACATTTCCGTGGGTGGTGGAAATACCGTACAAGGCTTTTAGCTTGTGAGAGTCAGTTGCTAGGAATGAGAGCAGCAATAAGGGTGAATGCAAGAACTAATGGGAGCCGTCCCACGATCAAGAGCGGCCCCCAGGACCTGTTCAGACTAATTTCTGCAACACATCAAGCGATATGGTGTTCGCGTACATAAAGTTTTGCCAGTTGTCTATGTAGACAAACGGGCGTTCACATTCAGAGATAATTGCCCCAGCCCCTTGTCCAGATTTTCTGCTGCACATCAAACCATATGGTGTTCGCGCACATAAACTTTTGCCAATTATCTATGTAGACCAATGGGCGTTCACATTCAGAAGAAAACATAACTAAGAGATGAAGGCTTACCACAGCAGCTCCGGACAGGCCAGCTTAAACTCGGACTTTATGAAGATGCGCTTTGTCCAGATGTGGGAGCGACGCGAGGCGGTGGGATACCAGTTCGACCAAGCTTACAGTAAGCCGAAAGTTGGCATGCAATACAGGATATACTGGGGATATGCACCAGCAGACCTCCTTATGCAATATAAATAGCTCGATTGAGAGCCACTTTACCTGCATAGCTGGAGAGATCAGCCGCCTTATATTTATCTAACTAGATAAATAAACAAAGTGTGTTATATCCTGTGTTACCAGTTTTCGGCTTAGAGTACAGTCTTCTGACCTATAAATGTGTATACCAGAGAGTTGTGTAACGCACAGGCAATATTTTAGCCACTCCGTTATGTATACCATTAGTTCTAACGGTTGATAAAATACTCTACACCTAGCTGATGTAAATATAGAAGAATACGCAAGGCATTTGGCGCGCAGAAACAGTTCATAGCTAATGCCGAAGACGCCATAGCAAGATCTGTTTATCTGCCCTCGGCCATAGAGCGATACCAGAACGTCCTGAGGTACGCCCTCTCCAAGGTGGATTATGCGTTTGGCGTGGGTATCTACATGGTGCCAAGCAATATGGACCAACGAATCGAAAGAATCAGTGGCTACAGCAACGAGATCGTCATAGCCACAGCAGACTCGGGGATGAAGACGTAACCTCAATAGTTCATGCGCCTTCGACTGGGGAGACAAGCATCGTTAAGCCACAGCCAGCTGAAGCACCATTGGCGACTCCCGCGTCGACTCCAACCACACCGCCGCAGCCGACTGCAGCGCCGACTCCAGTGGTGAAGAATTTACCGAGAGAGCACGATGAAGAAAAACTGGCGTTAGTAATACCTAGCGTCGCCCTCGGCTATCACTGTTCTGGTCACGCCAGATATGACCGAACGGCTGCGTAAATGATTCCAACTATGCCGACAACCAGAGCCCAAGTATTTTCGGCCATTCAGCTCACGGCCTTGCCTAATGTGCTGAGGAGCCAAGAGACGATGCTCCCTATAATACCAGGTAGAGCCACAGCGGCTTTATCGGCGAGCTTAGCTAGAAGCCTGTCCAGCGCCCGCAGATGCTTTTTTACCCTTTCCTTACCCTCACCCCTTGGCTGGGTTGGTGGGGATGGTGCCGCGTAACCAATTAGCGCAAGCACCAGGGTCGACACGATAAAACACAACGCAGTTAGGATGCTGGCTATGGTGACCCCTGTTCGAGGAATAAAGTCCAAAGGCGTTCAGCAAGAGTTGTGTCCTCATGAAGAGCCCGGCTGATCGTTTCCCTGACCCGATTGATCCGTAGTCGATTATCGACCAGCTCGAAATCAGAATAATGCCTCCCCGCAGCGGAGGTCACAACGTTTTGTTCCTTAATGGCGTTATAATAGTCATCTACGGCTCTTCGTGCGAACTCACGCGCAATTGATTGCGTGTTACCCTCTCTGGCTGCCATACGGCTGCTCCACTCTTGAAGAGGACGACGTCTCTTGCGTCCCATCATCATCTCGTTCGTCAATATCAGCATCGTCTAGAGGGTACAACCTCAAATCCGCCATCTTATATTGAAGATATGATGTAGATGCCTATTGATTCATAATTTCTGCAGGTGTTTAATAAGCATGAAAAAATACGGACGAAAGGCTAATCCTTACCGCCGCCCGATAACCCCCTTGGGTGTGCGGCGGTCGGTCGTCATCACAAATAACCCGAGTAGGAGAGACCCAAACCACCAACTTATGGTTCGGTTCTCCAATCTCGGCGCCTATGACGTCATTGTTCCATGGACCACGAGACTCGCTTTCACAATCTACCTGGGCTCGACCGATGTCAACTGAAGAGTGGTCCAGAACCTCGGCCGTGCTGTGGTAAAGACGGGCATAATAAGGATCAGCGGTAATGCTGTGCAGGCAATCAATGACAGCGACGTGTACCACTGATACATGGACCTTTGGAAGACGGCCCAGGAGAGACAGAATGCCCAGCACCAGGGCATCGACACAAGCCGCAACAAGAATGTCACCTGAATGGGCTGAGGATAAAGACGAGACTTTAGACGAAGACGAAGCCGTTGCAGACGCCCATGGCAATCCCTAAAACGTCCCCCTCGACTTTGAGCTGGTGGAGACATGCCATTCTACCGGTCAGCCCTGGGGGACAGGCTCGAATACGACCTAACTTTCAACGATGATCCGTAACCAGTACTCCAGCCGCATGGAAATACTGTAAGACAGCGTGCACCGGCAGAGCCAATTCAGACACAACAAGAGCGATACCCTGTGGAACATCAACCTCAACGTATCCGCCCTCATTATGAAAGGCATCTTGATGCTGTTCGAGGACCCAAGAGCGGCATTCCGGCGGAACACCGAGGCTTTCTACAACCCTAAAATAACCAAGGTGGAGACGACAAGCAGCTGTACAGCCAAGGCCTGCGCGCCTATCAACAATGGGATGAGGCAAAGACGTTCTTTGCAGCCGTCTGCAAGCGTCATCCGGATGTGGCCTCTGGCGGACGTGTCTCTTGGCGCAGCAAAGTGTCTGGGTGCCCGCCCAGAAATATAACTCAGCCTTGAAGGATTTCCTCGGGCAGACGCGCTGGGTCGCCATCTTCCACTGCAAAGATAGGAAGGCATTTGAAGAATGCCTCGAAGAAAATGATATAATCCCAACAAGAGAAGAACGCGCCGCGGTGCGTAAGCACGTTGCAGAGACAAAACATTCTAAGCTGATACTGAATACTGATCAACCGACTAATGTACATCGCGCTGTAGCACTGCTAAGCACTGCTAATCAGATGTTAAGCATTCATAATCAATTTTCTATTGAACTTTGAACAATAGGATACTATACTACCACGAATTGCGATGAACTTATCGACGAGTTGATAGATGTAATGCACGAAACCCCAGAGCCCGATGGAGGGCTGTCAGTTGCCCATTCCGAGCGCGGGGAACCGAAGACACGGATCGTGCGGTATGTTTGCAAAAACGAGACCGTCTAGTCGCGCTTGCTGCTGGTGGACAATGCCGACACTACCTGGGAAAAGACTACTCCCGAGAAAATAGACCTTATGGACGACGAAGCATTTGAAAGAATCTATAACCCCTATGAGATGCAGCTTGGTGCGGCTGTTAAGACGACTCTCGGTCGTACCGCGCTGTCCATGTACTCGGGGTTGGCGGGATTGTTCCTACCAATTCCTGCAGAAAATCTGCCAAAACTAATTGAAGATCTGGAATCTGATCCATTTGTTGAACACACGCTTTTCAGTACCACATGCGAGCTGTACCACAGGTTCGACATGTATTTAACGCCCCTTACAACAACTTTGATTACAATGAAGCATCTTCGATTTGGACATGCATGCCCGGGAACAGAAGAAGACGACGATATCAGACAGCCCAACAGTAGCACTGGTTTCTTTCAGGCGTGGGCGTGTGGACATCCATCGGGACCAGGGGAACGTTGAGCAGTTCAATTGGCCCCTGGCCGTGCGACTGTCCGGGCACCAATACGCCCAAGAGATGCGGCTCCCATCAGGACGTTTTTCTGAGTGGGTGAAGCGGTTACCCGCAGTCGTGGCGGCTTTGAACGGAGAAGTGACCTGATTCACTGGCAAGCGGCCTTCTGAGGCCATCAAGACAGAAACAATGGCACAATGGTACCAGACTCTTCTGACACTTTTGAGTGTCACTGTACATAGAATATGCAAAAAAATATCACAGTAAAGCTATAAGGAAAGTAAAAGCTGCTATTATTTGGAAAATATCAGATGATCCTAAATGGTCACAACAGCTTGTGGTACAAGTACTAGTGCATGTGGGATTTACATCTTAACTGAACAATCTATGAAAAGGATGAAAATGACAAGCCTCTGAAAACCAATGTAACTGTCAACTATCAATTCATGAAATATCGCCACAGTCAATGTTTAATCTCACTCAACTACAGAAACGTTTTAAACCTACTCAAGTCTATTTTGGACTTTCACAATATCTTGAATGGTTTTCTATACGTACATGTATTTCCTAAATTCTGAGAAAAACAGGTTGAAATAAGTTTTAGACTGAAGACCGGAATGCCTGGAAAACACATAAACCACAACTAAATGAAATCCATGAAGATGACAGTTACCGACACTGCGGAAGAGCTCAATTGTTTGCGTCGTTTTGACGCTCCCCCCACCGCCGTTCAGATAGCTCAGGTCAGTGAGTGATCGTGACATGGTGCAGAAGAGTCCGGCATGTCTTCGGTATTCGGGCTTGGCGAGGTAGGCTGCCTGTTCCATGAGCATGTAAAGCCTTTCTCCCTTGTCGCGCCACTTGGTTGGAGCAACAGGAGGAAGACGCGTTATCCCTGTGAGACAATAGACACAACAGGCTTCGTAGCAGCTGCAGCCCTTGGGGGCCACATACGCCTCAATCCCTTCGAGTTTGTGCAGTGCTGCTTTCTTCACATAGATGGAACTGGTCGCCACCCGGACAGCTTCCTCGGGTTCGAACCTCGAAAGCATAGAGCGGAGGTTGTTGTGGGCATAGGACAACATAGATGCCCTTAAGTGAGTGTACTGGGGCTGGGAGCCATCGTCGTATGTGAGGATGTGGCCAAGGGAACATTTCATTGGTGCTCCGACCAGGGTGCCGCTTTGGCGGGTGTCCCGCACAAGGAAGGCAAGCTTACCCTGGTCTGTCACTTGCCTTCTGGTCAGCCGTTTTCAGGCAGCTTTGCTGCCCTGCGTGAATTTTCCGATGATGCTGCTCCCTGATTACGGTCTTCAGGGAGCCACACCTTGGTCTGTTTCTTAAAGGTGATGGTTGCTTTAACCACCTTGAGGGACTTCAGCAGGCCAGATTCTGTCAGGAAGGCAAGAAGCTGTGTTAGGGCCCATCCATTGTCTGCGAAATGCCTCCCAAACCACACGGAGATGACAGGATGTCAGTCTGTGAACTCCCACTCCCGGACCATTGATGGATGCGCTGGTCATGCGGTGGGTTGGGTGTCCGAAACGTTCAAAGTAGGGCTTCACTTCGACTTTTCCCTGAAAGGAGCCCAGGTAGCAGGCTTTTATGTCGATGCTGACGATGTCTCGGTGTCTTAGTCCAGCATGTTCCAGAGTCTGCCGTGGCCATGCTAGACGCAGGCCTTCTGGATGTTGTCGAGCAGATTGGCTGGGGTTTGCTTTCAGCCATTCTTTTCTTTGGCCATGATGCTGGCCGTGTGATTCTCTCCGAAGGCTCTCTCGGACTGTTCGGGGTTACCTCGGGGTTGGTGCAGGTAGCAGACAGCTAAGGGCTCGCCCTAGATAGCTTGCCGGATGGCCTGCCAGACGTCGCCCTCATAGATGTGGACCTTTTTGCTTTGGGGGGAAGTGGAGATCTTTGGACTAAGTGTGGCCATTGTGGCAGATGAGCTCTACTTTACCTCTGACTCCGTTGCCGCCAAACTGGTACTTCCCAGTGTTGTATATGTTCTCGCCGGCAATGTCCCGCAAGACGATTGCCTGTTCAAGAGCCCTTTCCAGTTCAGCCACATCATCGACCGTAGCGCCCGTTTCATGTACACTCTCCTTCCACTTTGGATTTTCTGGCGCCTCGTAAGAGTGAGGCTTTGACCCCTCAAGGCGCCTTCGAAGTACTCCACGACTCTCTGGGCCACACAGTTAAGGTCGCGATCCCTTAGCGGAGCGAGGTTGGCTGGGTCTGGATCTCTGACGGGGTAGATCCCATACACGACCGCGGTGACAGGGTTGGCATTCTGATAGAGCACGCCGTCAGTCCCAGTCAGAGCGCCTGGCTTCGTCTAGTTGCCTTCGTTCCGCTGACGCAGGAACCTGATTCGGAGTAAGAACTCATCCCCCTCAGGAAACACAATAACAACAGCCCAGCTCTGGCGTGCATATCATCAGCGATTTCAACATCGCCGATGTTGAGTGGGTCTTCCGCTTCCACCCGCCACGTGGAGAAGACGTGCCACCATCAACTTCAAACTCGTCTTTGGCATCGTTTAGAATCTCAATCCAGTCTTCAGCCAGGGGCTGGACCGGGGCAGGGACCTGATCATCTATGTCGATGAATGGCCGTTGTGGCCTCAGCGGCCGATGGAGGCGGTTTTCAGCGTATGCCGGTATAGGTTCATCGAGAATATACTCAGGTTCGTACTCTGCAAGCATCTCTTCGATCAAGTCATCCATAATCGTCATGTTGTTGGATGGGTATGCACAACTACATCCATTTGTCTAATAGGAATTTTTATCTCGGCTAGTCGTGCAAATTCTGCTCTGAAGGCTTCCTGCTCTTCCCGCTGTCTTCCACGCAGACGGGCACCGCCACAGCCATCACACCGAGCCACGCGTGTTTTTACCCCTACCCCACATCCTTGACCGGGGAGGGTGCCTCTACTGCCCTTTGCTAGCCAGGCATTGTTGTCCTTGCAGTGCTCCCCCCAGACAACTTCTCCCTCTTGATGTGCAGCAGAAATTAGCCGGACCAGGGGCTGGGGCAATTATTTCATAATGTGAACGCCCGTTTGTCTACATAGATAATTGGCAAAAGTTACACGAACACCATATGGCTTGATGTGTTGCAGAAATTAGTCGGAACAGGGGCAGGGGGCCGCCCTGGGTCGTGAGACGGCTCCGATTAGTTATTGCATTCGCCCTCCCTGCTGCTATGAGGGTAAGGAGCGTTTACACATTTCACTGATTAATGAGATCTTTTCAGTCAACGCTCGACGTAAAGATGTCATTTTGATGACTGTTCAATCAGATTTGATACCCCAGTTTGACTCGTGTCCTTATCCTCTCATTTGCTGAAGCTTCGCAACATAAGTAGGTGGTTGTACAGGAAAACGTTTGGTATAGCCCAATTGCACTGCTTCACCCGCCACTTTCAAGTAGTTTATCAGGCTGGCCTACCTTGTGCTGGACTACCTTGTCCTGCCTACCTGCAGCTGTGCATAATGGTGGTTTAATTCTCCAGGTCCAGCCCGGCCGTCTCCATCCATAAACCATCAAAGTGAAATATTCTTGAACTGAATTGAGTTGAATGCCAATCAATTCAGTCAACAAACAAAATAGACAGGTTATAGATAGTGTGAGAACTGCAGCGCATGTAGGCCTGCCCTGAATGACACTGACTTCAGAAGTAATAGTCAAATATCTTTCTTTGTTTTAGATTTGCTTAAAGTTATTTCAGTCTATCCAGCTGCTGTGTGTGGAGTGTCTGCATTAGTCACCAGACTCCTACCATGTGTTGTCTCGTTGTAACAACATGCTGAAGACACCAAACAGGACTATAGCTCACAGACTACTGACATTGGATATACAAGCATCAAGTTCGTCTTTGGGGGTGGAATGATTCTTTTAGAACCTGAATTCAAACCATATGAAACTCAAGTTCTTTCACCACCCAGCTGTTGTCGTGGTTTGGATAAAGCAGCCATTTGAGCTAAGATCACACTTAGGCCAATGTCCAGCTGGAAGGAGACATTGCTGCCTGGTATTTGCATACTGTCATAAGCATCTTTTTGGAAAAGCAACACACAGAGACACACTGCAATAAGGCATAACTGTACCTACAAGCCTTGAGCAAGTGTCAAGTACCATGTAACAAAGACCATTTGCTGAACTATCAAAGACTCTTTATTTGGATTCCAAAATAAAAAAATGCGTAAAAGATATAACAGGTATTGCACCATATTCTATAGGATATCGGTAAGTATCTGAAATGTACATTTTGGTATGTAAATCAGATCTTTATTGTATCCAAATCCTACAACAAAGGTGTATGCACCTACTTCATCTCAAATCCAGAAAACCTTGATTAAAGAGAGCTAGGTGAAGTCCAGGTAAAATAAAAGACAACTCATAACTTACGTACTGTTCATTAAAAAGATTATAAAATTTTCTCTTCAATGTAAAAACCTGTTTGAAATTGTATGAATTGGTTGATGTATGGATTATTTCATGCTAGTCGACGAAGCACGGTTAAATGTCAAATTCCGATGCCAAAGTAGCTGTTAGCAAAAACACTTTACCGAAATAAACATAATATTGTCCAACCTTTTTGGCAACCTTAACTTTAATAGAACATGTGCTGTCTTTCACTTTCAAGAAGCATGATTGGTCGTTGTGTGCAAAGGATGCACCACCTGTACTTGATCTGGCCCTACTGGATGAGGAATTACAGCAACTTCCCCTTCAGAGTATCAGGAGGCTGGGCCTACATGCAGCGGTAGACATGCGGGCCTAATTTCTGGATGTACTGTACCAGGTGCATGGTTGTGCAATGTACAGTGAGTGATCCTCTAATCCTCCGTGTCTTTGTGGATCGACAAACGAACTAGTGTTGAGTATGTAACATACATGTACAGGTAGGCGTATTGTGGACTTTCATCTAAGGAAGAGGAATTAGAGATACGAAAACCTGGAGTGAAGTAATTAAGGGCCTGCTCTCAGCAAGACCTGGACAAATAAACTGTTAGAGGAAGTGACTAGAGGGTAGGGCTATGCCTTTTGAATTTGACTGAGGGTGCTCACCCAAATTCGTCCAACTTTTAGCACAGGTTTCAGTACCATGGTATTAACACCTAAAAATTAACTTTCTTTCCTTGGTTTTTCCTTTTTCAGAAAAGAAAAGGCATGCATATTCCATTCACTAGATGGACAAACCATGTGAGGAAAGAGAAACTGGATATTTCTGTTATAATAAATTGTATACTGGCTAAAAACAGCAGATGGGATGTCCTAAAAATTAGCAGAATTAGGGTCTAAAGATCTACTCTAAAAATGGAAATGTGTGCATGGACATTGATCATGTCACAGACAGAAAACCAAAATATACAACAACTTCAGAATAAAGAACATTTCATACCAAAAACAATAAATGTTATATTAACTTGTAACACCAGGGTCTGATGTACAAAAACAATTTACATACACAGTGTACGCAATGTCATAATCTTATGTAACAGTAAAGTGTACACTGAACAACAACAACAACAAAAAACAAGTATCAGTCATAAAAAATACCCTTTACAAACATCGATGACCTGACATTATTTTACAGAGCTTTAAGTGCACTAGCACTTAGCACCAAAATGTTCTAGCCTATGTCACTACTCAGCATTCACTAACTCCTGCAATGGAATATAGCACAAACAATAATATGCAAACTGCTGGTGCTCCTCCAAAAGGACTCAAACGTTACAAACAATTGTTTGCATCAAAACTTTTCAAGCACAACAATTTGATTATGTTAATAATTCCAAATAATGCATCAGTGAGATAAAGCTGATTAAATGTTGGGAGCGCACTAGTACAGGGTGATGACCTTGAGGCCTCTCACCGATGCAATCACTGTGAGTTCAAGTCCAGCTCACGCTAGCTTCCCCTCTGGCCGTATGTGCTGAGGTCTGCCAGTATCCTGAGGATGATCGTGGGTTTCCCCTGAGCACAGTTCACGCTGTTCTTAAGAAAATTTCACTTATAGGACAGCAGCCAGCATTATATGGTGGGCGGTAACCAAGAACAATCTGAGGGAATACACGTGGGGCATATTGGGGACTCTACCCTGAGCTGTATTGAACTGAATGTTGCTATAATGCAGAAGTGTATATTATATACAGGTATCAAGAAAATATTTAAAAGTTATACAATCAAATACATTTCTGTGAAACCAATTTATAAAAAACCAAAGGCCTTTTCCAAAGCTGACAACATACAATCTTCATGTTTCAAATGTAAAAACAGTAACTTTGTACAAACAATAAGGTTTAGACTATAGAACTTGTTACATGTATCGAATGAAATGGCTTTGTAAAACATGTACAGTGACAACAAGAGCAAACACATAACAGTAACTCTGTCTTCTTCTGTTTGAAACATCACTCAACCTGTCTTCATACTGCTTAGCCCTTGTTCTATTCCTCAGTACTAAGGAAGAACCAGGATTCCAAATCTTATGATCTTTGGCATCCAACAGTAATGGACCTAGGACTGCCACTTATAGTCAACTACCTGAACAATGTACCAGATGGGTACAACCATGAATATTTGCCAGTTCACAGTTTCATGATTCTCTGTACTTACACACTTGCTTGAAATAAGAACAACTTGTTCAAAAGAAATATATATCAAAACACTTACAAAATATTTGTGAGTCTACAAATGCCACAGTCCTTTTTCATAAAAATAGTATACCCTAAATACCATATTCTTGCCAGCAAAAATATTGCTTTTATATTTTGAGACAACACCTCCATATAGCTACTTCCTGATCTTCCCACGATTCAAAAGTAGAGATATGACAGGTAGTATCCCCACTAATTCCCAGTGTACCCTGGACAGTGGATCAGAGTGATTTCTCAGCTCAATATTTCCATCTACCAAAACCCCCACAGACAACTCTAACCTTTGCTACTTTAATGTTGAAATGTCTGATATCTCATTCTGATTTACACCGGCCCTCAGTGATTCCCTAGCTCTACATTATTCCACTACACTGAGTTCAGAAAGCTGTGCTCTGCGCTATTTTCATATAAAATTAGAGCTAAGGTTGGAATGTCTAATATCTCAATCATGTACCACAGACATCACAATTCTTCCTCAGTGGAAACAAAAGACAGGCTGTAATACGCAGCTGTATGTGAGTCTTGAAACGAACCCACCAACATAACGTTAACAATCTCAATAAAGCCAGGTCTAGTTGCCTCTACCTTAGCTCAGTAAGGCTACGATAACGTATACGATCACAGCTCTGTCGTCTTCCATAAGCCTACCTTAAACACCTGTGTACTTCCAGTGGTGTCCTCAATACATCAAGTCTGCGGCCGTAAAACGTGTCTGTCCATACCCATGGATGTCTTAGCTATCCATTCCAGGTAGGTGTCCCCATGTGTCTCCACCAGTAAATCCACACGAAGGTAAAAATGGTTGTAATTTACACAAATTTTAGGTGCAACCACCATGTTTGAATGCACACTCCTCACAGCACCAGAACCATACATGGCACAAAAAATATCACTGCCATAACTTGAAAAGATTAACTTTTTGTGCGACAAATGGGCTAGTTCTTTAAAATTAGTCTCACAAGTAATGACCTCGAGAGAATCTATAAACAACATTAATCAATAAAAAGATTTCTGTACAAAGGATGCTGGTGGTGTCAGTCACGCAAAGGCAGACTACAAAGTTGTTTCTTGGTTATCTCCCTTGTATTCATAGTCCCCCCTGCTGTCAGGAGTATGCATTTCAAACATGGTGGTTAGACTTGGAATTTGTCCAAGTTACAACCAGTTTTACTCTTGTGGGGATTTACCAGTGATGACACATGGGAACACCTACCCGGAATTGTCAGCTAAGACCTCCATGAGCATGGACAAACACCTTTTGTTGGCCCCAGGCTCAGTGTATTGAGGACAGCACGGGAAGTACAGAGGTCTTTAAGGTAGACTTATGGAAGGCTACAGGGCTGTGATCCTGTATGTTATCACAGCCCTACAGAGCTACCCCTACCTATAATGGCTTGTCACTATAAGCTAAAGCAAAACAACTACCTACTTAATGTTGGGTAAAATCGAGAATTTATTGAAATATTTGAAAGGATTACGCTAAATATGAACTTATTAACAAGGATATTGACTGATCACTAAGCAGCATTAAATCACTCATTGACAAAATCAACTTACTCCCATTATAGCTGCATTTTTTAGATTTTATATAATCTTAATTGGGCTTTTTTGACTTGTGGCTTATTTTGGGCACCATGATGGGTAGGAGGAACTGTCTGCATGTGACCCCGCATGTGACCCTGCATGAGACGCCACATGAGACTCTGCATGTGAGGTCACATGTAACCCTGCATGAGACCCCACAGGGGATCCCGCCTGAGGTCCCATATGTGACCTCTTCAGAGTGAGGAATAATGGCATGCAGGAGGTTAACACATGGTGGCAGCAGGATTTATAAGGATGATAACTACACCAGAAATGAAATTATCTATTAGACACTAAAATCACAATGAATCTAATAAATGGAAAACAAATGTCCTCCTCTATATAAACAGAGAGTCATCAAGTAGTAACAAACTGTCTGCAGTATGGGCAGTCATTATGGTAACTTAAAATCTCCTGAATGAGACTGCGGCATTGGATGGAGTCCAAAACCCTGACCAAGTGTCCCACCATTCTGCCACGCTCTATCATGTCCCGTATGACATAACCTGTCTCACCATCAAACATGTCTGCTACCTTCTTATGCCTACAAGACAACAGAAAGAAAGACATGTATGACAAGTAGGGTAACTACTGTACAAACTGAGAAAAAAACAAGCATGAAGGTACATGTGACTAACAGCTACTTAGGTCCTGAAGTTTAAGTTATTTGTTTAATTTTTTGTCCTATAATAAAGAACCTTCAGAATAAGATACATTTCTATGCCAACAGCCAACTGTGGATTTACATGACATGTTTTCATTTGCACCTGAGAGAGAAATGAACCTGTACTCTGAATGGAACTTCACAGATAAATTGGAAGGAAAATCACAGAAATGCTTCCCAGTGTGGACCCTTAATGACACCAAGACAACGACAACACTGTTGACACTTACTGACACCAAGACACAGACATAACTGGTGATACAGAGACAAAGATGCTCCTGTCTGACATCACTGTTGACAGCTTACTGACAGCATGACAATGACTCCACTGTTGACATTTACTGACACCCAGGCGATGACACCATTGTTTATAGCTTACTGACACTGATACAACAAAACCATTACTGCCACCAAGACGACAACTTCACTGTTGACAGCTTACTGACACCAAGACGACAACTCCACTGTTGACAGCTCACTGACACCAAGACAATAACACCATTACTGACACCAACACAAAAACTCCACTGTTGACACTTACTCACACCAAGACAACATCTCCACTGTTGACAGCTTACTGACAGCATGACAATGACTCCACTGTTGACACTTACTGACACCCAGGCGATGACACCATTGTTTATAGCTTACTGACACTGATACAACAAAACCATTACTGCCACCAAGACGACAACTCCACTGTTGACAGCTTACTGCCACCAAGACGACAACTCCACTGTTGACAGCTTACTGACACCAAGACGACAACTCCACTGTTGACAGCTCACTGACACCAAGACTATAACACCATTACTGACACCAACACAAAAACTCCACTGTTGACACTTACTCACACCAAGACAACATCTCCACTGTTGACAGCTTATAGACATCAAGGCGATGACACCACTGTTGACAGCTTACCGACACCAGACTGTAATTTTTGGCATGAGCGATCATTCAGGTTATGTGGAGGTTACACAACATCATTTTGATGCCAACAGTGGTTGTTTGCGAAGACAAACTGCAGATGTTACTACTTACCTTCTGACTTGCTTCCCATTGCGTAAAAGAATGATATAATTTATGAAAATG
This sequence comes from Acanthopleura granulata, assembly GCA_016165875.1. Taxonomy (NCBI): domain Eukaryota; kingdom Metazoa; phylum Mollusca; class Polyplacophora; order Chitonida; family Chitonidae; genus Acanthopleura; species Acanthopleura granulata. Next base: position 5,450,228 of record JABBOT010000001.1, read on the forward strand.
TGACAAGGTCAGACACTTATGGTATATTTTCAAACAAATTAAGCCTCACTCGATCATGGAATGTCGTTTGTGTATAACAAAACCGAACGCACCTACGTGTTCACAGACAACAGTTTCACATATACTCATCCTGCAAAGGCCGCACTGACACATTTATGTGGATTCCAGCGAGGTAGATAGCTTCAGGACATTCATCACAACCCTGAGTTCTTCACCCGAACTCAACAAAATTGCCAAAGACATCGGACTCGTTATCGACGAAGGTCCATGTTCATGTCACCCACACCTACGTGTCACCCACACCTACGTGTCACCACACCTATGTGTCACCCACACCTACGTGTCACCACACCTACGTGTCACCACACCTACGTGTCACCCACACCTACGTGCCACCCACACCTACGTGTGCTCAAACTAGACACCCCAAGAAGTTGTACCCTTGTAGGCTGTATTATGAAGATTTAAGTGGAGCCTACAGACGACAATGAAAACATCAATACGTTTTCAATACGTTTTCAATGCTAGAACTCTTTTACATTTCAAGAGTAAGTTGCAAAGATTTTTCAAAATGGCTGCCAACAGTGAGCTGGTTGGTACATATGAAGTTCTCTCAGCTAATGTGACAACAAGACAACTTAATTAGTAAAGTTAGTGAATTAAGAAGACAGGTCTCAACAATCACACGGAAAATGACAAAAAAGGAGGTGCCATCTGGATGACATAAGTTACATGTAGGTTAATGAAGGGCTGGGCAGTCTGAAGCTAAGTCGCTAAGTTTTGTTGAGCGCTGCGCAGTTTAAGTGCTATAATTGTAATTACATTCCCAGGGATGGACTGGTAAAGCCGATTTATCAGTCTGCATAATTACACTCTACGCAGAATAACCAATGTGCGAACCATCATTTGATTCGTGCCAAATTTCGCAACCTGTATGTTGTATATAGCCCTTAATACTCACAGATCACCAGTGGTGCAAGTGCTTAGGCACTGAACTTGCTAATTTTTGCCACACAGTGTGACAGGTTAGCCTTTCGGGTAGCCGACCTTTTGTACAGAGACAGAACGACGTAACCGAATGATAGGTTACTTACATGTAGGTCTGTTTTCAAGCGAATAGCATTCACGTAGGTTTCTGAAAAATTACAGCCTGTGGCACCCGGGTGATGACACCACTGTTGACCCTTCTTGACACCAAGACAACTCCACTGTTGCCACTTACTGACACCAAGATAACAACACTACTATTGACATTTACTGACACCAAGACGACACCATTACTGACAGCTTACTGACATAAAGGTGATGATACCACTGTTGACAGCTGATTGACACCCAAGCAATGACACCATTGTTGACATTTACTGACACCAAGACGACACCATTACTGACAGCTCACTGACATCAAGGTGATGATACCATTGTTGACAGCTGACTGACAACCAAGTAATGACACCACCACTGACACTTACTGACACCACAGCAACAACACCATTGTTGATAGCTCACTGACACCCAGATGATGACACCAATGTTGACATTTACTGACACCATGACAAAGACGCCACTGTTGACAGCTTACTGACACCAGGTCGATGATACCATTGTAGACAGCTTATTGATATCCAGGCGATGAAACCACAACTGGCACTTACTGACACAAAAACGACCCAACTGTTGACACATGCTGACACCAAAACAACGGCGCCACTGTTGACCGCTTACTGACACCAAGACAACAACGCCACTGTTGACACTTACTGACACCAACCTCCCAAGAACAATAAGCGCTTTGGAATCTAGAAATCTCACTGTCCATGAGCAGAACTGATAATATTGGCTAACCTTTAAGAGGCCACAACCTTGATCACATAATAACTTGACCTGTAATTATGTCAATATTAATCTTCATTACCCTTATCAATATCATCACTGCATCTTGTGTTTCGTCAAGGATTCCATCAGACCAAATGTCTGTCCTACATGCAGATCACACAAAAACCATCACAGGGCACATCCGCTAAAAAATGTGCCAACAATTCATTAGGCTAGCATTACTGCACTGGTTTTGGCTTCCTCAGTGGGACTGACTCTTAGAACAAATTTTTAGCTCTGAGATCAGTTGGTCAAGTTGTTCACGTACCTGGGTTGCCGGTCTGAACATAGTGGCACACTGCTAGTTATCCGGAGTCTCTGTTTATTATTGTAGGAATAAGTTAACACTCTCAAATTTCTTGTACACCGCCATCTTAATAGTGTATTTCAGCTACATGGGGTAATCCAAACATCCAACAAGTTCACCTTCCAACTTCTTCCAAGTAAAGAAACTTGAGTCTAGCATATCGGTCTAGTTTGGATGCTTTCCCAGTGGATGTGATGCCATGTCAGTTTCCTGAATTTTAGGTATGTTGCCATGATATTGTCTGAATTATTCATAGTTAATGAAGTAACATGACCGCATTGGTGGGAGGCTTCGGGTCATTGCGCTGCAATAGCACGCTAACCAACTGAGCCAAGGAGGAACCCTGAGTAACGTTTTGAAAGATCCATGCACGTGTATGCTACCATATACTGGATAGATCGAGAGACAGATGGACAACCGATCAATGAAATGGAAAATCGATACTATGCATTATGTATCATGGTGTAGTCTACACCTGAGTTAAGTTTCGTTGAAATCAGACAAAAACTGTAGGAGGAGTAGCTTTTTGCAGGAAAAGTTAATAGACTCCAGACAGACAGACAACTTGCTAATAGATAACCTAATCTGGTCTTCGACCAGTAGAGATAAAAATGAAACAGACTTCAGATGTAACCACCTTGATGTAACATAGACACCCATGCCGTAACTACATTACAACATCAATTTCAGAAGTCACACAGATCACTGCAAATACAGTACTTGGAGATATATACCTGTAGCCTGCAAAAGCCAGACTTCCTTCCAGGCACATTTTCTGATCACACACATGTATGCAAGTGACAGCTTCTTCTTATACGCACGAATAAATTACTGCTGCTGACTATAAATGTATGAGTTATTACAGCTTTACTCACTTTACATAATTAATTCTGGTCATAGGATATCCCTCAGCCTTCGCCAAAGCCACCCATGATCTGTGTCCATACATGGAATCTGGATCCAACCTCATGGTAACAGTGCGATAAACGTCGCCATACTCTTCCAGTTCAGAGAGATAGCTTGTGCATCTCTCTGGTGAATCTGAGGACACGTGACACAAGTAAGAATGTTAAAGGAAGAGAAGTATAACATGTATTTGAATTTATGAGGAAACTTCCTCTGAGGTTCCATATTGGCCCAGCCCATTATGCTTGGAGCCAGTCCAGGAGAGTACTAAAACTTCCTCTGAGGTTCCATATTGGCCCAGCCCATTATGCTTGGAGCCAGTCCAGGAGAGTACTAAAACTTCCTCTGAGGTTCCATATTGGCCCAGCCCATTACGCTTGGAGCCAGTCCAGGAGAGTACTAAAACAGCTAAATTTTAAGAATCATGTACATGCATAACCAGATTCATTCTGAGCTCCAAGCCTGTCATTCTTTCGCTTCCATGTCAATGAGCCTGACAGATTCTGCAACTGTGCCATCCCAGTCATTCAGCAAACGGACCCACAAGTATCTTCACGCTCTTTTCACCACCACAGCCCCACAAATGGTGACAGCCAAGGATTGTACACATTCCCTGTCCACGTCGCAGTTTGAAAGAGCACTTAACCTTATTGAATATACTACACATGTAACACATTCTGAGGGACATTGCCAGAATTTAATACCCACCAACAACAACAGCATGCTGTTCACTGTGATGGTCTTGAGGTGCAGGATTGATTGCTGAGTTGGGGATTATTTGCAGATTTCTGTTTTCTGCCGTAGGTACAAAAGAATGAATTAATTTGTTACAAACTTACATGAAATTATACCGTTCAACTAATAATACGTGTTTCTATACTAACATACCCTCCACACATATACATGTATTTTGCCATAAGTCAAAGAAAATTAACACTAACTATTAAATAAAATATGGCAAAATGGAGCCAGTTACACTCAGACCTAAGACCTTAAGAAATGCCAACTGTTGGTCATTCAGTTCAAATGTGAGACAATGACCAATATTAAATGTATATTTGCACAAGTCTGTGATAACACACATGGACATGTGTCAGTTGATGTGCATCAGTGGAAAGGAACACTAACATACTGTATCTTCCTAAAGTTTAGTTTTCTCAAGTGACAACTTCTGTTTCATTATGACCGATTCATCAAGAGGTTTTTGTGAAATGAATTTTTTGTTAATTAATTTCTGATAAGAAAAGTCTAATTCAGGCTCCAGTTCTACACTTGATGGCATGGCTAGCTTGCAAAGCTCTTATCACCTCGTTTGATTACCATTGTTCAGAGCCATCTAATTGGTTGCCCCTACATGAAAGTTGGTGTTGATTGGCAAACTTGTTTTCTAAAGACTCCTTACAGCCAAAAAATCCCAAATAAAAGAGAACTAAATATTCTAGGGTGAAAGATTTAAGTGTTGGCATCAAAGGTATCATGAAGGCCTTTGCAAGTTTCTGGAACTGCAATTTTTACAGGCCAACCTTTAGAAGACATATACTGCATTTCAACAAAACTGAATAACACATTTATTATAATATATAATATATTATATTTACATTATTATTTAACAAAACTGAATGTCACATTTGCCTGATTTTATGTCATAAAACTAAACATGCTTGTTTACCTCAAAACTACATAGGCTGGGTTATTTCACAATACACAGGCTGGGTTACCTCACAACTACATAGGCTGGGTTACCTCAAGAATACACATGCTGGACTATCTCAAAACTAAACAAGTGTGATAAGGTGGGTTACCTCACAACTACACAGACTGGGTTATCTCGCAACTACACAGGCTGGGCTAACTCTTTACTACAAAGGCTGGTTTACCTCAGAACTACACTGGCTGGTTTACTTCAAAATTACACAGGCTGGTTTACTTCAAAACTACACAGGCTGGTTTACCTCACAACTACACAGGCTGGTTTACCTCACAACTACACAGGTGGGCTAACTCACTACTACACAGGCTGGTTTACCTCACAACTACACAGGCTGGTTTACCTCAAAACTACACAGGCCGGTTTTACCTCACAACTACACAGGCTGGTTTACCTCAAAACTACACAGGCCGGTTTTACCTCCCAACTACACAGACTGGGCTACCTCACAGGTACACAGGCTGGTTTACCTCATAACTACATGGGCTGGTTTACCTCAAAACTACACAGACTGGGCTACCTCACAGGTACACAGGCTGGATTATCTCCCAATTACACAGGCCGGGTTACCTCAGAACTACACAGTCTGGGTTATCTCGCAACTACACAGGCTGGTTTACCTCAAAACTACACAGACTGGGTTATCTCAAAACTACACAGGCTGGATTATCTCCCAATTACACAGGCCGGGTTACCTCAGAACTACACAGTCTGGGTTATCTCGCAACTACACAGGCTGGGCTAACTCACTACTACACAGGCTGGTTTACCTCAGAACTACACAAGCTGGTTTACCTCATGACTACACAAGCTGGTTTACCTCATGACTACACAGAAGGGATTTACAGATTACAGTGGCAGGGTTTATCTCAAAAGTATACAGGCTGGGTTTACCGCGAACAGCTGATGTCATTAAAACTGCACATCTGGAACTGTCCTAAGAACTATTTAGGGTGGGTTAATGCCACAAAACTACACTATCTGGGTGATTACAATCTGAAAACTACAGAGGGTGGGTTTTATACTTAAACATGTTAAAGGCTGAAACAGAACACTAAAAACATTTCCAAACAAGCAAGAAGTAAAACACGAAGCTATTACAACCATATCATGCATACTACAGTGCAGGCTGAGTACTGGGCCTTACTTGTGGAGTCCTCTGAAAAATTCTCCGGGGGGAAAACTTCCTTTGCAATGGTCTCCTGGCTGTCAAAGCTCGACAAGCTGCTTCCTTCAGGTGTCCTGCGCCACTCTGTCAGGGTCATAGGTACAAATCGGGTCACAGATATATGTTTCAAGTCCTGGTTATGATGCTGGGTTTGGGCTTTCGCACAAATGAACAAATTCAAATGCAGCTTAAATAGAATATTTGAAAACTAAAACAGAAACGTATGGTTTTGGTTGGTTTACTGCTGCAAGACATTTTACCATGGGAGTCTCCTACAAACTTTAATTGGTGTAAATCTGTCTTTCCCAGCATCATGGCAGAATCCATTCCCGTTCTTCCCATCCTATTATCTCAGATGTATGCCCTCACATATGGCAATTCCTATTACTATGTAAGTATGTCCCCATCCAACCCCATTATCTTGGATATATTCCCACACATATGGCTATGCTATTACCATATAAGTATGTCCCCTTTCTATCTTTCTTCTCACCCTATTATCTCAGATGTATGCCCACACATTATTAGTTACACGGTTACTGAGTAAAAGGATGTGATGAATTTCTCTCGCGAAAGACTCAAAAAACTACACTGAAATTTCTTTCTTGAAAAGCAAAAGAAGCTTCAACAGTTATTTCCTGTCGCGTGGAGGAGCTTTGAATTACCAAGCTGTGACCTGGGAATTATGACGTCATAACGTTATTGATGTTGTGTTGTTGGTGTCATTGTTGCATCACACTGTAACTGTTATGTCATGCCGTTCTCCCTACCGTTGAGTCATCAGACGCATATACCATGTGCTGCAGGGTATAGAGTTATACACGTCCGTCACGTTACTGTCCAATCAAAAGCAGAGGATTTTGTCAGCAATGGGATAAATTGCTACACTATTACCATGTGAGTATGTCCCCTTCTCATCTTTCTTCACACCCTATTATCTGGGATTTATGTTCACACATATTGCTACACTATTACCATGTAAGTACATGCATGTCCCCATCTCTCCCTATTATCTTGAATGTATTCCCACACATATGGTTATCCTATTACCATGTATGTATGTCCCCATCTCATCTTTTTTCCAGTCCTATTATCTGGCATGTATGCCCACACATATGGCTGTCCTACTGCCACTACTTTTTCTCTGCTGTATTTACTCTGGATACCCTACTACATGTACCAGTAGCTTTCCTCTACTGTATTTCCCTTGGATATCCTACTACCAGTAAATTTTCTCTGCCATATTTACCTTGGTTATCCTACTACCAGTATCTTTGGTCTACCACATTTAAGTTGGATATCTTACAACCAGTATTTTTGGTCTACTGCATTTACCTTGGTTATCCTACTACCAGTATCTTTGGTCTACCATATTTAAGTTGGATATCTTCATACCAGTATCTTTGGTCTACTGTATTTACCTTAGATATCCTACTACCAGTATCTTTGGTCTACTGCATTTACCTTAGATATCCTACTGCCAGTATCTTTGGTACACTGTATTTACCTTGGATATCCTACTAGCAGTGCCTTTCCTCTGCTGTATTCACCCTGAGTGCCAGTATCGTTTCTCTACTGCATTTTTATCATACCACGTGTACCAGTACCTTTTCTCTAATGTAGTTACCTTGAATATCCTACTACCAGAACCTTTCGTCTGCTGTACTTACTTTGGCTACTCAACTACCAGTACCTTTTCTCTGCCATATATACCTTGCATATCCTTTCACCAGTGCCTTTTCTCTGCCATATTTGCCTTGGATATCCTACTACCAGTACCTTTTCTCTACTGTATTTACCTTAGATATCCTACTACCAGTACCTTTTCTCTACTGTATTTACCTTAGATATCCTACTACCAGTACCTTACCTCTACTGTATTTACCTTGGTTATCCAACTACCAGTACCTTGGGTACTGTACTACATGTACCAGTACATTTTCTCAATCATATTTATGTTGGATACCTTACTACATGTACCAGGACCTCTCCTCTAGTGCATTTACCTTGGACATCTTACTACTAGTACCTATTCTCTACAATATTTATCTTAGATATCCTACTACCAGTACCTTACCTCTACCATATTTATCTTGGATACCCTACTACCAGTACCTTTTCTCTATGGTATTTACTTTGGATATCCTACTACCAGTACCTTTTCACCACTGTATTAACCTGGGTTATCCAACTACCAGTACCTTTTCTCTGCTGTATATGCCTTGCATATCCTTTTTCAGTACCTCTCCTCTGTTATATTTACTTTGGATATCCCACTACCAGTACCTTTTCTCTCGTGTATTTATCTTGGATACCCTACTACATGTACCATTACCTTTTCTCCACTGTATTTATCTTGGATACCCTACTACATGTACCAGTACCTTTTCTCTACAGTATTTATCTTGGATACCCTTCTACATGTACCATTACCTTTTCTCTGATGTATTTATCTTACATACCCTTCTACATGTACCAGTACCTTTTCTCTACTGTATTTATCTTGGATACCCTTCTACATGTACCAGTTCCTTTTCTCTACGGTATTTATCTTCGATACCCTACTACATGTACCAGTATCTTTTCTCTGGTGTATTTATCTTGGATACCCTACTACATGTACCAGTACCTTTTCTCTGGTGTATTTATCTCAGATACCCTACTACATGTACCAGCACCTTATCTCTACTGTATTTATCTTAGATACCCTACTACATGTACCAGTACCTTTTCTCTGGTGTATTTATCTCAGATACCCTACTACATGTACCAGCACATTTTCTCTACTGTATTTATCTTGGGTATCCTACATGTACCAGCACATTTTCTCTACTGTATTTATCTTAGATACCCTACTACATGTACCAGTACCTTTTCTCTGGTGTATTTATCTCAGATACCCTACTACATGTACCAGCACATTTTCTCTACTGTATTTATCTTGGGTATCCTACATGTACCAGCACCTTATCTCTACTGTATTTATCTTAGATACCCTACTACATGTACCAGTACCTTTTCTCTGGTGTATTTATCTCAGATACCCTACTACATGTACCAGCACATTTTCTCTACTGTATTTATCTTGGGTATCCTACATGTACCAGCACATTTTCTCTACTGTATTTATCTTGGGTATCCTACTGCATGTACCAGTACCTTTTCTCTGCCATATTTACCTTGTATATCCTACTACCAGTACATTTTCTCTACTGTATTACCTTGGGTATCTTACTACCTTTCCTCTCTTTGACAAAACTGGTTTTGAGCATTGTTTTCCTTTACATCAGTCAGTGTTCTTACCTGAACTTTCTTCTAGTAACAGCAGCAGCTCACCTTCATCAGAATGCCCGTGTCTATCAAATCAAGCCCATGGAATAAAGTACGGTAAGTGATACACTCAAAAAATACATTTTCAACTGAGAAGCAAATATATGTCATAAAATATTACTACTGGTGGATCTGACACTAGTGTTCTTTTCATATGATAGTTATGGAATAAGTTGAAGAAATTTTGCATGTATCATGAACTTTTGTCAGCAATACATACAAAATTTCTTCTACGAGTTTCTTAACCTTCATGTGAAATGAACACAAGTATAAGATTCTGTTTATCACAAAACTGAGACAACTGACAGAAGAAGAGAGAGAAAAAAAAAAAAAAGAACCCAGTACAATAAAGCTTGGTGACATTATCGAAAAGAGAAGAAACTGTAGCCTGGCTAAGATGGAGCAGGCCACAGCAACATGACTAACCATGGACATGTAGCCTGGCTAAGATGGAGCAGGCCACAGCAACATGACTAACCAGGGACATGTAGCCTGGCTAAGATGGAGCAGGCCACAGCAACATGACTAACCATTAACATGTAGTTCCATGACAACACCACAAAATGTTTTTTCAAACATTTGGAAAGAAAAAGTATAAAACAGAACAACTGAAGTCAGAGAGGTCATACATTGAGAATTCAGTCAACAACACAAGATGGAATACGTTGTCTGCCGCGAGTCACCTGTTTCACGCTTATCAGCTGCCAGCAACACACTGCTTGTGAAGGTATCATTGTGTCATCACAGCGTCATTGTGAACATTGATGTGGAACTGTCCACCCGGTAAAGCCCTACCATAAATTCTGATTACAGATGGTTGTTCATTGTTTCTCACTGTTGTGTTGCTTTGGCAACAGGATGATGGCTTTTTTAATTTAGTGAAAGACTGGTGGCCTTGAAGCTGCCATTTATGGATGAGAACAGTGCGATGTTTTCAGATGAAAAATCAAAGGTTGCTCAAGGATTGCAGAAACACATGCATCGAGAATCTAAGAAATTTTTTTATGATGGGGAGCGTTGATGTGGTTGTAACGAATGCCGTTGTGACCAGTTATCAGCATCATGTGATCTGCTGGGATATTTCTACAACTCTAGGAAACAAAAAAGTTTTGACGCTGACTTTTTCACACGTATGAACATGTCACAGCTTAATGTTAGTACGTCACATACTTGTACAACTTCAGTTATATGATAAATCATTTTACATTCCAAACAAACCTCAAAACATCTTTCAGTAAAGGTCAACAGAGCTCTGTAGCAAACTGAGCAGACTGTCACAAAACACATATTAAGTCATGTATACATTTCTTCCAGATTACAAAACAGAACGTGGTGACACAAGTGGTGTCCACACCGCCTGTTAACACAAGAACCTAGATCTGCAGATCCACTTTGCAAAGTTTTCATATCTAATCTCCTGTTCTGAATTTATTTATTTATTTGCTAGATGTTTTAACAGCACCCTCAAGAGGGGTTGAAATAAGCTCACGCATCAACATGCCCCAGGCAGCCTTCATTTCTTCAAGGACAGTGGTCAAAGTTAGCATGCATGTCCCTGGGCATGTAGGAATAGTTACCCTGGGGGTAAATGGTCCAAAAAGTTAATTTTGACACCCTGTCAAGATTTTGTTCTGTTTAGTGAGTTGTACATGACAGGTAGAGCAAACCAGGGCATCTGGTGTAACCAAGCACCAGTTGCCAGGTACATGCACCTATGAAACCTCCTGACTGTACCATCAAGAGCTGGAGTTGAACCTGGAACCTCATTTGTCAGGGGGCTCACCAGCCAGGAGGAAAACAACACCAGCTGAGCAAAATGACCAAGACTTTCCTGTTTCAAAAAATTTTCCAGTTAAACAGCAGAAAAATACATCCTTGAGCCAACAAAAATAGTTTGTTTGTTTTTTTTAAACTTGGCCTCTCGACTTGAACAATTTAAAAATTGGCCCAGTGCGAAACAGTAAACAGTGCTAGTTACGTACATGTAACACTAGGAGAGCTTTATGAATCCATGCAGCCCCTGCACACTCACAAACCTGGAACTACACTGCCAACTTGTAACAATAAAGAAGTAAAGGTAATTCTACATGAACTTCAAATTTTCAGGTGAAGATGTCTTTATTTCTTTGTTATTATTAGTGAATCGTTTGTGTGAATATGGGTGTGAAACAGTATATAGCTACACTGTACATATTGTATTCGTCTAGACGGTTAAACAAAATACTTACCCTGGTGTTTGACACTTTGTCAGCTTTTCCTCTTGGCCTGTTTGGTCTTCTGATGGAAGAACGGCCTCTGTCAGAGCAGGAAACCGACAGCACGGAGGAAAAAATAATTTAAGAATTGAAAAATGAATCAAACAAGCACGTAGCTGGTATGTTTATGCATACCACTTCACTGATTTGGTTGAGAAGTCCATTATGATGAGGTTAGGCCCACAGCTCGCTAAGGCCTTGCTCGGCAGGGAGCATGTCTATACTCAAGTACATGGCCAACTGTTCAGACCTGCTACAGGTAGATGATCAGAGTGGACTTGTGGCCTACACTGTATGTTAAGATGTCAACAGAACGCATTCAGAGCACATGTACAAATTTTCTGTTTTAAAAGCACCTATATATGAGAATTAACAGAAATTTATGATTTCCTTAAAATTTTGCTGTGCTATTTTCAGTTAAGTACTGTTCAAATGTACTAACACCTATCAGAAACAGTATGAATTGTCATCACTATCAATGGTCAAGAGAAATGTAATAACAAAAGTGGACCCCCACTCTCTGCTCATGACAATCTTGATACTCTTGTTTATATACATTGTCCATACATGCAATACATTGTCCACAACTTCCAAATCTTGGCCACCCTGGACTGTCATGTCTAAGCACAAACAAAGGTGTGCCTATGGCAACAGAACTGCTGAATCACCATAAAGGTATATCATGTATTAGGTGTCTAAAACAGATGAATTGCTGGTTTTAAAACAAAAATACCCAGGATCAACAAACCTTCAGAAGACTCTAGAGGAGCTTTCATATAGCGGTATCTTCTCACGATCAGGACAACAGCAACAACCAACACCACAAAGACAATTAATCCACCAACTGTAAAATTAAACATCTCATACACAATTCTGAAATTAAAATAATGAACAACTTGGGGTATCACCGAATAAGTGATAAATACATGTAGGCCTATAAAGGCCTGGAAAAGTAGGTCCAGTTAAAGGACAAACATTAAAGTTCTTCTACAGGACTAGGTGTACACACACGTGACAGGTAAGTCATCAGATAAACAGAGTGACACACCTTTGCATCATGACGCTGCCTCCATGGTCCGTCACCTACCATGTCTCTATACCTTGGCAGCATTGGTGTTTAGACAAAACTGCCAGCACAGTATCAAATTTGGGTAACATTTGACACTCAAACTCACCTGATCCAAATGGTTAATCTAGTCTTGATCAATTAGTTTTCTATATTCTAGATACTATGCCATAATAAAACAGACATACGAGCTACAAAAGTCCCAATACTAGGAACTGTGATTTTCATCTTAGTCATATTTTACTAGTTTACTAATAGTGACATAACATACTGACTTTCACTTTGAGGAGTTTATTTCCTGGTTGGCATGAAAATCAAAAGAGGTCAATGAACGTTCTTGAATTTGTGTTGTAAAACATCAAACTGGAAGAACATCCACTTTTATGGACCTCCTAATAACACGTATCTTTGTCTTCCCACATTTGCTGTTGAAGAGACTGTGTCAGACCTAAAACACCACAGGTGTCAATAAGAAGATGTTAGGACCTCATATACTAAGGACATATTAACATACTTACACACAGTTAACACAGCTGGTGCAATGGACATACCGCCGTCATCTGAAAAATTACAAATTTATAAGTTACAGACAACTCGTGAGAACTATGGACAGATTTCTAAACAATTTTGTCCACGATGTTTTATAAGTTTTTCACTCATTCCGAATGAAAATCAATAACGGGATACTGAACTGTCTGACTGCTTATGCAGAGAAATATTTGTATGAGAGAGCAAGGGTTGGAGAGCTAAAGAAGGTGATGTAGTGTCAAACCACAAGTTCTCAGGTCCAGACAAGTACATGTAGCCTGAACCAGATGGAAATCATGAAGTTTGGAAACATTTGTTGTGGCTATACATTTCAAACACAAAGACACACCATTTTGGTACCTGAGCTTCCTCATATTATCCCCCTGGCAAGTTTTGTACCATAGTGAAACCTTTAACAACTGACCTGAGAAGGGCCAATAAAAAAATGTTGCTTTTGACAGGAGTCTGGTTTATCAGGGGTGAGATACTACTGAGAGCAAATGTACAGCCTGTATAACTTTTACTCAAATTAGGCAAAATGTTTAATATAGACAGAATATGTGTTACATGCACTTTTCATATTGAACACTGCTTTATATATTTTTAATTTAACCCAAAACTTGATCACTGGATCGAGCAGCGTGTTGTTCTATGATCATTTCTTTCATCAGCGCCGAAAGAGTAATGATGCCTGACAGGGAGCAGTCGTACGTTGTCACAATAAAATTGTCTGATATTGTTGGTTGGATTAGCAACAGCAGGAGAAGTCCGTGGACACATGCTGCACAGATGCACAGACAACACAGGGAGTGTCCATTTTCTCTGGTCATATTAGCACTGTTTGTACAAAATTGGATCCATAAACTCAGCCGTTCTTCAGAGTTGACAGGATCCGGTATGTCGAGGTTGAAGTGAATGTATTTAAAATAGATAGAAGAGCGGATCGTATGAAATGCCCAGTGTAAACAGGATTCCCGTATATTGGGGGTCTGGTTTTCACAGTTTTTGCTGTAGTTGGCGCCGTGTCAGTATACATGTATAAGTACTTTGTCTGGGTAAAGTGTCAGGTATGGTGTCTTCAGCATGGCACTCCAGTGAAGCAGCACAACATGCATGAGTACATCAATATCTGGAGCAATCATAAAATGACCATATGAGGCCAAAAGAAATACAAAAGACACACAGGAAAGGCCACAAGGAAAGGAGCAGAGAGACAGAAGCTACTCTGTAAAACAAAGTTCTCTGCAACTGTGACAGCTGCTTTTATTTCTGTATTTACTTGTATTCCTGTCACATAATGAATTGTTATTAAGTTTTTTGATTGAGGTCTCAGGAAGAATGGGCCTTACTCAACTCACTGACTTGTAATTCTGTTTTTTTTTTGTTCGAAAAAATATTTCAATATATTTATTTATTTATTTGATTGGTGTTTCCTGCCGTACTCAAGAATATTTTACTTATGTGATGGCGGTCAGCGTCATTGTGGGAGGAAAACGGGCAGAGCCCAGGAGAAAACCCACGACCACCTGCGGGCTGCTGGCGGACTTTCCCATACACGGTCGAAGAGGAAGCCAGCATGAGCTAGACTTGAGCTCACAGTGACCGCATTGGTGGGAGGCTTCTGGGTCATTGCGCTGTCCTAGCGAATCACTAACCAACTGAACCACAGGGGCCACTAGTTCAACGTAATCATCACTGTCAATTAAGCGATACATCACAAACAAGTTCTCCTCATATAACTGTGCAAACAGGCGGCCAGCATTATGGTGGGAGGAAACCGGGCAGAGCCCGGGGAAAAACCCACGACCATCCGCAGGTTGCTGGCAGACCTTCCCACTTACAGCCGGAGAGGAAGCTAGCATGAGCTGCGCTTTAATTCACAGTGACCGCATTGGTGGGAGGCTAACCGACTGAGCCACGGAGGCCCCTCATCACGAACATGTTCTCCTCGTATAACTCTGCAAACAGGTACAAATAACAGGCCTCACGCCAGCTCGGGCTAGCAACCAAGATGTATGGCACTGTTCAATTTTGGCTGGCATTGACGTCACTTCACTGATGCATTGCGCTATGCACCAAATAATGGCCTGTGACAATGAATGAAAGGCACATATCATATCTGTAGAAGTACCTCATCCTTCAACACTTTTCACATGTGATTTACTACACCAAGCCTTCTATACGACATGAATATCAGGTGTATATGTATGTGTACCAGGTTTAGGACTGAGTCCCCTTCTGCTGAAGTTTACAGCACAGTAACGTACTTACCTGTCCGAACAATTACATCCATTATTGGAATTTTCTCTTCAGGCTCTGGTAAAAAGTAACAGGTTTTTCGTGAATCTATGTACACGCAGATACATTATAATTCAATATGATTTGGATATGATAAGATACTATGAATTATGTATTTTGATGTATTCTACACTTAACCAAGTTTCATTGAAGTCAGATAAAAGCTATGGACGAGTAGGATTTTGAAAGAAATGTTAGCATATGGTGGGTGCACAGACAGACAGACAACTGAAAATCGCAATTCAAAATCAATACTATGAATTATGTACCTTGATGTAGTCTACACTTAACAAACTTCCATTGAAACTGGACAAAAACTGTGGGAGCAGTAGCGTTTTGAACATGCTAACATACTCTAGACGAACAGACAGACAAATGAACAACTGATCACTGAAAGCGAAAATTGATATTACGAATTAAGTATCTTGATGTAGACTACACTTGAGCCAGGTTTCATAAAAATCAGATAAAAACTGTAGCGGGAGAAGCATTTTGAGAGAAAGTTAACAGACACCATTTCTCTGTGACCCTTCCAAATAATGGCCTGACACAATGAATGAAAGGCACATATCATAGAAGTACCTCAACCTTCAACACTTTAGCCTTCTATACGACATGAATATCATGTGTATATATATGTGTACCAGGTTTAGAACTGAGTCCCCTTCTGCTGAAGTTCATAGTACAGTCACCTACATGTACTTACCCTTCTTTTCTGGATATTTCTCTTCAGGCTCTGGTAAAAAGTAACAGGTTTTTCATGAATCTATGTACACGCAGATACATTATTATTCAGTATGATTTGGATATGATAAGATACTTTGAATTATGTATTTTGATGTATTCTACGCTTAACCAAGTTTCATTTAAGTCAGATAAAAGCTATGGACGAGTAGGATTTTGAAAGAAATGTTAGCATATGGTGGGTGCACAGACAGACAGACAACTGAAAATCGCAATTCAAAATCAATACTATGAATTATGTACCTTGATGTAGTCTACACTTAACAAACTTTCACTGAAACTGGACAAAAACTGTGGGAGCAGTAGCGTTTTGAACATGCCAACATACTCTAGACGAACAGACAGACAAATGAACAACTGATCACTGAAAGCGAAAAATCGATATTACGAATTAAGTATCTTGATGTAGGCTACACTTGAGCCAAGTTTCATAAAAATCAGACGAAAACTGTAGGAGGAGAAGCATTTTGAGAGAAAGTTAACAGACACCAGACAGACAGAACGACAAAAAAAAAGCAAACATTTCCCAGTTTGATTTTAACGGGATAGAACAAAAATGAAGCTATGGTGAGTTAAAAGGCCATCAAAACTGTATCTGAAAATATCTTCACATACTTTTTACAGATTTTTTCTCAAAACTTAAATGTAGTCCAATATTTTGATTGCATGGTGGGTATTGCAGAGATATTACAACCATCCTTCTCAGTGTTGACATGCATTATCACATAATATGTGTCAACAGTGAGGTCACAAATTTTGGGCTACACCTTTATGTTCAGCTCTGAATAAAGTTTTTGTGAATTATACCACTATAACCTGTACCTGTGTACGAGAGAGACAATATGACATTAAATTTCTGCTTCAGAACAAGAGAAAACTTGGCATGATGTCAATGTTGACACACATCATCAATATGGTCCATAAAGCCATCACACAGTCATTTAAAATCGATGAAAAACATTTTTAAAAATCAGTGAAGGGCAGAAACATTTTTCACTGGACTTTTTATGCAACACAACTTCATTTTGGCCTATTCTGTCCCATTAAGGGCAAGGTCCATTGCCCGGATCTTGGAAAACATTTAATTTCTTTTCATTTCTTCATGTATTCTTCATATCATTTCAACACAGACTTTCTTCATACAGTAAACACTGAAAATACTTAATATTAGGCGGAAATAAAGTTCTAAACTGAAATAATGCCCTCTATACCTGCAATAATTACTGACACAGCTGTTGCTATGACTTCAAATGTAATAAGGTCACCAAAAATATCAGGTTTAAAGTTGAAACTTGTACTTATAAGCTCATAGTTATATAGTTAAAACTATTTAATATATTTTGTTCACTGTGCAGATGTTTATAAAGCTGGGCCATCACTAAATACATGTTCACTGGTGGCAAACTGACTGACCCCTCCAAACATGGGCTTTTCTCTACAATGTAACGTTTTTATTGATCTTCTGACAGAATAACTTTTTCCTCTCAATGTTACTTCTTTCACATCCTTATGGATTTCATTAAAGAGGCCACACAAAAATTGCTCCTAATGACCGATCTCATTTTTCCTGATAGGATTGAGTTACCCTAATTATGAATTTCTCAATTATGGCCATGTGCAGTGCCAGTATTTTACTCAATGGTGACCGTATCTCGCTACCAGGTACATACCACACTGGAAGTTCCGTGGGATGGACATATGCCATTGTCGTGTGCTCAGGCAGACCAAGGTGATACTTTGGGGCTCCCCTTGGGGGTGTCTGACAAAGCCTGTCTTACAGGATAACGTGGCATTCGTGTGCGTGTAGCAAGGATGATTGATGTCGCTGACCTTCCACTCTGTGTTGTTTGGCAGACTGACCATGTCACATGCTGTAAGGAAATATAGAAAGGTTACCTTTGCTGCATTTTCATACATGTATTATTATAAGGGCTGTACATTTTTGTCCCATGTCAATAACACAGTTGTACATGTGGTCAGGAGTGTGTGGTGTACATGTAATACATGTAACACATAGAGGTATCATAGGGTATTTCTTTTTTCTGAGGTTTTTTCTGACTTGGAGTTTAATGTTATTTCGGTCAAATCACCATGGTTACATGCCAGACCCACCATGGTTATATGCCAGACTCATTATGCCTAACGCCTATATATTAATAGTGCTGCCTCACAGGAACACCACGCCAAGACGGCCCGATACCACACTCAATCACACCAGTACTTGTTCCATTCAACACCACACCCAATCACAGTATGCTGACACCAATACTTGTTCTATTCGACATCACACCCAATCACAGTGTGTTGACACCAGTATTTCGTCTATTTGACCCCACACTCAATCACAGTATGCTAATACCAGTACTTGTTCCATTCAACACCACACCCAATCACAGTATGCTGATACCAGTACTTGGTCTATTTGACACCACACCCAATCACAGTGTGCTGACACCTGTACTTGGTCTATTTGACACCACACCCAATCACAGTGTGCTGACACCTGTACTTGCTTTATTCGATACCACACCCAATCACAGTGTGCTAACACTAGTACTTGTTCTATACGACATCACATCCAATCACGGTAAACTGACATCAGTACTTGGTCTATTCAACACCACACCCAATTACAGTATGCTGACACCTGTACTTGGTCTATTTCACACCACACCCAATCACAGTGTGCTGAGACCTGTACTTGCTCTATTCGATACCACACCCAATCACAGTGTGTTGACACCAGTACTTATTCTATTCGACACCAAACCCAATCACAGTAAGCTGACACCAATACTTGGTCTATTCAACACCACACCCAATCACAGTATACAGACACCAGTACTTGGTCTATTCAACACCAAACCCAATCACAGTGTGCTGACACCAGTACTTGGTCTATCTGACACCACACCCAACCACAGTGTTCTGACACCAGTACTTTCTCTATTCGATACCACACCCAATCACAGTATGCTGACACCAGTACTTGGTCTATTCGACACCAAACCCAATCACAGTATACTGACACCTGTACTTGGTCTCTTTGATACCACACTCAATCACAGTATGCTGACACCAGTACTTGGTCTATTCAACACCAAACCCAATCACAGTAAGCTGACACCAGTTCTTGCTCTATTCGATACCACACCCAATCACAGTGTGTTGACACCAGTACTTATTCTATTCGACACCAAACCCAATCACAGTAAGCTGACACCAATACTTGGTCTATTCAACACCACACCCAATCACAGTATACAGACACCAGTACTTGGTCTATCCAACACCACACCCAATCATAGTATGCTGATACCAGTACTTGGTCTATTTGACACCACACTCAATCACAGTGTGCTGACACCTGTACTTGGTCTATTTGACACCACACCCAATCACAGTGTGCTGACACCTGTACTTGCTTTATTTGATACCACACCCAATCACAGTGTGCTGACACTAGTACTTGTTCTATACGACATCACATCCAATCACGGTAAACTGACATCAGTACTTGGTCTATTCAACACCACACCCAATTACAGTATGCTGACACCTGTGCTTGGTCTATTTGATACAACACCCAATCACAGTAAGCTGACACCAATACTTGGTCTATTCAACACCACACCCAATCACAGTATACAGACACCAGTACTTGGTCTATTCAACACCAAACCCAATCACAGTGTGCTGACACCAGTACTTGGTCTATCTGACACCACACCCAACCACAGTGTTCTGACACCAGTACTTTCTCTATTCGATACCACACCCAATCACAGTATGCTGACACCAGTACTTGGTCTATTCGACACCAAACCCAATCACAGTATACTGACACCTGTACTTGGTCTCTTTGATACCACACCCAATCACAGTATGCTGACACCAGTACTTGGTCTATTCAACACCAAACCCAATCACAGTAAGCTGACACCAGTTCTTGCTCTATTCGATACCACACCCAATCACAGTGTGTTGACACCAGTACTTATTCTATTCGACACCAAACCCAATCACAGTAAGCTGACACCAATACTTGGTCTATTCAACACCACACCCAATCACAGTATACAGACACCAGTACTTGGTCTATCCAACACCACACCCAATCATAGTATGCTGATACCAGTACTTGGTCTATTTGACACCACACTCAATCACAGTGTGCTGACACCTGTACTTGGTCTATTTGACACCACACCCAATCACAGTGTGCTGACACCTGTACTTGCTTTATTTGATAAAACACCCAATCACAGTGTGCTGACACTAGTACTTGTTCTATACGACATCACATCCAATCACGGTAAACTGACATCAGTACTTGGTCTATTCAACACCACACCCAATTACAGTATGCTGACACCTGTGCTTGGTCTATTTGATACAACACCCAATCACAGTAAGCTGACACCAGTTCTTGGTCTATTCAACACCACACCCAATCACAGTATACTGACACCAGTACTTGGTTTATTCGACACCACACCCAATGACAGTAAGCTGACACCAGTGCTTGGTCTATTCAACATCACACCCAATCACAGTATGCTGACACCAGTACTTGATCTAACCGATACCACACCCAATCACAGTATGCTGACATTAGTACTCGGTCTACTCCTCTTATGCTGAGTGATGTAGTACCAAAAATACTGATGCGTAAAGTCTACAGTATATCTAAGACGTAATTCAGCATTGGTGCGTCTGTGGCCAAGGGGGTTAGGGAGCCAGTGTGGGACAGGCCAGGTGTGGTGTCAGCATCACCACAGATGTTCAGGTATGTTTATGGCCATTGGCACGGGTCAAGTGTGGTGTCAGCATTACTAGAGGTGTCCATGTATGTTTATGGCCACAGGTACTGGCCAGGTGTGGTCTCAGCATTACTGGAGATGTCCAGGTATGTTTATAGCAACAGATACTGGTCAGGTGTGGTGTCAGAATTACTACAGATGTCCACGTATGTTCATGGCCATAGGTAGGGGTCAGGTGTGGTATCAGCCTTACTACAGATGTCCAGATATGTATATGGCCACATACATGTACAAACACTAGGTTGTTCTGATATGGAGAGACAATACAAACCCTTTAACTCTGTACATCGTTGCATTCTCCCTGTACCTTTGAACATCCATTGTCTTCACATGTCTAATCGGGGTATATATTAGGGATGTACAAGTGCATGAAGAGATATTGATTTATTTTTTTATTTGACCTGTATTTTATACCATACTCAAAACTATTTCACTTATGTATTGGCAGCAAGGATTATGGTGGGATTTATTTTGTTTCATTGCTGGTTTACACAGAACTCAAGAATGTTTCACTTATACAATGGCCGCTAGCATTATGGTGGAAGGAAACTGGGCAGTGCCCAGGGTAAACCCCAAAACCATCTGCAGGTTGATGGCAGACCTTGTCCTGTGCGACCAGAGAGGATGCCAACATGAACTGGACTTGAGCTCACAGCGACGGCATTGGTGAGAGGCTTCTGGGTCATTGCACTGCACTAGCACTCTAACCAACAGAACCATGACTATGGGAGGAGGAAATTATAAAATGAAGCTGCTTACTTGGAGGTTTTCCAAGGTGAAAGCACCACAGAACATTAGAGTAAGGATCCTTGTCATCATGGAGGTACTCCTGTGTTAATGGGTTTTGTTTAACACACTGCCTTTGAAAGCCGTTGGATAACAGAAGTTGGCTTTCATCACAGAACCGACACCAGTCATAACTTCCATCTGCTCTTCTGTACAGGTCGTGCCTGGAAAACAAATGCGAGAACCAAATCTGAGATAAACCCACTGACAAACAAACCAGACAGACCAACAGACAGAACAATCGACTTACAGAGCTGCATAGCCACTGGTAAATATCTAGCCAAAGTCTTCCTGAATTTACTAAATCTGACCAGGAGGATACGAAAGAAGCCGCTAGGATAAGAACAGAAGTACAGGAGGTCATTTGGACTGAGCAGCCTGCAACACCCAGATCATTTTCAATAAAAAGTTGAGTTAAAGCCATTATCTAAACAAAACTATAACACATGCTATACAGACAGGTGTGTCATTTAAATGTACATAAGTCTCAAGCCTAAGATTCAACCCACACCACATGTTTCTTAAGGATGCAATATATTTGGCAACCTTAGATAAATACATGATACAGAGGAAATGCTGACTACCTTAATAATAATAATAATAATATCTTTATTTTCAGAGGGTAACAAACATAGTCAATATGACAGTTCTGATCTTTCCTGAGGCCCTCCATTCACTCACACAATCGCTTGGCAGTCACACCGGTAAATTATGGTTAAAAAAAAAAAAAAAAAAAAAAAAAGAAGCATTACTTAGTTCGAAGTTATACATCTGTATATATATATATATACATACATACAAAGACACAAGGCTTTACTATGTGTGTGGCATTTTCTGCCACTTTTGGTGCAAATTTTTAAACCATTTAACTGAGGAGGCAGATGGCACGGATGCAGGCAGAGTATGACAAGCTTTTCTTCAGTTGTTCTGTGAGGGGAAAGGGAATTTTTACTTGACTGCTTGTACATGATCTTACATCATGATGGGGCTCTTCTCTGAATGGGAACAATGTTTTCATGTAGTCAGGGTAGTGCTCATATAAGGATATAATAATTTCATGTATGGTGTTTAAGTTTAACATGTCAAAAGTTTCAGCTGATGATTTATTGTTACGTTTGCCTGGGATAAGTTTTGCAGCAGTATTTTGAAGTTTATATACTCGATCAAGTAGGCCTTTGGAACAGCTGCCCCAAATAGGGACAGTGTACATTAAATAAGGAAGGATATAACTGTTATAAAGTAATATATCTTGTTTTAAAGGGAAGTAAATGCTTCTGCCTCTCGAGTACTGACAATAGCTTAGACAGAGTACTGCACACTGAGTCAGCTGGACTCTGCCATGAAAGTGTATGGTCTGCAGGCCAAGAAGCTTCAAATTTTGTACAATTACAACTGTCTGGCCACTGACCGTGACACTGAGTGAATGCTGATGACAATTTTTTAATTTCTGGGCGTCGATTTTTTATGATTTTGTCGTCGTCTATTACTTTAAGCCAATTTTCGGACATTTTGGTAAGAACAGTGAAACAGGAATGCTTGGGGCGGAAGCCAGATTGGTTGTCATTTAGGAGATTGTTGTTGGAGATGAACTCGTAGAGATAATTATATGCGTGGTGTCCTAGAGTTTTTGACAGTACTGGTAAAATGGAGATAGGTCTGCAGTTCTCGTCTTGTTTGAAGGGCTGGATTTGTGTAATGGTGTAACTTTTGATTCCTTCCTGCTTTGCGGAAATATACCTGTGTAGATACTGAGGTTGGTTTATTTATTTATTTATTTGATTGGTGTTTTACGCCGTACTCAACAATAATTCACTTATACCACAGCAGCCAGCATTATGGTGGGAGGAAATCGGGTAGAGCCCGGGGGAAACCCATGACCATCCGCAGGTTGCTGGCAGACCTTCCCATGTATGGCTGGAGAGGAAGCAAGAGCTGGTCTTGAATTCACAGCGACCGCATTGGTAGGATGTTTCAGGTCATTGTGCTGCGATAACGTGCTAGCCGACTGAGCCACACAGGCCCCCCATACTGAGGTTGAGGATTTTTGTAATAGCAGGAGCAATTATGGTAGCACTTGAATTCAGGATGTATGTATTAATATAATTCCCTCAATAAAGACTGTAAATGACATAAAGTTTGGTCAAAAAAAGTGCATTTTTAGAGGAAAATAATTGTCTTAAAATATTACACTGGTGCTTAAACTTACATTTTTCTGGTAGGATATCATCCTATCTATCAAACAAACCTCAAAACACCTTCCCACGAACAACAGAACTCAAGAATAAGGAAAAAGTCATGGACAAAATTTTCGGTCTTTAGGGAAATATAGAGAAACAACTTAAGGTTTATGTAGTCTCTGTTATTACAATTATACTGAGTGCTAACACTGACTGTCAGCTCAAAAATTCACTTCCAAAATGCATTTGATCCGACAAAAGTGACAAATGAACTTACATGGGATCTTGGGCATTCACTTCCATTAATACCTGAAAAAACAAAGCACACCTGTTTGTGTCTGGATGACAAATATGATTCTGTACATTATTAAGCAGCACTTCTTGCTGTGCTGTGTAATGGAATTTCCCACAGGAAACTTGACCAACAAGGACTATGTTTGAAGTGATCCTGCAGATCTATCTGTGGCTATATTCCATAGGAGGATCCTACCCCTTGAAATGAGCTAGTCCTAGCTCTGCTGAATATGATATTAGTATGTCTCATGGAGTAATAATTGGTTTTCATTGGTCAATACACGGTCATATGATATTCCACAAAACATGATGTACAACAGCCAGGAGGCAATGTACAATGATCACGCACCAACAGCCTATGGATCTTGTGGGCTTATTCTAAAAGCTTATCTCCCTTTGTCCACTCTGTAGCGTCCACTTGCTGATAAAGTAAATAGTTGGACAATGGCTTTCTCATCTAACAACAGCGTAGAAGTCCAGCAATATAGGGCTTCACTAGAGCAGGTCATATCTTTCCCTTTTTCTTCAGCTTTCCTTCGGTATAAAACATATTATGCATGCAGTAGAATTGTCTGTGAGAAATTGACAATTGCTCCGTGCTCGTTAAGCATTAATTATCTCGAGCTCACCATTTCTCACAGACAATCCCACAGCATGCACTATCTGTACCATGTACATGTAGACTTGAAAACCCTTACTTTACCATCATGCACTATCTGTACCATGTACATGTAGACTTGAACACCCTTACTTTACCATCATGCACTATCTGTACCATGTACATGTAGACATCAACACACTTACTTTACCATCATAAACTATCTGTGCCATGTACATGTAGACTTGAACACCCTTACTTTACCATCATAAACTATCTGTGCCATGTACATGTAGACATCAACACACTTACTTTACCATCATAAACTATCTGTACCATGTACATGTAGACATGAACACACTTACTTTACCATCATGCACTATCTGTGCCATGTACATGTAGACATGAACACACTTACTTTACCATCATAAACTATCTGTACCATGTACATGTAGACATCAACACACTTACTTTACCATCATGCACTATCTGTACCATGTACATGTAGACATGAACACACTTACTTTACCATCATAAAATATCTGTGCCATGTACTTGTAGCCATCAACACACTTACTTTACCAGCAAACTATCTGTACCATGTACATGTAGACATGAACACACTTACTTTACCATCATAAACTATCTGTACCATGTACATGTAGACATCAACACACTTACTTTACCATCATAAACTATCTGTACCATGTACATGTAGATATGAACACCCTTACTTTACCATCATAAACCTAAGTATACACACACATTACCACACGTGTATACATGCAAAACAATGTCTTCACATTCCACTATAAATATGCAGTATGAAGTACATCATCAAATTACCATCTATCGTCTCACATTACCACCTGTGGCCGTAATATCACCAACCATCACATCACAGTACCACCCATGACATCACATTACCATCCATGGCCCTGCATTACCATCCATGACCTGACGATACCATCCATGACATCACAATACCTTCCCTGACCTCACAATACCATCTATGACCTCAGAATACCACCCATGACATCACAATAACATCCATGACATCACAATACAATCCTTGACCTCACAATACCTTCCATAACATCACAACACCATCCCTGATCTCACAATACCAGCCATGACCTCAGGCTACCATCCATGGTTTCACATTACCATCTATGGCCTCCCATTACCACCCGTGACCTAACATTACCATCCATGATCTCATATTACCATCCATGACCTTACACTATCATCCATAACCTCACACTACCATCCATGACCTCACAAAACCATCCATGACTTCACAAAACCATCCATGAAATCACTTCACCATCCATGAGTTCACATAACCTTTAAGATGGCCTCACATTACTGTGTTCTGAACTCACACAGTGTATGTAACATGCCACTGTACCAGTATGTTTAGGCACAGCTCTCTCTGCATGATGATTAGCACACTGTACATTACATATAATATGTTCCAAAACAAGCATCACAAATGTTTTAACATCATTTTGGAAAATTCAAAAAATTATACTTACATTGGGAATCACTAGAATAAGAAAAGTGCTGAGCAGGACGATGGATTTCACTTTCCAGTCATAATTAGTCACAACAAATTGCCTGTGTATGTATTGTCTTCTTCCTGAGCATGTAGTTCCTATCAGCATTCTCGTCATACATGTAAAGGTGGGACTCCACTCATCACACAAGACTCGCATCAAATTTCCTTTTCCTGCAAAAGAAATTTATTACATGTTAAATGTATAATTTACTAGTGGACAATGTATAATCCAACACACCCATAAGATGAATTCTAAAGGCCTGAAACTGAGCTATATTATTTCAGCTCCAGTTTTCACCGTCCAGTTTCACTATCTTTGCAGAGTCGCAAGGGTTTAGCTTCCTGCTCATATATGTAAATTTTGGGATCCAGAAAAGAATTAATCTGACACTTACTCTGGTACAAATAATCCTCTGTTCAGCTTTCACAATGTTATTTTCAGCTGATTATAATCAGGAGAAAAGTTCCCCAGTTGTACATGTACTTAAAATCTCTGGTCAAAATAGAAATATTAAAATTATATGAAGGAAATCCTACAGCACAAGCTTAAAAGAATTTTCGGTGAATAACACTACAGTGTATTTAGCCCATTTAACTGAAGATTGATTAAAAGAATAAAATCTTTGGCTGGGTGTAAAATTTTCCTTGTGCGATGTGATAATATTTCTTAGATGACGACTCAGGCAAGTGTGTAAGGCATATTATGCTGGGATGACGTCAAAAGCATTTGAAAGGGCAGCGTCATTTGTGGAAATACAACAGTCATTTGTGATGTCATGTTCATGCCTGAGGTCACACCAGGCAAAGAGGAAAGGACAGAAAAATCTCAAACCACACACACATCAGTTTCAACACACTGCAATATTGTTACAATTTAGGAAAGCAATTCAGGCTACCTCAATCTTCATCATTTCACCTTGTTATTCACATGCCAATGTAGCTCTTTCCACACTTCCACCTGCCACTTCAAAGAAATGATACCCTAGCACCTAAACATCTATATCTACTATATGGATTAATTCTTTCACTTTCACGAGCTAAGCATATAGGTGGTGTTACTACCTAATCTCAAATTACTTTTGTTCAAAACAAAGGCTTTTATCCACTTGAAAGAGCGGGCTTTCATCATGAGCAATTACTTAACTATCTGCCTTTACTCCACCACCTAATGATGTTTAGAGGTAAAGTCTAGGGTGCATGCCATTGTTGTTGAGAGGTAAGTACTTCTCAACCTGCTATGAAAGCCAAGGTGATATGGCTCGGTTTCAAGTCAGAATGACGAAACACAGAGCAAATAGTGTAGGCTGCTATAGGACTACCACATGAGGTGCCATCCGTCGCAATGAATAAACTGTCTCAATCTTCATTCAAGTACCTCCTCCTCTACTGCCTCAATGCTAATCTTTACTATACTGTGAAACTGCCCAACAAACACCGCGATTTCATGTCATTTCGTACCCAAGTAACTTTGTCCCACATTACCTGGTGCCATACTTGAAATGTAGAATCCCTACTAATACGGAATTCTATGGGTAGCTTTTCCTCAAGGTTGCTATCAAGCCTACTAAACAATACTGATATTCTACAATATGCTATTTTACAGTGTTTTTACCTTGAAATTTATCAGGCATGGACTACGCCAGCTGAAGGTAACCTGAACAATATTCATGAACAATATTCACAATCAAGTCTGAAATTAACCCAGCATGCATAGCACCAATGCAAAAGAAAACGAAACAATGAAAAACAAATTTAGGGTGTACACTGTGAAAGGTAATCTTTATGGTTTGGGGGTAAAAAGTAGAGAATACAGGCTGTTACAAACATAAAGATGTTACAGACATTGTCAGGGGTCAGGAGCACACCTAAACCCAAGAACAATACTCAAGCTGCCATCCACACACCAGATTTATTCACCACTGACCAGTTTCATGAAGCACACTCAGTGATAAGCTAAGTGTACTTGATATATATATAAGATACGTTGCCATGGTAGGTATACCTCACTTAATTACTGCAAGTGCAGACAGTCAGTAGAAAGTCGAAGAGTAATTGGTAACAGGAATCACTGGGCTAAATCTAGGAAACCACAACACGAGCAGAGCTCAGCGCTGAGAGGTTAGGCAAGGAAACAGGACTGGTCGGCCAGGTGCCGCAAGGAGACCATGACATAAGAAAGTACACTGTGCAAACACAGAGAAGAGCATGAAGGTCCAGAAGTGGTAACCTAGAACCCCTAGCCAAACTGCCCTTTACATCACCTTTGAGGTCACTCTTAGGCCCCAGAGCAGAGAAGCTGAAAGTGACACTAAGTGATGAAGATGCATAAACCAGTTATCAGGAATATGTAAAATGAAACAGAGCAATCCCAGCCATGACACTTCCAGAATTCAGGTAACTGAGACAGAAACGCATGGAGAGGCAAATATTCTATGTAAGGGATTAAAGGTCTTCTTTTCTTTTCAGTGAAAACCATACCAAAAATTGAAGTATTCCTGAAACTGCATCTGGTTCAGAGGCACTGTGGAAAACAGCAAACTGGAGAAAGCAGTGAATGCCATGCTGTGAGGTAGAGAAGATGAAGATTCATGTAACGTTAATGTATCAAGGAATAGATCAGTAGGTCTTTACGGTATGAAGTAACTATGGTGCAAGGTAACATGGTACACAACGGTTCAGGTACCAACTGACCTGATCACCATATGCCATAAAACGGTTCAGGTGCAAAGTGACCTGATCACCATATGCCATAAAACGGTTCAGGTACCAACTGACCTGATCACCATATGCCATAAAACGGTTCAGGTGCAAAGTGACCTGATCACCATATGCCACAAAACGGTTCAGGTACCAATTGATCACCATATGCCATATACACATGATGTGGATGTACAGCGTCTACAATATGATGGTCTGTTCTGACACAGAGTCGTATTTTACAGGACTAATGTACAAGTTGTAAATCAACAGTTGTACCCTAACCAGGGGTGTCTATGAATGCACAGGGGAGGCTTTGAACACTTTGTAGACTTCTTTTTATGTGATGACTTTTCACAGTTTTTAACAGAAAAGCCATTGTTTCAAATAAGGAGCAAAAAGGTGATGTGTGAGTCTTATTTTTAGTGTAAGCATATTCTGTTTTATAAAGAATTTACTTGTGTCGTTAACTCAGACTAAAATTGTTCTATTTTAGCTATGTTGCACTGCATAGAAAATATGGATTGGCTACATACACTGCATGGGCCAAGAGTGCTGATGTATTCTGATTTGAAGTATTCTCAACTTATCGTTTTAGACCAAGTGAATGCTCTGAAGATGACTCAGTACCATTTAAGTTCAGATAGGTGTTTATAAAGTCAATTAAAAAGGCAGGCACATTCCAGTGTAATGACTGTTTCTTTGTGGATTTCTCAGAAAATCAAAATTTACAAAGTTGGAAATCTTGGCTTAGATCATGCAGAGAACGACTTTTCAAGGGGCCTTGAAAAACAGAAGTCTTGTGATGTGTACTGCAGCCCTTTTCATTCACCCCAATGCCAAATATACATGTATGTGCCTTTGAGTTTGGGGCAATCGCTGACAGGATTGATCCTCTTGAAATTTGGTGAGCATTGAGTTTTGCAATTCAGAGACAACAGCAGTGGTGAATTTGAGTTATGTACCTGGCTTAGTATCAAATAAAGAAGCAAGGACTGCTCAAATGTAATGTTATATTAAAGTTTAAGGCTTTAAAAAAATAATACATGTTAGATTCATCACTGTCAAAGTTAGTAAAGTGTCTTCATAAGTGTTGATCACAAATATAATTTTGTATTCAAATGCCCTATTTTTGGAGGTTTCAAATCAATTTGGGCTGGTTAACTGCTGCTATTTTCAAAAAGCCCTATTTTGTTGAAAGTATTTCTACTTACTAGTTAAGGTGAGTGAATGATTGAGCCTCTGAAACAGCTTGGTGTTCAAAGCCAGCCTACAATAGGATGACTTGGAAAGCTACATATTTAAAAATGCCCAGTATATATATATTAATTATATTCTCTTAGAACCTCTTAATCGATGACCACCGGGTCTAATTATAAATTGTAGAGATTACACCCTCGGGGATATATTAACACACAGTTACGCTAAACTCATTCCTCCATAATTCCTTAAAATTTAAAATATGCGAAGTTAGTATCCCTATAAGTAAATAGATGTTCATACCAGTTTACGGGGTACCGTAACTTGAATGGCCCTTGAAAATCGAAAATATGAACTTACACCCACTGTTGAAGCCCTCAGCGCGGTGCCTTAGCCTTTTGTACATGAAAATCAGAAGACATTAACAGATCTGACACAATGACAACGTTAACCAAAGCATGTCAGTCAACCTAGAAACTTAATGTTACTTCCTTACGCACTTAGTAAGTAAGGCCAATCTCTTTCCGGTGGTTGTTGAAAGCGAGGCTGCGGGGAATCCCCTGTGGACGTCAGTGGCGGTAGCACATCCTTGTCAGGTTCAGGTGTCAGGTGATTCTGCTCTTACCAGGTGCGATTCATAACTGGTTGAGGTGTATGGCAAGCCATTTTGGTCGATCCATTGATTGATTGAAATTCATCAGTGTTTAACGCCGATCTCAAGACTTCTTGGCCTATACTATAGTTATAGGCTACAAGGTTGAATCTTACCACCATACTATGACATGTTTTAAATATGTGTGCTCGGGTAATCATATACTGCGACAGACTGATGATATCCCAGGAATCATACTGAATGACAAAGAATACAAAAGTTGACATCATGCAGATGGTTCCACTGTTCTTTTCAAGAATATTGGTGATGCTTGAAAGGCCTTTAATGACTCTCTATAATAAGGTAGGCATTTGTCGGGATTAAAACTTAACAAACACAATGTACATGCGCAGTTCTTGGAATTTACTCAAGTAGGCAGATTTGTGAAACAGGAATCAAAGGCTAAATTTCTAGGTCTTCATATCAGTAACACGGAAGATGTAGCGGAAGTAAATGTCAAAAAGCAGATCCAAAGATGCAATCAAAATTTGATATTTGGAAACAAAGAGGGTTGACAGTGTTTGGAAGAACTCTCAAAGACTGAAGGATTGTCTAAATTCGTATACCCATGTAGTGTTCCGCATATTCATGCAAAAGATTGTTAAACAGATAAACAAGACTTTGTATAGTTTCATATCGAACAGCAAGGTTAAAAACTAGTAATGAAGCGTAATGAAGGATGTTGGAAATGGTGAAATTGGGGTTTTAGATTTTCACATGAAGAACCAAGCTGTAAAACTGATGTGGTTAGCGTACTACTTCCAAGGAGGGGAGCATTTCTTGAAAGTGTACGCAAAGTAGGTTTTATTTTCTAGGAAATGGTAGATTAGGGTTTTCGCTCAAATGTAGCTATAACGTGAAAGAAACTGAGAGTGAAACTTCCCCAGTTTTATATTGATGTTCTTTGTTACTGGAGTCAACTATATCCTATTGGAACAGTTGTGTTTAATCAGATTGTTTGGGACTATATATTGCTAGAAATATTCTAGAGTACGGCGTAAATCACCTACCAAATAAATAAATAAATCCTTAGGGACTGGCTGTATACACATATTATGGCCTACTTTACAGGAAGGGGACCTACCTGGTGTCAACTATATCCGATTGAAACAGGTGTGTTTAATCAGATTGTCTGGAACTATTTCTAGAAATATTCTAGAGTACGGCGTAAATCACCTATCAAATAAATAAATAAATCCTTAGGGACTGGCAGTGTACACATATTGTAGCCTACTTTACAGGTTCCCTTACAACTAGCATCAATACAATCGTCTTCATAAATTAAAGCAATTCTGTGAAACGACGTAGAATCATACATAAAGGCTGATAGAGAAACGCCAGGATCAAGTTTCAGAAAAGCTTTTCAGAATCATAGAAAAAAAAACAATAAATACATTAACAAGAATAAAACATAAATAAAATAAACAACAAGTAAACAAATAAATAAATACTTGATTAAATAAATAAATAAAATGGATAAATAAAATGTGTGTGACGGAAAACTTGTGTTTCAAAAGACCGTAGTATCGATTATAGTCACTTATGTTGGTCATAAATATATACAAGCCACGCGCGGAAGAAAAACCTGACTTAAATTAAACTCTTTGATTTTTTTCTAAAGGCTGGGTCAAAAGTATGGGATAGGTGATAACACAACCCCTCATTACGGCTGAGTTTGGGGTTATCTGCAGGGACCAAAATAGCCCCAAGAGTTTTCAGATAGAACCCAAGTTACTCACATTTATTTTTTTATGGATTTGTTTGTTTATTTAGATTTTTCTTCTGTGTTAATATTATGCTACACAATATGCTCCCGAACGCGAATGACGACCGAATGACGGAATCTTCGTTTCATTGCAAACACAATCGTAGTCATACAGGTTAATTGGATGAGCTGTAAGCCTTGTAGCATGTACTGAAGGCTGCAGTTTTCTTTCTGCGGCAACACTAACTTCGCTGAAGCGTTGAACTGATGGAGCTGACGGGAAGGGTAAATTTTTTACTTCGCTGAAGCTTCTCCCCAAACGAAGACTACTGGCATCATATATTTCCGTATCCTGTCACTGAGTAACCGTGTAATTAATATTACTGGGACAAACCTGCAGTTGCCCTTGGTGTTACTGGTGTATATTATAAGAAAATCATCAATACCAGTACATAATTAATCCTTTGTGTCAGATGTAAGATTTTTCGCTATATGCTATTGAATTTAATGCTGAACGTTGTTGTTGCGTAGAATATATCCCTAGGGTACAGCCCTCTGTTGCAGTGAGCTAGAATAAGTGGGCCCAACCCACGCTTTAATCGGAAGATCAGATAAAAATTCTGATGTAAATAATGATAAGCGTCCCTTAATTAAGGCTAGTGTCGGAAATATATTTCTAATTTGTGTCGTAGCCATTCTCATGTTAATTGCTGATAAAACCACTACGGATAAAGCCCGAACAAGGTGATCTGAGCTTGATCCACCTTGAATCCACGATCCACGATCCACGAAAACAGCACTGTGTATATTAGATATTAAATTGTTGGTTTCTGGAAACAAAACAAGTCTGTGATATAATCCTAATTTAGGTACATTTGTAAATTAAATTAAATACTTTTATTTCCTCAAAAAATATTTGCCCATCACCATTCAGATCCATACTATCAAATAGGTCGCTGGCCCATGCACGAAGCATCCGTGCGTAACTCTCAGTGTCTCGGCAAAATTCCGCACAGATAGTTGCCCAGGATTTTTCGATCACTTGTACCGACGGGTCTGGTTGCAGATGTTTAAGCCACTTCACCCACTCGTGACGGGTTCTATCAGATTTTTCCGGCGAACCCCAGTCTTCAAGGAAATATGCATCCATGTCCGGCTAATGCATTCCTGTCCTGGTGGAGGGAGAGGGCTTGGGGCTGAGTGGGGTGTTGAGGAGATGGGTGCTGCGTGGCCCAGGTGGTTCGCGCGCGAACGTAGCGATATGACCGAGGAGCCTCTTACCAATGCGGTTACTGTGACTTTAAATCCAGCTCATGCTGGCCGTATGCTGAAAGGTCTGCCAGCAACCTTCGAATGGTCGTGAATTTCCAGCGTTTTCTCCCACCATAATACTGGCCGCGGTCGTGAAAGATCACTGAGTGCGTCTAAAAATCCGAGTGAAGTAAATACATATTCATGACCCAAGGGCGATACAGTTAATTCTCCAGTTATAGTTATACTTTATTTTTATTTTTTAGGCCCTGGACAGACTGCTGAAACCCGAAATTATAACCCGGGGCAAACTGCATGAATTTAGACGTGCGTTGGCGCGACCACAATGGATTCCCCATCAACTCCGATGTTCACGCCCTCACAGCACTGTCACTACATGTGCAAACCCCGAACAGTCCGGACCTGATAACCCTCGTCCCTTGAGAAACCTGCAGTCAAATTCATAACAGCTGACAGGGGCCAAAACCACTCATTAATAAACCCTGATTTATCATTATTTTTGCTTAGTGTGCATCCGCCTACATTTCCTGAAACATACATTTTTTAAAAAATTTATGTGTTATTTCCATTTTTGGTTATTTTTCTTCAGCAAAAATAACACATAACGAACATCACAGTTTACGTTTTTGACATATAACAGAAAGAACATAAATTTTCAACATACACAAAAGAGTTCAAAGTGCAATATACAAGCAAAATACCGTTTTCAGCTAAATATTCGCTTCTGTATGGAACACAAAAATATAGCATAACTGCTATAGGCTATATGTGTTTAAATTCTGTAAAAAACCTCAAAAATCTACTGTTCTGTTATAGAACTTCAACTGTGCAGATTTTAGGTAAATTTTGTTACCTTGGTATCACGTTCACAAATGGTGGTGCCTTCGCTGAAGCTATACAATACACTTTGAAGGCAAGCACTGAAGGCCATATTTCAAATGAATAAGAGGTTTATACCTATGAAGGTCTGTCATTGAAACACCCATTCGAATTATCTGATAAACACGTATTAATCATGAAGCATTACGGTGTGGAAGTGTGAGGATTTACAGTTAAGTATTTATTTGATTGTTGTTTTACGCCGTACTCAAGAATACTCCACTTAGCGGCCAGCATAACGATGGGAGGAAACCAGACAGAGCCGCGGAGAAACCCATGACCATCACAGCTCTGTGAATATTTATATACTGGTTTTTTCAATTAACTTTACATGATAGAGAAAATCAGTGATCACCGATGTGTAAACTATACAGACTGTACAATAGCATATTTGTACATCCTGACTGCTAATGACCTCTGCGTGTATACAGGATGTAACTGCCACGTGTATTGTGA
Source organism: Acanthopleura granulata (assembly GCA_016165875.1). NCBI lineage: Eukaryota > Metazoa > Mollusca > Polyplacophora > Chitonida > Chitonidae > Acanthopleura > Acanthopleura granulata. The sequence goes on from JABBOT010000001.1 coordinate 5,485,513, forward strand.
TACCGTGCCAGAGTACGAGGGGTTGAATGCATAAAAAGAGCAGTAACTCTATTCAGTTTGTGGATTCTCTTGTTGCACAGCACGTTCGTGGGGCAATAACCAACCCACGCCGCTTGTGAGGCTGCTTGCGCAGTCTAACGTGCGTTGAATGCGTCTGTAGGTGAAACACGAGGAAGTTTATCGTCTTTCTCGTAACAACTTTACATTCCATTCTCATTGAGAGCAACTCTGATGCATGACGTCACAGATATACATTTGGCTACACTCCACAATAAATGCTTCCGGGTTGGGAAAACGAATGTGGTTCAGGGCTATTTTCAGAGCTATTCTCTGGGCTGCCTTTTTTCATTTTTTTCTGCTTGTTGGGCAGTATCATTTTGAAGAGCAGGCTACAAAGTGTCATTCCAGGTATAAATTTGTGCGTTTTCAGGAAATGGAGGCGGATGCAACCTAGGCAAAAGAAGTCGTAAATGAGGGCTCACTGACCTCTGACAGGGTGAGTTTGACACCTTTCAGCTGTTTGTTAAATATGCGAAAAATTTCATCGGTCATGCCCTATCAGAAATTTGACTGGATTTTTCTTAGGAAACAAGGACTATCAGATCTGGAGGTTTTAGGGCTTTCAGATTCAGGGACTGTGCTGTGAGGCCAAACGTTAACGTATAAGTTAATGGGAAATTAATTGTGGTGTGTGGCCACTTGCAACCTACTTGCAAGATTATTGATAGTGAATGGTCGATCAGATACGTGTGTGTGTGTGTTTTTTCTTCTTTGACAGTTCAGAAAGGACTATTGGTTAAGTAGCAAGTACCAAGCCCAAGCAATGGTGAAGTCTTATCAGTCCGTTTCAACACGCCACGCTTTAGGTGTCAGCATATCAAATAGTTCAAATACAATATTTACATCATGCCGAATGGCGCCCGCATGTATTTATCAGTTCACCTTAATAAAATATCCTGCAAAGACCCAGTCATATAGTCACGATGTAATTCGTCGGACTAAGCTTGTGTTAAATCCAACTTCTTATAGCGTTTACTTCAAGAGATATTAGCGGATTGATTATTGTGTAAAAAAGACAGTGTGAACGTTCGTGGCTAGTAACTGGCTTTTGATTTTTTTCTTTTTTTTGCTTGGCGTATTGCCCGCCAAGACCATCAATCGCATATCGACGAAGCTCTTGCGTCATTCTGCAGTAGATCTGTCACTGTGAGCAGTTTGGCAATCGGCCTCATCGACAGGCTATCGCATTCCCGCGAGAACTCCTATAGGCACGGGCACGCAATTACGAGCCATTAGTGCATTCATATTCGCCACAAAAATGCGGCAACATTTTTGAAAGTTGCAAGTGAGAAATTCATAATCCTGGCTTCAAAGTAGCCTTAGAATTACACTTGAAACAAAAGGGAACAATGTATCAGCGAAAGAAATGAATGTTATTTACCCGACGTAGCCCCAACATGGCGGCGCCCAACAGTGTTGGAACGACATCATATCCAATCGTTACATGATTCTTAATCACATGATGCTTGCACGTGATCGTTAGACCTTACCGCTTGACCTATGAAAGGAGTCCGGCAGAAAAAAATGGCTCGTATGTATCTTAGAGCTGATATCTCGACGTAGACTTGACAAAGGAAGTAAGATTAGCCCTATTTTAGAATAATCGACTGTTGGACGATTTCCCAATTAGTTGCAAAGGGTCCTTTACAAAGTGCGCTTAGTTTTGATAGTGGATGCTGAAAACTTGACACATTTGCCTGAAGATAACACTGATGACGTGGTCACAATTTTACTTACTAGAGTCTCGGAATGAGTTCTAAAATAGTGTCTCGAAGCTTGACTGAAGTGAGAAATGGCTTTGTACAATCGGTCGTCCATGGTGTTCAGATTATTCGTTTCAGCGGTTGCTTTTACTGCGGAAGCGTTTGTTGTGAACGCATCCCCCCAAAATGCGTCTGCATTAGAATCGAACGTAATGTCAGCCTAGAGAACACAAAACAAACGTAACACAGCAGCTTTTAAAAAAGGAGAAAAAAACCTTTACTTTTGGAAATAAAGTTACTGCATCCCATTTAACGCCGTGTCCAGTAACGCAACACTGAGTTATTTGGCATTATGTGCCATGCACTCGCTGTGAGATTAAGCCGAGCTTAAGTTGGCTTTCTCTGTTGTCATATCGCACAGCATCTTTAACCAGCAATGTATGCAGTTTAATGGAACGTATTGTTAATGCGCTTGTCTCACTTGGAATTTTTAATGTAATCAACTCTTCTCTCCCATGCAGAATGGTTTTCTGTGGAGGCCTTGTATAACTGGCCATGTTGCAAGATTAGAATAAAATATTAAAATGCATTAATTTATAAAGAGAATGTAGTAGCAATTTTCTTGGATTTGGAAAGGCCTAGGACATGGTATGGGGACGAGTTTTTTTAAACTAAAATGATGGATATCTGTTAAGAGGGAAAGTCGTAGCGTGAATAAAGAACTTTCATTCCTACAGGAAAATCTCGGTAACGGTAGGTACAGACTTTTGCCAGTCTATTTCTACCGAGAATAGATCACCACAAGGTAGGGTAATATCACCCCTAGGGTGGCCTGAGTGTGCTAAGCATTACATATGAAATTCCTGTAATTAACATAAGATGGCTATAAAAACAGAAAACAAAATTAAATGTACTGAAATCTAAACAAATGTGAAATAAAATCAACAAAATTAGATATGAAGTGAAATTCAAACGAAGTCCAAAGTGAAAGCAAAATCAAGAACAAGCTAACATAAAATCAAGTACAAAATGTGACATTCAAAATGAAACTTAAAATGAAGGTTAGAAAAAACAAAACCTTTTTTAAAGTCTATCAGAAATGAAAATTAAAACAAAAATAAAATGCAATTAAATATTTTTAAAGCAAGTCAAAGTCAAAAACCTTGCTTGGCCCCGTCGTACCATTCAGACTCCCAGAATTCCTTATGCAAAGACTGTATCTGATATTACTTAGTGAAAAACAATCCAGTAATAAATTAAGTATCACCAGGATTCTTTTCCAGAACACTGTGATCTTTGACCATCACTGGTCTACACTGTTACTGAAAGAAACTTACCATATTTATACATGTATACCCACCCTGAACCATGGACTTAAAAGGAAAGAACACATTTATACAACCTACACCTTAAATGAAAGAGCTATACAAACTGTGAGGAATACTATATTTTTACATTTTTTTTATAGATTTCGTAAGAGACAAACTTTTTTAAACATTGTCATTTTGCGCAAAATCCCGTCATGTTTTATTCTTGTCCGGTGAACCGTCTGCCCTGTTTAGTGGCTTTTTTATGGTTTATTATTACCCACCCATTGTATCATTGCTTACATTTTTAATTAATCCATATACTGTCATACTGTCTCATATATTTGTAATTTTAGGTAATATCACTAGGTTCTTGCATGTTTAATCTGTTTTTGCCTCTTTACCCACATTACTTTGAAGACATTATCTCTTAATTATTATATATATATATATATATGTTCATTCTTGATATATATCTTGAAAATGGTGTAAATAAAACCAAAATATTGAATCATGTGTGGCCTTTCGTCGCTTGTTCGAGTTGCGACAGTTCTTTATAAACAAGCTGGAACATTCCTTTGGTCTGTCTCGCCACGATATGGCTGAGATATTGCCAATGTGGCGTTAAGCCAAAATCATTCATTCATTCCTTTGGTCTGTCCGTCAACGTTAAAAACTGTTGATTGCTTCTCTTCACGTGAATCCGCCCTGATTCCTTATAGCTGACATACTTTCTTAGTTCTGTGTTGGTTTGTGTTGATATTGAAAATTGACGTTGTGATTACGGATCTTGAAAGTCAAGTGTGCCACACGAATATCGGATTCAATGCCTACATTTTCCGTGAGAGCACTCTGACAAACTTCCTGACATTTCATCCCGTGGGAATGGATTCCATCACTTGATCACCCGATTTTTTACGGCACAAGGTTTAGAACGTGACGCTTTAAGACCTGAGTCCGGATCCTCGACATTTACAGTTATTCTTTTGATCGTTACGTAACACCATAGTCAGAATTTTTCGCTTGTACGATGGAGTCTGTTTTATGAGTGGAGAAAATCGACATGCCCACGAAAAACAGCCGACCTTGGGTGAGTCACTGATAAACTTTCTGTCGTGTGATGTATACAGATATGCAAACCATATTGGTGGAAAAGGCGGTGCAAACGGCCACATGGGTGTCGCGTTTTGCTACATTAGGCCCACAGTCGGTGAGAGAGTGGGAATCTACAAACTCCCTGCTTAGCATGCCCAATAGGCCTACAGGTGAAGAAATGTTGTTGAAGCTTAGGTGGATTGGGAGAGTGTCACTGAAATACAGTTCGTGCGCTGTTACCGCCAGCATTATGGTGGAATGGAACCGGGCAGAGCCCAGGGGAAACCCACGACCATCCGCAAGTTGTTGGCTGACCTTTCCACTTACGACAGGAGGAAGCCAGCATGATGTGGACTTAAGCTCACAGCGACCGCATTGGTGAGAGGCACCTGGATATTACGCCGCGCTGGAGCGGTAACCTTCTCCGCCACGGAGGCCCCGATGAAGAAATAAAGCTATACATTAAAAACATTATTTTAATATCACCAAACAAAATATTCATTGACTTGGACACAGCTCGTGTTACATACTGTATCTGATTAAGTTCACAGATTACATAGTATTGTTACCATGTATAAAGAATCGTGAGGGGAAACAATCGCGCGATATGAGCCATACATTAACGGTCAATATTTGACAATGGGTGTAGTTTGCACTCTTTCATCATTAACCTTGATCTACTGACTTCCTTATCACACCTTTTTCAGTTGTTTCGTCCTACGATCCCCATACCTGTGGTGACCGATTGTTCTTCCTGCCACATTTTTTTTGCGATGGGGTCTGTATTAGGGGTGGAGGACAGTGTTTTCCTTCAAATGAAGCTTTGTATTCTCGTGTACAAATAATTTCCCATACATGTTTCTCTGTGGGGAAAATGATGAATCTGCGTTTAGTCAGCGTAATGCCACCTTCAAACTCCGGCCAAAAAAAAAAAATGTGTTCATTTGGCTGATTTTTCCATTTTAAGAAGGTTTTTTGTGCCAGAGCTTATGGAGAGCTTTCGGCATTTGACGTACTGGAATGTCCTCCATAACTGCGCACAGTATAATGTCGTCCTTTTCTTCTTCGACGCATTTCATACCAGCGTATTCGATCTCCATCGACCCATATCTACAGCCGAGAAAATCACGACTGGTAATCATCAGGATCTTTCGACTCTACCGGATTTTATCTGCAGTGTTTTCATGGATTGCTTTACCAGGGAAAAATCTCCATTGTGCACACAAAGCTTAATCGGGTCGTCGGACATCTACATTTTGGGACATAATTGCTCATAGACCCACCAGTAATCTTCCTCAGTATAGGCCATAAAGGCATCGTAGGTGTATTCCTTACCGGTGAACATGTTGTCTGGGGGCTGAAGCTTGCTGGATAACCAGTACCTGAGGTTTAACCTGTAGCGATACACCGCCACCACAAAAATAAGACAAACTGCCCATTACCAATATTATTAGATACGTTTGACTGATGCATGTCACCACAAAGTTTTTCACCCTTCCTGGAACACAAAAACAGAGATTTGAGTTCCATTTGCTAGAAAACAAATATAATTGCCATTTTTATCAAGGTATTGCTGCTTCCTTCCATCAAATAAACAAGACTGTGTAACAAGTGTACTGCAGCGGATTCTTGTGGAAAGTAATGTGGCAGGGCTTGCTGTGTCTGGACAGACATCGGTCTAGGATACTCATTTATTGAGGCAGGAAGATAGGTGAAGTTGTTCAAGGACAAATCCAAGTGGCGAAGTTCAGTAATTCCCGACAGTGCAGAGAGTGTTGGAACTTGTTGGCCAGATTAATAGACATGAGATGCTTAATTTTGTTACAAATTTGTGGATTTAAATCAGGCAATTTGTTGGCAGACAGGTCGATTTCCTCCAAGAAATCAAGCAGGGTAAAGTTAGTCTCTAGAGACGAAAGAGAGGATTTCAGATTAGGGAGTTTGATAGAAAATGCTTTTTGAGTGTTGTGATGGTTGAGAAAAATTCAGACGGAATATTACCAAAATTTGTACCAGACATATCAATATGTGTGAGGTATTCAAGCCCAAGAACTCTAAAAATATTACAGGTGTTTATGGTGTTACTGGAAAAATCTAAAATTCTCATGTTAGACACGAAAGGAAGCTTTAGCAAGGAAGAGCCAATACTCCACGTCACTGATGTTAAGATTTTCTAAATTTCGTGGTTGAGGGAAGAATGTGTAAATTGTAACACGTCTTACACGATTTGCTGTAGATTGGACAATGTAACTTGCTGAGTTTGGGACATTATGGACATGGTTAAAATCGACTGTTTTCAGTCTCGTTGCTGCCAGTATAGACAGTAAAAATACCCCTGGAAAGCAGTGAAACGAAGGGAAGGACATTTAATTGTTCAATGCAGCCAAGGTTAATTTTTGGTGAAATGACACTGTCCGTGGAGTAGACAAAGTTTTGAGATAAGTGGATTGTTTTTACACATACTGTTTTCAAATATGTGAAGTCGACTTGTTCTAGGCGGGAGTTGTTTCCGTTACATATTTCATCATTCAGCATTACGAGGTGAATTTCACTCATAGTTTTGTTACGAATACTATATAAAGACTTTTGGGTGGATCGCAATCCAAGACGATTATTCCAGGTTAGATCCAGAATGATCAGCAACTTGGAATAGAGCAAATAATCTATGATAGAAAAGTAACTAAATTCAACATTGCATCCATTCAGAGATTGTAGGCCCGCGGGTGGGAAATACTCCATGTCATTGAACACAGTCTTTATCAGACATGCCCACTGTCTCACCTGGACGTGTTGGACGGATAAGCCTATATGTTAAACGAAAATCCAGAAGTGCCATTGCCCAAATTAGCCAAAACCCCAACTCGCAGAGAGCCACTTAAAAGTCAAAGCCTATTCACAGTACAAATTCAACACGCTGGCTATCTGTATCCGTGGCAAATTATTTGGTGAAAATAACTTCGTCTAGCAGAGCTGTAGAGTTTGAACCGTCGGTGTCGAAAATGGGTCTCCTGAGTCTACATGGTAGTTAAATAAGCCTAGAAATGTTTTCACTTCGTTTTTCTTTGTATCTCTATGACATATTCCAACTGTCAAAACCCGCAATCCTGTAGACAATCATCATAAATATTATGATACTGTGTTAACATGTTTTCTCTCTACACATTGTGGTGTTATTTTCTGTGCAACAAATGTTGTTATTGTCTGCACTCTAGGTGGTATTAGTCTCACTATTCCACGTGGTTTTATTGTATATATTCCATGTGGTGTTTCTGTCTGTACTGCAAGTGATGTTATTACCTTTAGTACATGTGATGTTGTTGTCTCTCCAGCATGTGGCTTTATTGTCCCCCCTTACGTGGTGTTATTGTCTGTCCTGGATGTGGTATTATTGTCTGTCCTCCAAGTGGTATTATTGTCTCTCCTCCATGCGATGTTATTGTCTCTCCCAATTATGGTGTTATTTTCTGTCCCCAATGTGATGTTATTGTCTGTTCTCCATGCGGTGTTTTTATAGTCCATCCCCATGCGGTGTTATTTTCTGTCCCCCATGTGGCGTATTTGCCTTCCTCCATGTAGTGTTATTGTCCTCCAGGTGGTGTTATTTGCTGTCAATCATAAGTTGTTAATATTTGTTCTTCATGTGCTCTCCTTGCAGTGTTATTGTGTGTCCTTCTTGCGGTGTTATTGTGTGTCCTCCATGCGGTGTTATTGTCTGTTCTCTATATGTTGTTATTGTCTGTCCTCAACGCACTGTTACTGTCTCCCTTCCCCAGCCCCACCTACCGTGTTGTTATTGTCTCTTCCTTATGTGGTGTTATTATCTGTACTCCTTGCGATGTTATTTTCTATCCACCAATGTCGTGTTATTGCCTGTCTCGCATGTGATGTTATTGTCAGTTCCACATTTGGTGTTACTGCCTGTCTTCCATGTGGTGTTTTTGTCTGTCCTTCGCTGCATTTTTATCGTCTATTCCCCATGTGGTGTTATTGTCTGTCATCCATCTCGTCTTATTGTCTGTCCTCCATGCATTGTTATTGCTGTGCATCATGTGGTGTTACTGTCTGTCCATGATGTGGTGTTATTGTCTGTTCCCCATGTCAGGTTATTGTCTGCCTCCATGTAATATTATTGTCTTGCCTCTGTGCGGTGTTATTGTCTGTCCCCCATATGGCGTTCTTGCATGTCCTCTTTGTAGTGTCATTGTCTGTCCTCCAAGTGGGGTTATTTTATGTCACCCATGTCTTGTTATTGTCTGTACTCCATGTGTTCTTTTGTGCCCTCCTTGCAGTGTTATTGTGTGCCCTCCTTCCGGTGTTATTGTATGTCCTCCATGTGGAGGATTGCGGTGTTATGGTCTGTTCTCCATGAGGTTTTATTGCCTCTCCTTTCTGCGGTGTTATTATCTGTCCCGGATTTGGTATTATTGTCTGTCCTTTATGCGGTGTTCTTGCCTTTCCTAAATGTGGTGTTATTATCTGTTCCCCATGTGGTGTTATTGTCTGTTCTCCAAGCGATGTTGTCGTTCATCGTCATGTGGTGTTATTGTCTGTCCTCCATGAGGTGCTATTTTCTGTCACCCATATGTTGTTATTGTCTGTTCTCCATGTGGTGTTATTGTGTGCCCTTCTTGCGGGATTATTGTATGTCCTCCATGCGATGTTATTGTATGATCTGCAAGTGGTGTTATTGATTTTCTTCCATGCGATGTTAATGTCTCTCTTACATGCCGTGTTCTTGTCTGCCCCCCCCCCCATCCATGCGGTGTTGTTGTCTCTCCTTCATGTGCTTATTTTCCCTAAATGCGGTCTTATTGTCTGTCCACGTATGATGGTATTCCCTCTCCCCCATGTGGTATTATTGCCTGTTCTCCCTGCAGAGTCCATATGGTTTCATTGCCTGAACCCATATGGTGTTATTGTGTGTCGTCGATGCGGTGTTATTATCTGTCCTCCATCCGGTGTTATTGTATGTTTCCCATGTGGTATTATTGTCTGTCCGCCATGTGGTGTCATTTTCTGTCCAGCATGTGATGTAATTGTCTGCCCTTCATGTAGAGTTATTATCTATCAGCCATGCGGATTTAGTGCCTGTCTTCCCTGTGGTCTTATTTTCTGTCTTCCATGTGGTGTTATTGTCTCTCCCCTATATTTTGTTATTGTGTGTTCCCCATGCAGTGTTATTGTCTGTCCTCTATGTAGTGTTATTGTCTGTCCCCCATGTGGTGTTATTGCCTGTCCACCATGACTTGGTATTTTCTCCCCTCCATGTGATGTTATTGTCTCTCCTCCATGCGGTGTTTTTTTCTGTTCCCCATGTGGTATTATTGTCTATCATCCTTTTGGTGTTATATTCTCTTTCCAATGTGGTGTTATTGTCTGTCGTCCATGCGGTGTTATTGTCTGTTCCCAATGTGGTCGTGTTGTCTCTCCTCAATGTGATCTTATTTTCTGTCCTCATGTGTTGTTATTTGCTCTCCTCATGTGGTGTTATTGTCACTCCTCCATACGGTGTTATTGTGTGATCTATAATTCACATTATTGACGCCTACATAGTAAATGTTCATATCCATTAACATAACATAACCATCCTTACATAGATTTAGTCTGATAAAGACGTCCTGGCCGTGGTTCGGTGAGGCTAAATGAACAGTTGCCAGTCCTTTATGAAGAACTCTCGGTTTCTCCATCAGCTGGAAAGGATCGGGCTCCAGACCACAACGTCATTTCACTCATTCTTCCTTCGTCCTGGTCGCCTCCATTTTACTAAGAGCGATTTCCTTGAGATGTGGTTGCCGTTATCAACACCTCCATTTAATTGCCATTGTGAAAAAGCCCATTGCTTTTGTCCATTTCCCTGCAATAATTACCGTGACTATTCATTCCGCAATGGTTAATATTATTTGTTACATAAACACAATATACAACAGAATGATCCTGCTCACCACCCAATAGTTGTGGGCTTCGTCCTCACAAGTTTTCAGAAATCCTTTCAACGTTGTGTTCGATTCACTTACTGAGTCTCAATTGTTTCTGTTGATATAAATGTAAGCAACCTTCACTTTTCCTGGCTAACTCGTCAATATATCGACCTACCTACACATCCCGATGTTTGGTCGGCATACTGGTGTGAAGCAAATCACTGAAATATAGACAGGGACATAAATTCAGTCGATATATATATCTATAAATACCTTTTTACAATTTTCTTTGGTGAAAAGATGGCGCACGAATAGTGATAACTTTTCTCAGACCAGTGTGCATGATATATAGTGTAAGGTGTGGATAAAAATTGAGAGAATTATCAAATTGCATATGACCGGAGAGAAAGCCAACCTGAGGTGGGCCTGAACTCAGAGCCACTGAATTGTTTAGAGGCTATTGAGTTTGGTCATTGTAACTAATTGATGTATGTATAGACACTTGTACGTGTCACTTCAAGGCTCCTGTAGTCCCTAACTGTTTAGTACATCCTGTTTGAGTGTCATTTCATTACATAGATATAGAGATGATGAGGAGATGGGTGTGGTTGCTATGCTAACTATATCGGCTATATCTTCATTGTATCCACTACATAAACAGGACTGATATGTGTTCGGGCGTATACTGGGTACCCTTGGGCGCTTTTTCTTGCTTTTGTGAGAACAATTTTTGATCCTCATAAAATCCTCTAAACAGGGTATCATTAACATTGAAACCTTGTGAAGATGTCGTGCTTTTAGCACAAAAATGACAGAATTCTTTCAAATTCCTGGGTTAACAGACGAAGATCATCAAACCAGTTCCGATTACATTTCGACAAAGTTCTTGGCTTCCAAACAAAAATTAGCCAAAAGGAGAGAAAAGTGCTTAAACTGGTCCCATCTTCTGCGGCCGGAAACTTTGATGACGCCTGACCTAGATCGTTACATACAGAGCTGTGTAGACATGCACAAAGAATCGACCGACTACAGAAAAATACTTAAATCTTGGGTCTGCAATTTCGTTTGTCATAGTGGACTTGGACGGTGGAGATGGCACGATTTCTTCCGAAGAAGTAAAGATATGTTTTTACGAAGCCGTAGGCATCAACCATAGGAACAAAACGAAGATCTCCAAATTTTTCCGAGATTTAGATAACAACGAAGTGCAGAGTTGGTATCTGATATGATTGAATACGTCATGAGCGAAGACTCCGACGATCATACCTTTCATTTCACACCTGACCTTGAAATATTTAATTAAGACCAAAGAATGGTATGTAAAACAGATGCGCAACCTTACATATTTATTGATGTCCTGTATATCGTTTCACCGATAACTTTCATGCAAAACACAGGCAGTGTCCGTTCGAAAAACGTATTATGAAATATTTCAGTATTATATTGTTATAGCGCGAACAAAGTGTAAGAACGATATATTCTTTAGTATTTCATGTTTAAGATGAAATCATACTTTGCCACTTTTTAGGGGTAATTCTCAGGGGAGATAATCTACATAAAATATTATTCTTGTCTGGAAGTGATAGAAATTTTTTCTATCACTCGATATAATAAAGCCGCCTGTCACGAAGTACTTGTACATAGTTTTAAAGGCTACCAGTGTGTATTTGATGAAGTATTTTGCGTTAGGCGCAATAGGGATATGTCGTGACATTTTACCCTCGTTCATTCCGCTATAGGGATATTAATAAAATGGTTTAAGAATAAATCATTTGACAGTTTTTGTTGTGTGATGCATGAAGATGTCACTGAGGTGATACATGTTAGATATTATACCAATGACATTACATACCCCTGCGGTCATGTTCATGAGATGAGGGATGTGGGTTTTGAATACAAGCTAAATAACGCAACAACTCCGGAGATAAACCCAAATATAGAATATTCAAAAAGGGAACAATAATTCAGTATAAGCGTATTTGACAAAGTTTCCGAGATAGAATACACACAAAGCTTGTGCCCTTATGAAGTCCTACTATGTTTAAATTTCTCTTATATGCTGCTTCATTTTATTATAGAAATGTCTTCATGACTCGCCTGATGTACATCTTGGAAAGCCAGAATAAAGTGAAGAACGATATTATGGCGATGTCGTGTGTTGAAAGCTGTTGTAACTGTGCACCTAACCGCGTGCACTGATCGTGAATCATGACCTAAGAATTCGAAAAGCTTTTCAGATGATAAAACAAGTAATCAGATTCATAACTAACGGTTTCCATTATATACCTAAGCTAATGTTATTGTCTGAAATATATTGCATGGTGATACTCTCAGAATACTAGCGGCAGGGGACAAAGTGGCCAAGGGTTAAGAATGTTGCCTTCAAATAAAAAGAGCACGGGAGAAGCTGGTTCACTCACAGTCTGGAACTTGAATTCCTACAGCTTCCCATGCCTCTACTGTTTTCGGGGCCTTGGTGGTAATATAAACGAACAAATAGTACCTGTATGGCTGTTTTGGGTAGTCCTGTACACAAACTATCGTCATGGTAAAGTGAATGATTGTGTTCGTCCCATTTCATTCATCCATAAATAAATGGCCACTTCCGTATAAACCAGATACTCTTGAGTATGGCGTGAAACATCTATTATGGAAAAAATAAATTAATTATCAGATTTCTAGACTTTATTTCATCACATTACATTCGGTTAAAGTTATTCGATTTCAATTTGCATTGCGTAAAACTTAACATGCTATCTACAAACGGGCTCAAGAAAAAATTCATTTGGTCTATAGATATACGCTGCAAATTCAATAATCGCAAGACTCACATAAAAGAAAAACAGCTCAAAACACAAGTGCCTGAATATGAAAGAAATAACAATATATATACAGTGTAGGTACAATAAATAAAGCTAGTCACATTAAACGAGATAAGTCTCCAGTGATGCGGGGAAGACATTGGCTATTCAAGGCTATAAAGGCACTACACCGGATGGAATTTTAAACCGGTAATCTGAAAATAATTTCCAGCGTGAATACAAACACAGATATACCAGCCACGCTTTGATTGCAACAGTCCATAAAAGCATCATTTTTATGTAATGAACAGCAATGTTTATGCAACCCGATCTCCGAGAACCATTGACTCCGAAACGTCCATAACCCTTACGTCATCGATCTGTTGCAAGAAGCAGGGTGGGTTGGGGTAACCAAACTGTAGCGGTTGATTTCAGGCGTCTCGGCGATGTGGGCCTTTGCACTGGTCATAAAATGGAAACACAGACCCTGCGCGTCTCTGTGGCTCGGCACTGTACTTGGCTGTTATCCACAGAGACACTGTTTGGCTAACTCAGATCAAGCATACTTTTTCGCTCGATGTCCATAGCATTATGATACTGCGTCCGCCAGCTTCCTAGTAGCGACATCACCAGAGTAGTCTCCCATGTAACAAACTGGTGCATTCTGGGATCGTAATTTCGGAATGGTGGCGAACGGAAGACTAAAAATATACGGCTGTCGTTACTGTTTTGATCTTGATTCTCCACACTGATGGTATAGCCAGGACTGTGTGCTTCGAACTGCGTCTAGACGAGATGTGTATCAATACAGGTGTGTGGAATTTGTTTGTGTTTGGAGGCTGGAAGAAAATGCTATGGATATTGAGCGAAAAAGCATACTTGATCGATCTGAGATTACCAAGCAGTGTCTCTGTGGCTAATGGTCAAGTACAGAGTCAAGGCACAGAGGCGCAATGGGTCTAGGTAATGTAGGCCTATCTTCACTGGAAGCAGGAAACCAGGAACAGAGGCTTCGCTTATTAGATGTTCATAGGTTACATGATCCCGTTGATTTTCCTTACTATTTATGTAATAAGTTTGTCAACTTCAAAATCAAAACTATATATCTTCAGACTATCACGCGGTCCCAAGCCGCCATAGCCAGTTTGGACTTTTCCTAATTTTTGAGCTCTTGCGGCTGGAGGTGACGTAATAGCATTCTCACAAATTGGTAACCTTCAGAGGGCAGGGGGCGGGGGTGTAGTAGGCCTAAACCTGGGTAAAAGGTTTTCAGTTCTGTCCAATTTACAGTGTAGCTATAGTATTATCCAATCAATACCTCCGTAGTCTTCAGTTTAAAGGACCTAGTTGCTCAAATTGGATACACGTGACCTAAAGCACAGACTCGTCGCAACTAGCGGGTTCTTCATCTGCTTTGACTGGGGCTTCAAGTCAGAGGATTTATTAGGTTTGCCTAGAAAAAGTCGAAAGTTTTCTCGGGCAGTCCGGTTTCCTTTAATTATGCACACCTGATCGATGTAGGCCTTCGTGAAAAGTGCTTGGACAGGGCTGAAAACAAGTAAATACAACCGTAATGGAAATTTCCCTGTGGTCCAGTCGTTGCTGTAAGAGTTGAGGCTGTTTGTATACATTCCAATGTCTTCCCATCACGACTGGTGCTATAATATTCCCGCTGTACCGGTCATTCTTACATCAGGAGGTTGGAGCCAACACAATCAGAATCCGATTCCCAAAAGCTGACTGGTAACATGTAACTGTAAGCTAAATCCTATGTCGCAGAGAAACTTCTAAAGTCATGCAGTGATCTGAGCTATATAGCCATCTGATGACTGTACAGCATGAACACTAATGAAGTAAGACAAACAGCATATTAATTCTGGATAAGCCCACCCTGGCTGCTAACAACAAAATATCTTTACAGTTCATATGAAAGCCGTCTGATGACGATCTATATCATGTACAAAGTAAGAGAGTTAAACATTTTACACGGTTAGTAACATTTTCTGTGACTTTTAATTATGCTTACAAAACATACGTGTTGTTTATATAATTCGTGTGTGCCAACTTTTCTATTACCTGGCAAAGATATCACGGTACATTGGTAGGCTATGTCATGCTGAAATTTCTGCATGTCTCAGAGTGACGCGGTCCAGTACCAACTGTGCATCTGAAGAAAAGTCCTCAATAAGTTTGCTTAGAAAATAATACGTCGTTCCAAAAGATACAGCCGCACTGGCAGCTAACCCGATGAAAGGAACCAATTTAAGAAATCTTTTGGGGCAGCTGACGGCTATTTTTTTCAAGATCAATGACTTCAAAGTCGTGTTGATGGTCGTGCGAGCCAGTAGGATTTCCTTGGAATTGATGATGGCATTTTTATAGTAGTCAACTGAAGTTTGGGTCTGCCGCGCCAGATTTGTCAGCGACGCCTCGTCTAGGCCGAACTGTTTCAGGTAAAACCAAGTCTCATGGACAAGCAGGCCAATGTCTACGGCAATATCAACGCCTGGCAACGGAATGGCACCAGCGCCAGCAGATATAGCGGCAATTTTCCAAACTCTAGATTTTAGAAAAGTTTTCTTCTCAACAATGACTCTTTTGCAGAGGTTACCAAGTGTGAAAACCATGGACTGTACTTTGAGAGATGGTAAAGTCAAGAATATACTGTCCATTAGGGTGGAGAATTCGTGGCGGTCCGGATCAAAATTTGATATCACGTAAATCTTACAATCTTTGAGCTTCAACGCTTTAAGGCACTTTTGGGCATCTCTTACAATCTTGGCGTAAATCTCATCCGCGGTCTGTGACTGGTCTTCAAGAGCTTCGTCAAACTTTGTCCGGACGAAAAAGAAAGGTTTCTTGTACTTCAGTAACATTTCGGCTAGCCAGCCATCGTCGGCCGTAAAACGGCTGTCGGATAGAATTAAGAAAAAGTCATATCTCTCAACATCTATTGCCTTCAGATATTCTTCCTGTGGGAAGCGGGGTGTGCCTACGCCAGGTAAATCCCAGAAGATGACCTTGGAATTAAACGGATGAGGGTAGGGTGTAGGCTCGGAGGTTGTCTCCACGACGCCCACAGGGGCAGCACCTTCATCATCCGCGCTCAGGCTTCTCGCAGTGTTGATGAAACTGGACTTGCCCACACCTGACTGCCCCACGACACCCACGTAAATGGGAACTTCTTTCCATTCATCTAGTTTCTTTTGAAGATACTGCGATACGTTGGACACGCCATATTTCTTTACATACTCCGTGGTTTCCTGGGCATCTTGCATCTCAATGACCTCGTAATCACGTGGCGCTGTTGAAACGGCCATGGCTTTTATTTTCAAAATGCGTCGAAATCAAATCCCAAGCAAGCAGTTTCTTGTAGAATAGCAAAATTTGCCCGCACTTACTAAAGAAATCACCCTGTTGGAAAAACAATAAAGAAGATCTATTAAAAATCTAACACTTTTCCATTGTAGAAAAATAAGCATTAAGTTTTTCGGATTAAACCCTCTGATTATGTATCTGCTAAAACTGCTCACGTATAATTTTTTATTATCGTAGTCGAGTCGTCCTGGATCTGAACAGGGCCATATCATAGGCCATGGACACCTGCTAATCAGTTATTCGCTGTTATATATTAAACCTCATTAAGCGGTACTGTCGTAGAACTGTACGTTCACGCGTGGTCCTCTTGCGATCGTCTGCAGTGCTCCCTCTGTACCAGGCTGCAGTCTGTTTACATATAAATAGTATAACCGAGCTTGATCTTACAAAACATTGTTCTTTATTTTTCTTTTATTTATCCCAATGACGTGGTAAACAGAATCTTATACCCGTGATTATTTCATATGAAAGTTACAAAACTCCCTGAAAAAAGTGTGTTGGAAGGATGAGCTGAAAATCTCGGGTATTTTTGCAAAAGGAATAGTGCCAATTAAAGAGTTATAGATTTACAGTGAGTGGGTGCTTGGGCATTAACGTAAGATGAAACAGTAAACATTCAAAATAAGCGGTTAACAGTCACTTCAGATTACTGTGTCCGCGTCAGTCCGCCATTCCGCTAATCTGTAATCAGCTTTATAGATGTTTTTTCACTGTTGTTTCGATTGAATTAAAAATTGGTGCATGGTTTCGCCGCGACGACCTATATATAAAATTTAGTTTCGGACCGTTTCGTCAATTTTAGACAACTTTATGACCGTTCATGCCCTTGTCTGGACAGCTCTCGTGTTGTGAACGTTATAGCATAACAGTTTGCGGTATAGAATTGGAATTTGGTATGAAGTTTAAACGTGGCAAGTTACAAACCAGGATCAGTTGAACGTTGTTGGGTGTGTTTTTAGCCAAATTAGAGCCGCTTTTGCTGAGTTATGGAATTCGACATAGCTATTATTATGGCAGCTCAAACCGGTAGGGACGCGAATTGTGAATCCAATACTTTCAAATCGTTTCTTGGTATGCCATGTGAGTGGGACAGCGATATTCGAGGTTACATACACGCAACTATGCTAAGCTACAGTGATATAATCTCAAGTGTGTGTGTGTCACGAAGTCAGTAAGAGTACACGAAGATGGTGTGTGTGGAGCAGAAGAAAGGCCTTAAGTTGATCTCGTGCGCGTATGAACTTTCTTGTTCTTTGGGTGCGGCCCTATATGCCAATTGCCATATCCGTCTTCCACGAAACCATGATGTTCAAGAGTGGGCTAAAAGGGGACATGATTCAAGGTTACACGAGCGCATTGATTTTCCTTACTATTTATGTAGTAAATTTGTAACGTCAACCCCCAAAATATATATCCCCAAACTTTCGCGTGGTGGTATACCATACCATCACACACAGCTTGGACTTTTCTCTACATCTAATTAAAAATTCACGATAGCATGACCACCATTTTTTGAGTTGTTGGTCTTGGAAGTGACTTAATGGCATTTTGTCACCTTGGTAACCCTCCAGGGTTGTGGGTGGTGGGGTAGTCCCTCTGACAAAAAGTTTTCAGTCGTATTTAAAGCGGATATATTTTAAATGGGTGTAAAAATTTATAGTGTATCGACAGCCTAGACTGTTTGTGTGGCACTTTTATCCAATCAGTGCTCCAATACTCATCAATTCGGAGTCAAATCTTGCACCCAACTTGTCGTATTGCGCATGTGTAACCTCAAAACAGTCTTTCACGCCTAAACCACATGAACACATATAACTGGGCATTTATATATCTGTACTCGACCTATATGTCGCTATGTTCAAGAGGTCAGAGCTAAGACTCCCGGTATTCCTTTATTGTCTGACCTACTTTCGATACAAAACAGCCTGTGAGTTTCAGATATAGGAGTGTTCATCTGTAACCACTGATCTAGTCGGTGCAGCCATTTTGGAGGAAATTCAGTAGTGGCTTGAAGATAAATTAAAACATGTAGTCACGATGTTTAAAGCAGCGCACACTATCAGAAAGCGTTAACAATCATACTTTAGTAACTTTTCATGTTATTTCCCACGCCTTATGGTACTATAACCATATGTGGCCACGTCATTTCCATATTTGGGATAGGATTTACACAGTTTTCTGCGACTACCCGCTGAACCTTGATCTACATGTACCAAACTTCAGTTCTGGATAGATGTGGGATGTTAGCTGTTAGCTGAGTGGACCAGATAATGTATTGACGGTAACCTTTAGTTTAAAACCAATGAGTCTCGGCCAGGGCCTTGATTATTTCATCTTTGGTAAGTGGTCTGAGATGTTACAATACTACTGATGGATTTGCACAACAATACTTCTGACTGGTTTTAACCACATTTACTAATACGACATGCGCAATGCCATCTTCGTGTAAAGAGGCCTTACTAGACTCCCCATTGTATAAGAACACACCCGTAATCAATTGGAGTACAAATAGATGACAGTAATAAACATCAGACGTACAATCTTTATATATCACACCTAGGTAAATGCGGTCTGATATAATACCTGTTACTTACCTGTGCTACTAGTACACAGACTGTTTGCGTTCTTATGGTTGCATGTGTTGTTCCTAGCTGGGATCGTGCCACAGTAAAATCGAACACCTTCCCTGGGGCTTTCATGTGACTTTCCAGCCAGAGTAACACTGCACACGCTCCAAATAAGGAATTACCTCACCTGACATCATTTCCCGTAAAACGGACATACTGTTCAAAGAAGGACATGGTAATGTTAAACTGGGTCAAAGTATGCGTTTCAGCCAAGAGTCATTGTGTGAGTGTATTGAGTAGGAATTCGGGGTTGTCAGACGTTGTGCGAATCAAGTGTCTACCATCAAAGTCCAATGAGGCCATGTTCACTTTGATATAGGCCTATTTACTCCAAAAGAGGAACAGTAATACTGAAATGACACAGCGATATTTGGTCTAGATTAGGGTGACAGTTCGACATTTTGCCGAGATTTCAACGAGACTGCAACGATATTCTGACGTGAATCTCGTGTAAATGTCTCGTCTGCGGCCGAGTCTCGCGTTATTGCTCGGATCTGGCTTCCCCGTTCATTTTTCTATCAAATCAAAGCTGAAACTAGGCCAAATCTCACACAGTGCTTTGATTCTAGACTTAAAGTGAAAGACAGCGAATGTTCAAAGTAATGTTTGCTAAAAAGGATTGACAATATTATATTTATTTCGGTTAAGTATTTTTCTAACACCTGAAACGCCAATGGAAATTGATATCTGACGGTGCTCCGTAGCCTAGCATGAAGCGTAGCTATTCTGTGTGAGCTGTGATGTAATTGTTCCAAGCGCGGAACACTCCTGTCACCGGACACTGTAGTTAGCTGCAAGCGGTGTGGATAAAACTTAAGTATGTATGTCAAATTATAACATGAAATGATAAAGAAACTTACTCCCGCCAAAACACAATGGTCTGGATATACTATGCAGTTTTCCTCACATATGAACTTGTTACATTTAAAACATATAACATTAAAACAGTGTGCTCTCCCTATGTTATTACATGTTACATTGACAGTCAACTCAGAACATATACGTAACACCTTATAGACAGCTGATGTCTCCTTGCTCTCTGACTGGCCAATCACTCTTAAGCTTAAAAGCATGGGCGCCTTTAGATCCCCAGTCTGGGAAGAGAGATAATTCATCAGCGAATTCATGCAAATTCAAACAGGTTTTTGCACTTAAGAGAGAACTTGGTAATCTTTTTAATGAACAGTGCCTCAGCCTTTAGCTGTCTTTATTTTGACTTTACAGAGTTGCCTATATTATTATTCTCGCCAGAATGTCACGCCTTATGCGCAACACAACTTGAGAAAAGGGATTTTAGATGGCAATGTGAGACTGCAGCAACATTCAGAAAACAAAGTAACATTCAGGTGAAATTATCGCGCCATGATTTCGTTTGCAATGCGAAGAATGTGGCGATGCAAAAGCAGATTTCGACAGAATCTTCACTATATGTCCTGTTGTAAACTTCATCTTGGCCGAACTTGGTTCGAAACTCGTGCTGTCTTGTGGGTCTTGTCAGAATGTTGCTTTTTTAAGACTGGAAGCAAAGTTAAAACAAGTTTTAAAACAATGTTTAAAACACAAATCCCTAAGCATCTAAGAATGTAAATGAAGTAAGAAATTAGGTACATGGAAGAGAAAGAATTAACAGTTTTCATTGATGATGGAAAGAGGCAAACTTTGACGATAAGCTTTGTTGCGCTTTGATTGCCACCGTTCATTTATCCAACATGGCCATCATACTGAAAACAATGAACATACAACCCCAAGCCCCAGGGCAATTTGGCTGTTTTAGAGGGTCTGGACAGTAGTTCAATTTTTACTTACACGAAATGTGTGTCCATTGATAAATTTACAACATTTAGTATCAGACGCCTTTAACATATCATATACAAGACTGTGTTTGCTTTAAAGCATGATGTCCATAACCTTACAAGTGGTCCATGCAATTACATTAATCTTGGATAGCGTATTAGACAGTACACTTTCAGCGTACAGTTTCTGTCCGGGAAGGCATTCATGAAATTTATCAGGATGTATGCTTAAGTTTTTTAAGTCATACTTACATGGAAGCCGATAGCGGCCATCCGTGTATACGTCCTTTTTGGTGATTATTTAAACCAGACAATAATGCGAATTTCGTCCTTCCGTATTTTTACCTCGTGCCTTTGTTTCGTCCTTTCGTTGTTCCGTCCTTTCGCATTATTTTCTGGTCTAAATAATTACTAGAAAGGACGAAAGCACGGATGGCCGCTATCGGCTTCCATATACTTGACATTTATTAGGGAACACACGGTGACAATAGAATGTGATGTAAATGACGGAGTAACAAACACACCGAGGATCATCCACAGGGACACAGTAGCCTACGAGCATAAGTATAGTACTATAATCTTTGTTCACGCAACGGTATTGAAACTCTGCCAATAAGATGTTAAGTTTATCTAACGTGAAGAATGTTGACTGAACGCGGTATTGGATAACACGTTTCAGTGTTAACGGAATGTCTCCTTCTTGAACATCACGCATGAAGTCAAATGTCAGTAACCTCGTCACGTGAAAATGACACAAATGGTACAACCTTCGATCTAGGACCATTCACATCATCCTCAGATAGCAAGCCAGGGTTTTGGTGAACTTGGTGATAATTACATACATGTACACAAGAAGTCCCTTGGACAAAATCTGATTCATAAAACAACCTGTTTATTGGCTCCTTTCAGGCTCTGAAGAATCCACTGTTGACAGAAAATCATTGTTACAAGCCTCCAATGTTTTAGCTGGTTGTAAGTTGTCGCCACTTTAGCAAAACCCCAAATTCCTTTCGGGGCACACATTAGACATAAATACATCCTAGGACTGGTTGAAATCTGTGCCCATAGTGTGAGTATAAATATGAGGCCATGGCTACGCATACACACACCTGAATTATCCACATTGCTGAACGGATGGTACGAGGTTTGCATGTCAGACATCCGTCCGTGCATGTAGAGGTAAAAGCTGGGTTGGTGCAACTTCGACATAACCCCCTAAACTCTATCTAGTGTGCTTTGTACTTGGCGTGGAAGGATTATTTTTTACACCTGAATGCGCACAACATAAAAGACTACAGTGGTAGACACAACAGTGTGGTGGTTGACAGAAGGTCACACGTTACTGGTCAGATGCGTCTTATGTCAGGGTTTTACTCAAGATATTCATGTAAAAGTAGAAACAAATAAGTGAAAAACAGCACACAGTGCATGTTAATAGACACCTCTGATCTATATTTATGTATTGGATTTTTGTTTTGCGCCATAAGCAAGACTATTTCACTTGCACGATGAGACCAGCAGTTTTGTTGGAAGGAAGCCGGTCAAAACTGCAGGTTGCTGGCAGATCTCACCTAAGAGCGGAGAGGAAGCCAACATAAGCTGGAATTGAACTCACAGTGAACTCACCGCATTGGTGAGAGGCTCTTGTGTGGGTCATTATGCTGCGTTAGCGCGCTAACACCTTTGATCACTGACGCCCCTCAGTGGTCTAGAATTAATCAAAATGCTGAGCTGTCATCAAATTTGATAAACCACGCAGAGGAGAAGGCCTCAAGGACTATGTTACATGTTAGCACTGAATTGCTGCATATACACATGGACTTTCATTTGATTTGTTGTTCTAGCTGTTGTTTGCCTCCTATTTTGCTATTGTACTAAGTTACATTCCGCTTCACACGCTTCTACATTTGAAATCAGAGCAGCCGTGTTCATTGCTAACAAGTCTTGCTGCTTTTCCGCGTGCCTTCCGCGTGCTAAAATAGAATAGTGCGTGCAACATTAGTGCTAAAATAGAATACATTTATTCTTATGCCATAAATTTATCAGGGCTGATATGTGTGCTTTGTAGAAGTAGAGCTTCGGGCGCCTTGTTCATCCGGAATGTGTCGTGGAAAGACATATTTATGCAACATGCGGTCAAAATTTAGATTCAAAATGTTTCTTTTACACAAGTAATGCCATTATTCAATTGTGTCTCATGCACGAACGCTTCTTTGATTTTGTAAAATCTAGGCTCCTATAAAGAACATAGGTTACAACGGGTATAAAACCTCTGTGTTAACACTGTCACAGAATAAAACCTGCCTTATCAGGAAACCCTTAATAGTATAGAGGCACACGAGGTAAGAGCACCAGGTAAGGCGCAAAATGTTACCTTCTGTCCACAAGCGCATTTTTTTTTTTGGTCATAATTCTTTTTACAAACGTCTGTCTCTCGCGTCGGTACTGAGGGCCTCAGTTCCTTGTACGGACTCGGTACCGCTCAAAATAGGGCTCTATACTGGCGATAGTACTGGAAGACAGAACTAAAGTAGGCCTACAATATATTGGAAACACGCATGTCGTGACAATAGTTTTGAAAACAAAATATTAAATCAACACAAAACCCGTAATATTATTCTGTCACATGACATGATCTTGTAACCGATTAACATACATGTAAATGCAGTAGAGCATTTAGTATGTACAATTTTCACATGAACACAATATGGTGAAAGAAAATATGCATGCACGCTTGCATTTATAGATGTACTCAAGTGTCAACCTACATATATAGGCCTAATATAGGCTATGGCGATGGCCTATGTAGTCAGCGATTTATATTTTACAAATAAAAGCTGTAGAAAAAGGCAGGAAATATTCACCAAATGTCACTGAATGCGGGCTTAAAAATAACCGAAAGTCTATGTTACTTACTTTCCCGCTTAATTCCCGATTGCTGTGGATATCGTCTGCTGAATATCAGGCACAGAAATAGGCATTCCCATGTGATCCAGATGAAAAGGGAGACTCTACAGGTCAGCACCAAATAGTTACTGACATTTTATTGGTATTTATTTTAAAAAACATATATGAGTTTTCATATATGAAAATATCCTACATAAATTTTTATCTTTAAAAGTTTGGTATTTTCTAACAATGCAATTAATTTTGATATATGTGATATGGCGATTGAGACTTTGTGACGTCATGTATATATAGCCCACGCTATTATGGGGCCGCTATCAGACCTCCGTGGGGTCTATCAGTCTGGCTGTTGGACGACGGAATTTCAAACATTGTACGCAATTTAAAGACTCCCTGTACAGTTCTATAGGCCTATATATATATGCTTTACCCGACTGCACAGCACAGCATAAGGCCATCGTCGGGTAGACGTCACGTGTTTTACGTATTGCGCGGGGAAGTTCACACAGCGGGCAAATGTGGGTCCTCGGTCGGAAAAATCTGGGATTGTAGCCACTGATACACCGATATATTTAACAGAGTACCGATGTCGGGCCGCCGTCGGAAAATTGTGCGACAGTTCTATAGGCCTATATATATATGCTTTACCCGACTGCACAGCACAGCATAAGGCCATCGTCGGGTAGACGTCACGTGTTTTACGTATTGCGCGGGGGGAGTTCACACAGCGGGCAAATGTGGGTCCTCGGTCGGAAAAATCTGGGATTGTAGCCACTGATACACCGATATATTTAACAGAGTACCGATGTCGGGCCGCCGTCGGAAAATTGTACGTTAGTCGACCATCGCCGATCAAACCCTGACGTCCGCCCAACATTTCGTGCTGGGTGGGTCGTGCGATATTTCGATGACACCAAGCCATCGTGCCATTGTTTTGTATCAATGTGACATTGCCAAGCGCCACTGTCCCATTGCCTAGACAATCGTGCCATTGCTTCGTGCAATTGTCTTCGCTTCATATCATCAAATCACATGCTTTTTAACAATAGAAACGTTACTGGTGTAGTATGACGTCTCATTTCTTGTTCTACTTTCTGCATGGCACTATGTTGTCAAACCACATGTTCAGGAAGAGGACAATAAAAGACACAACGTAGTGTTTCGGTCACAATAAAAATTTCCAGAGGATGGTGACACAAAACAATGACACGATGGTACGAAGCGATGGCATAAAGAATCGTGCCTTCGTTTTGTATCTTTTCATCGCTTTAGAACATGGTGTCATCTTGATGATATTGTCTTATCATTTCGTCGCGAATATCCTACTACCATGTCCTCACCATTGATAAATTATTTCTACTTTTTCAGACGACAAGAAGTTTAACTATGGAAAAGAAGGCACCACCATTTCTCTTGGAAAAATGGCCACAAGCGTTCTACTTTTTTGACAAAAACAAAGATGGTGTTATTACATTAGACGACGCTGCTGCCATGGGAGACTACATTGCCGGTAAAATCGGCTCTGGTGAGGCGGAAGGCTTTAGAATAAGGCAGACATGGGTCAAACATTACGAGCTGTTACAGCCTGACAAATATCATGATACCTTCATAGAAAGAAACAAAGAACTGTTCAAAAATGTTGAATATCAAAGAGAGGTGTGTAAAATGTTGGCAAATGATATCTTCGATGTGTTGGACTTGGGCCAAGGCGGTAAAATATCAATGGACGGATTGGCCATGTTTTACGGGGCACTGGGATTGACAGACAGCACTTTGGTTAAACCCGTTTTCAAACACCTGGATCAAGATGGCGATGGATTTATACAAAAAAAGGACCTGGCTGAAGATATAATTCGCCATTATGCCGACCCAGATTCGGTCACGGGACAAGCATGTTTTATTCCTCCTGTGATGACCCATTAAGGTTAACACAGAAAAACACTTTGCATGCAAAGGACATTTTTCGTGAAAACAATAAACGTGATATATAGACTGACAATTTTCCAGTGGGATGTAAGCCTATACAGAGACCAAAACGGCTATTGTCCAATTAATGTTACTTCACCATCTCGCCGTTTCTAGATCGAATATATGGATTGAAACCCACGTTCGGATGAACTCTATAGTTGATTTATATAATCATGTAATTTAAGGTGTATCTTGTATGCGAAATCTAAGTGTTGGACAGTCACTTTTAAATCCTGAACACGTCTGTGGCCAGGGACGAGGACGAATTCACGGTTCCCTGCAGGCTCGCTGTAAGGGCCCTATGGTATCAGATAAGTGAAAAGAAAACCGCAGTCCAAGTAAGAGTCCCATTCCAGGTTTGATTTATTTTTCCAAAGTTCGTTTACCTAAAAAAAGCCAGGAGTAAAACATACTTTATTGCTCTCCGTTAATACATAAAATTTTGACTCATGCAAGATAAAGGGTTAACATAATTCTCAACATAACTGTCTTAGAGCAATCTCGCAATTTTTGTCGCTCGGGTATTTAAAACAAAAATTAACCGTAACTTTTAGTCCACATTAATCACCTTCATCAAACAGTCCACAAAGTCTGGGTACATGCAGACCGATCATTGTGATCAAGGCCATG
Organism: Acanthopleura granulata; assembly: GCA_016165875.1. Lineage (NCBI taxonomy): Eukaryota > Metazoa > Mollusca > Polyplacophora > Chitonida > Chitonidae > Acanthopleura > Acanthopleura granulata. The sequence goes on from JABBOT010000001.1 coordinate 5,511,700, forward strand.
TGTACAGGTGTGAAGAGGAGAGCAGACCGATCATTGTGATCAAGGCCATGTGTCCAGGTGTGAAGAGGAGAGCAGACCGATCATTGTGATCAAGGCCATGTGTCCAGGTGTGAAGAGGAGAGCAGACCGATAATTGTGACCAAGGCCATGTGTACAGGTGTGAAGAGGAGAGCAGACCGATAATTGTGACCAAGGCCATGTGTACAGGTGTGAAGAGGAGAGCAGACCGATCATTGTGATCAAGGCCATGTGTACAGGTGTGAAGAGGAGAGCAGACCGATACTTGTGACCAAGCCCATTTGTACAGGTGTGAAGAGCAGAGCAGACCAATCATTGTAACCAAGCCAATTTGTACAGGTGTGAGGAGGAGAGCAGACCAATCATTGTGACCAAGCCAATTTGTACAGGTGTGAAGAGCAGAGCAGACCAATCATTGTGACCAAGCCAATTTGTACAGGAATGAAGAGGCGAGCAGACCGGTACTTGTGACTAAGGCCATGTGTATAGGTGTGAAGAGGAGGGCAGACCGATCACTGTGACCAACCCCATGTGTACAGATGTGAAGAGGAGAGCAGAACGATCATTGTGACCAAGGCCATGTGCACATGTGTGAAGAGGAGAGTCGACCTATCATTGTGATCAATTTATTTATTTATTTCGTTGGTGTTTTACGCCGTGCTCAAGAATATTTCACTTATACGATGGCGGCCAGCATTATGGTGGGAGAGACCGGAGGAAACCCACGACCATCCGCAGGTTGCTGGCAGACCTTCCCACGTACGGCCGGAGAGGAAGCCAGCATGAGCTGGTCTTGAACTCACAGCGACCGCATGGGTGGGAGGCTTCGGGCCATTGTGCTGCGATAGCGCGTTAACCGACTGAGCCATTGTGATCAAGGTCATGTGTACAGGTGCGAAGAGGAGAGCAGACCGATCATTGTGATCAAGGTCATGTGTACAGGTGCGAAGAGGAGAGCAGACCAATCATTGTGATCAAGGTCATGTGTACAGGCGTGAAGAGGAGAGCAGATCGATCATTGTGATCAAGGTCATGTGTACAGGTGTGAAGAGGAGAGCAGATCGATCATTGTGATCAAGGTCATGTGTACAGGTGTGAAGAGGAGAGCAGACCCATCATTGTGATCAAGGTCATGTGTACAGGCGTGAAGAGGAGAGCAGACCAATCATTGTGACCAAGCCAATTTGTACAGGTGTGAAGAGCAAAGCAGACCCATCATTGTGATCAACCCCATGTGTACAGGTGTGAAGAGGAGAGCAGACCCATCATTGTGATCAAGGTCATGTGTACAGGTGTGAAGAGGAGAGCAGACCAATCATTGTGACCAAACACATGTGTACAGGTGTGAAGAGCAGAGCAGACCGATAATTGTGACAAAACCCATGTGTACAGGTGTGAAGAACAGAGCAGACCTATCATTGTGACCAAGCCAATTTGTACAGGTGTGAGGAGGAGAGCAGACCGATCATTGTGATCAACCCCATGTGTACCGGTGTGAAGAGGAGAGCAGACCGATAATTGTGACCAAGGCCATGTGTACAGGTGTGAAGAGGAGAGCAGACCGATACTTGTGACCAAACCCATGTGTACCGGTGTGAAGAGGAGAGCAGACCGATAATTGTGACCAAGGCCATGTGTACAGATGTGAAGAGGAGAGCAGACCGATCATTGTGATCAAGGCCATGTGTACAGGTGTGAAGAGGAGAGCAGACCGATACTTGTGACCAAGCCCATTTGTACAGGTGTGAGGAGGAGAGCAGACCAATCATTGTGACCAAGCCAATTTGTACAGGTGTGAAGAGCAGAGCAGACCAATCATTGTGACCAAGCCAATTTGTACAGGAATGAAGAGGCGAGCAGACCGGTACTTGTGACTAAGGCCATGTGTATAGGTGTGAAGAGGAGGGCAGACCGATCACTGTGACCAACCCCATGTGTACAGATGTGAAGAGGAGAGCAGAACGATCATTGTGACCAAGGCCATGTGCACATGTGTGAAGAGGAGAGTCGACCTATCATTGTGATCAATTTATTTATTTATTTCGTTGGTGTTTTACGCCGTGCTCAAGAATATTTCACTTATACGATGGCGGCCAGCATTATGGTGGGAGAGACCGGAGGAAACCCACGACCATCCGCAGGTTGCTGGCAGACCTTCCCACGTACGGCCGGAGAGGAAGCCAGCATGAGCTGGTCTTGAACTCACAGCGACCGCATGGGTGGGAGGCTTCGGGCCATTGTGCTGCGATAGCGCGTTAACCGACTGAGCCATTGTGATCAAGGTCATGTGTACAGGTGCGAAGAGGAGAGCAGACCGATCATTGTGATCAAGGTCATGTGTACAGGTGCGAAGAGGAGAGCAGACCAATCATTGTGATCAAGGTCATGTGTACAGGCGTGAAGAGGAGAGCAGATCGATCATTGTGATCAAGGTCATGTGTACAGGTGTGAAGAGGAGAGCAGATCGATCATTGTGATCAAGGTCATGTGTACAGGTGTGAAGAGGAGAGCAGACCCATCATTGTGATCAAGGTCATGTGTACAGGCGTGAAGAGGAGAGCAGACCAATCATTGTGACCAAGCCAATTTGTACAGGTGTGAAGAGCAAAGCAGACCCATCATTGTGATCAACCCCATGTGTACAGGTGTGAAGAGGAGAGCAGACCCATCATTGTGATCAAGGTCATGTGTACAGGTGTGAAGAGGAGAGCAGACCAATCATTGTGACCAAACACATGTGTACAGGTGTGAAGAGCAGAGCAGACCGATAATTGTGACAAAACCCATGTGTACAGGTGTGAAGAACAGAGCAGACCTATCATTGTGACCAAGCCAATTTGTACAGGTGTGAGGAGGAGAGCAGACCGATCATTGTGATCAACCCCATGTGTACCGGTGTGAAGAGGAGAGCAGACCGATAATTGTGACCAAGGCCATGTGTACAGGTGTGAAGAGGAGAGCAGACCGATACTTGTGACCAAACCCATGAGGACAGGTGTGAAGAGGAGAGCAGACCGATACTTGTGACCAAACCCATGAGTACAGGTGTGAAGAGGAGAGCAAACCGATCACTGTGACCTAACCAATGCGTACAGGTGTGAAGAGCAGAGCAGATCGGTACTTGTGACAAAACCCATGTGTACAGGTGTGAAGAACAGAGCAGACCGATCACTGTGACAAAACCCATGAGTACAGGTGTAAAGAGGAGAGCAGACCGATCACTGTGACCTAACCCATGTGTACAGGAATGAAGAGGAGAGCAGACCGATACTTGTGACCAAGTCCATGTGTCCAGGTGTGAAGAGGAGAGCAGACCGATCATTGTGACCAACCCCATGTGTCCAGGTGTGAAGAGGATAGCAGATCGATCATTGTGTACAATCGGGAAGAGAATAGCAGTGATTTGGGTTGATGAAGTTTCACTGAACTCAGTGATTTGTGCTGGTCGAGTTTCACTGAGAGCGGTGATTTGGGTTGGTAGAGTTTCACTGAGCGCAGTTATTTGGGTTGATGAAGTTCACAGAGCGCAATCATTTGGATTAATAAAGTTTCACTTCGCACTATGATTTAGATTGATGATGGTTCACTGAGCGCAGTCACTTGGGTTTATGAACTCTGATTTGGCGCAGTGATTTGGGTTGATGAAGTTTCACTTGGCGCTGTAATTTAGTTTGATGAAGTGATTTCTTAGACTTTTTTATAAGATTAATCCGAATTAAGCTTGACAAGACTTACCATATCGATTTATATATTTCATATCCATGAATCAGAATCAGTGCATAACAAAGGTTTAATCCGCGTCATTTACTCATATTTATTACGTGACTTATTAGGGCCGTGTGGCTCTATTTCACCGACCAGTTGTGTAGGGTTGACAGGGTAGATGATAGCGGACAATAGGCCTATGTATGCTAATTACCGGTCAGGTGTGTACAGGTATGCGTCATTCTGACTATAAGCTGGGGACAAACAGACATTGGCCTTTATACTTATTTTGTTTATTTGATTGTTGCCTAACGTCATAATTGTTTCAGTATCATACATGAAGATAAGACCGGAGATATAGAATGGGAGTACATCTAGACAGTGCTGTATTATAAAGTTAACGTACAAGCAGTAGATAGGTCGCATACTTTGCCATACTTGGTACATGCTATGCTTTGAGAGATGTGCCTTCAGCTTCGGTATAATTTCCTTGATTGTGAAATATCTCTTGCTATTTTTGCCCATGGTCGGTCGGGGATTTTATTTTGGTGGAGAGTTTCCTTCTAGTGTTTCACACGTAACATACATCGCACTTGTGGACAAAATCGATCTGTACAACCATTGAAAGGCAGTAAACGCACTCCCTGGCTCTCCGGCGACTTGATTCCACTCCAGTTTGGGAAGGTGTGTACGCGTTTCAGAATAGCAGGGTGGAGTGACCGTGGCACGAATAGGCCATGTCCTTGACATACCAGACCATTCTTAACACAAATTTCATCTTTCAGGTGGTAGTATGGGTGAGCTTGGACAGGGACAAGAGATTTCCTGGTAGGACATCCATTTAGAATGGTGGACTTAACTTCAGTGTCAGTATCAGAGGGCAGTGTCTTGTCTGGTTGCCAGCTCAATTTCTTATAGAGTGGTGTCTGACACGGGTAGGTAGTCCTTCAATTGAGGTGCTGGATCCCGTCCTCAACAGCTGAAATATCCTCGATGTCGGAATGAGAGGTGTCTTCACATGTTGTAAGAAGGCACGGGAAAGCGTGTCAGCCAGAAACATTTCAAATCCTTTATTGTAGACAATTTTGAGTTTGTACCTTTGAAATGCAAGCGATATTCTTCGCAAACATTTGAGAGCAGAGAGCAGACCATTCCTTTGGATCGCTTCCACTGGTTTATGGTCCCCTCCTACGGTGATGTCACGACCATTAGTGTACTGAATAAATTTTGTACATGCAAATACAGTTGCCAAAAGTTCCTTCTCAGTTAGAGCATAACTGCGTTCTGTGCCTGTAAATGAGCGGCTAGCATATGCAACTGGTTGACCATTCTGTAACAGTGCTGCATCCAACCCAGTGTGTGAGGAATCACACTGAAGAGTTACTTCCTCTTGGCTGTTGAATTACTTGAGGACTGGAGTTTGAGTCACAGCTGCTTGAATGTCACTGAAGGCCTTCTCATGTTCCTCCAACCTTGTCATGTTCCTCCATTCACAACCTTTTTAGTTAGTTGTCGGGTTCACAGCTGTCAGATAGTCCTTTAAAACTTTGGACAAATAGTTAACTAGCCCAACAACTATGAGCACCTAATACATCAGTACGTTTCGGCGTCTGAAGAATTGCGTCGTTCTTCTTGGGTCTGGTTGAAGCCCTGAAGCGGTGAGAAAATGATCACTGAATGGAACTTCTTGCTGTTTCTTGAGTTCAAGTTTGTCACTGTTTAATTTGATGTTCTTCTCATAGCAGTGTTGGAGCAGCTGGCGGAATCTATCATCACGATTTACTTCCTCATCGACAGTTTTTCTTCCCCAGTGGTAAGTATATCATCAGCCACCATGAAAGTTCCTGAAGATCTTGAAATGCCTGATCTAGACGTCCCTGAAAAATTTCTGGAGCTGGGGAGACGCCAAAGGGAAGTCGTTCCCATATGGAGCTGGCGAGACGCCAAAGGGAAGTCGTTCCCATATGGAACTGGCGAGACGCCAAAGGGAAGTCGTTCCCATATGGAGCTGGGGAGACGCCAAAGGGAAGTCGTTCCCATATGGAGCTGGGGAGACGCCAAAGGGAAGTCGTTCCCATATGGAGCTGGCGAGACGCCAAAGGGAAGTCGTTCCCATATGGAGCTGGGGAGACGCCAAAGGCAAGTCGTTCCCATATGAATCGACCAAAGGGTGTCCAGAAAGTGATAAGCAGACTGGATTCTTCATTCACAGCGACAAGCCAGAAGCCATTTCGCACATCACATTTAGAGTAAGTCTTGGCTTTCGATAACTCCGGAAGAAGATTTTCAATTACAAGTAGAGGGTAGTGACGAATTTTTAATGCCACGTTAAGAGGTCTTGGGACAGTGCCGATCCGTTGCTTCCCATTGGGTTTACGGGCTAGTACCAAGCTTGATACTCAATGATACACGACCAGAGGTACAGAATCTTCAGAAATCACCACGAATCTCAAGCGATATTTAGTGGAGCTCTTCGAGTTTTTCACCTTCAGGTTTGTTGTTCCCAAAGACGCCATGTTTTTATACATTGCCAGCTTTATATAGAGCTATTTTCAATCCTGGCTTTTTTTGGTAGATGACACTTAGAAATTATGTTGCAGGTACCATTTGAATCCATTTGGAATGTTATCGGCTTGCCTTTCACTGTGAGGGTTGCCAGAATCGTATTGGCAGAGTCAGTAGAATTCACAGTTTCAACAGTTAGTACGTCCTCATCAGTCGATGAGTCACTGGAGGATTCAAACGAATATACCACATGTGCCCTGTGACTGGAAGTTGATTTTGTGCTTTACATTTGAAGGCAAGATGTGAGAGTTTACCACACTTTCCGCATTCCGTAAGCAGGACACTTTTTTGAGTCTGGTTCATGCTTAGTGTCACAGTGTTGCAGTTAAATTTCAAGAATCTAGATTTAGTTGACCGCGAGTGTTGAGTGTGTTTATGCTTTCTTGTGGATTTCATCTTTCCCGGCCACAGACTTAACTTGTGCTGAAGAAGTTTCTTGCGAGCGACACACTTCATCTGTTTAGGGTTGTTCCTGGAGAAGCTTCTCCCTCGCGCTGTTATCGGGCATTCCACAGGCAATGCGGTCACGGATAAGCTCGATCTGTAAATCGCAAGTTTCAGACAGACCTCGTAGTTGAGATGAGTAAGCCTCTATATTCTGGTCTTCATGTTGACACCAGTTATTGAAGATATAGCGTTCATATATCACATTGGTATCGCCCAGACAGTGATGAGCCATGAGGAGTTGAACGACATCCATTTTGTTTTTGTCTTCTGTGATAATAGGCAAGCCATTATATATGTCAACAGCATCAGGACCAATACTGGTTATGAAGGTAGCAATCCTCTACTTGTTATCTTGTTCTTGTAACCCAGTGGCAATTTCAAAAGAATCCCGAAGTCGTCTCCAACGTTTCCAGTTGACCGTAAGAATAGATTGCCATTAACTTACACTTTGGAGGTAGTGGTACGCTACTGCGCAGACCTGGGCGGCTCTTGAGTTTGCTGTGTAGTTTCCTCTTGATTATCAAACATTTTGATATTTCTTTTTCCAGTTGTAAAGGTCAGGTGGTTGTTCCAGTCTTCAGTAGGAAAGTATAACAAGATACAATGTATAGTCAGAGTGCTCCTTATAGTATAGTTTCTGGATACTACGTCAGCTCAGTATTGATTCGAAGCAGTTTCAATGTTTAATTGAACCTTCCAGGCTTCCGCAGAAAATTAACTGCCATCGTAGAATTTCCACACAGTGGGCAGGGGAAATTAAAATCTGCATCACATGTAGATTAAAATCATTCATTTCTATTGTATTTGAGTAACAGGAACGCTAAACAGTTATTTACAAAAGGAATCTTAAATTTGAGAACACGTGGTTTCTGCAGATGTGGGCCATATATTATAGATGAAAAACGGAGAATTATCCACCGTAGTTTCCTGTTCCTAGAGTGCACACTTTCAAGTTTTCTGGAGATCCGTTAAAGTTATCAGTGAGAGGTTCGAGCCCGGTACGACGCCGATAGGCGACAACAAAGTCAAAGTTACCCCAATTTTCAGACAAATCGTTCAAGCATAAGATGCAGTGCAGAAGATTTGAAGATGCAGTCTTGCAGACCAAGGCGTCTACAACGGTGACAACAACAACGTTACAGCCCACGCAGATCTAGTGATCAGGAGTGCCGGACGATTTCAAGTTTTTTTCAGAAGTCCATAGAGTATGCAGAGTTCATAGCCAGTGTACGTCGGCTGCAGATGGTCTTTTACACTTCTGACACAATGTTTCAGTATCATACATGACGATAAGACCGGACACATAGAATGAGAGTACATGTAGACAGTAGGACTAAGTATATTATAGATCAGTTCAACGTACAAGCAGTAGATAGGTGGCGTACATTACCATGCATACATATATCAAATATAACAATAATCAAGAATTATTTCTTTTTCAATTTGTCATGGATGAAGGAAGCCGCAGTGTCATGGTATGTATTTATCTATTTAATTGATGTTCTACGCCGTACACAAAAATATTTCACTTAAATGACGGCATCCAGCATTGTGGTGGGGGGAAACTACCATGGGTGGTTGGAAACTGGGCAGGCTCCAGGGAAACCCAGCAGCTTTGGACAATTATAGGTGATTCTCTATGTAAATGTTGCAGCTCACTTTGCATGAAATTTGTGGAAAACACAGACCAAGGATTAAAAGAAAGCGGGAAACATTTGTCGTTGGCAAGACAGGTTTGGACAACATGTCTTTTACACGTGACGTTTCCTAGAGAGGCTTGGTTCAAGGGAGATCACTCTAAATGACTAGTTGCAGAATAAGTGAGCTAGCTATGCGCAGTGGACAATCGACACCACAACCACTGTGTATCTCTGATCACACCGACAGTTGTTGAAAACTTTTTTCGCAGGCAGATCACGCTGTTCTGGAATGGTAATCTCTCACTATAAAAAAAATGGAAGGCCATACGGTTGAACTTCTATTTAAATTATTGGATTGGTGTTTTACGCCGCCCTCAAGAATATTTCACTTATACGACTGCGGCCGGCATTACGGCGGGAGGAAACCGTCAAGGTTTATCTTCTATAGAATCGTGCTAAAAATTTTGATCTTAACACTGGGCATTTTCAGACTGAGAGTTGGTCTATAAAAGTAATGTGTTTTGCACGCAGATATGTCTGAGAAATAGCATATAATAATAGATTAAAAAATAAGTTTAAAGACAAAATGCAAATATTTACTTCCTGTATAATACTAATTATCTCATTTTTTTCTCTCTTTCTGAGTTTTTTTTTCTTTTAATTTGACGCATGAAAAAAAACAGATTTCCTCTGCTTCATATGCCGTATATCATTTCTACATTCTTTCACATTTTTATTTTAACAAAATATTATAATACGATGCAAACCTATATCTGATTGAACCTCTTGCATCGGAAACAACATGAGCCGAAACAGCGACTGCTGGATTTGACCACGGGACAACAGTGATTCAGAGGCTGGTGGTTACAGAGAGCCAACGCTATAGTCACTGTGCCAGCGAGGACGTCCCCGTACAGACGTAACTCTATATCCACGGGTACATGTTTATACTGTTCAAACACAAGGTCCATATAATTGATGCTCGGATTATAATTGCCATAGAGCTGAGCAACGACGATAAAGCTTATCACATAACCCCGATATGCACGGGCCTGCGTAAAGACTGGGCATCGATATCAGTGTAAATTCCCTGTCCCAGTGTTATCTGAGATCAAACTACCAACACAACGGTGCTATATATATTAATTAAAGGCGTACTGGGTGGACCTGTGGTACATAGCTACATGTAGATCGTACCTGGGGTTTGTTGATCAAAGGTTAGACACCTGGACAATACATGGATGGTTATAAGCTGGTGTTCATTGATCAGTATGCGGTGTTCGCCTTGCACAATGCTAAATAAGACAAACTTTCATTTCATATTGTGATTCCCGGCATTTCTCAGCTTAACTTTGGAATGTGAAGCATGTTTACTCTCACATGTCCACTGCCAGTAAAGGTTTTATACTAGTCTCTATCCATGACCCAAGCTCCAGTTAACTGTGGGGTGGGGGAATGTAGTATAATAAACACTAACGTCAGATCGTTATTCTAAATCAAAGCGCAAACAAAGCAAAGCCATGGTCAAAGTCAAATACATTCACGGAATGTTTACTACACGGTATGAAAGTCTGAAATCTGTACAGGGCTATTTGTATTAGACAGTAAATTTTTTAATAAGTATTTACATATGTACTTCAAAATATGGACCAATGGATATTACACCCGTTCAAGCAAATATTACGCAAGGACTGATGCGAGAAGACATAGATAGTTGTATACGTGTTGTCCCGTACACATGACATGCATGCGTTTTCTGTACTGGCTCCCTTGCCCAATACATGCTTACGACTTGCTATAGTTTACATTACGACATCTGGATAAACAAAAGGAATAATGAACATACTTCTCGCTGCACTACAGTCTTTGGTATTTATATATATATCGCGCAGAAACATCGCTGTATATACCCAAATCATAATGCGTTGAATTACGTTGAATGACGTCAAATATATAACCTACGGGTTACTCATGCAACAACATGGAATTCACATTCTTTTTGAATAAAACATTTGGGCAATTTGTGATGAAAATAATCAACTGTAAATTATACACCTGCTTAGATTCTGAATACCAGTAGCCTTACATGTATAAAGTTATAAATGGGTGCCGGTAATTATATCTGATATGCGTGTCGAAAGGTTAAATTGTGATTACTACTGACCTATATCTGTCGTGACATGTTTCGGTTAAGATGGTTGCTTTGGCCAAGTGGCCTGACGATTTCTATTTACTTAAAACCGAGCTAAGTACATTTCCATGGTGAACCTCATTTTTAAATATGCTGGTCTCAAAGACTCCGAATGCGGCCAATGGTCATCACATGCACCGTTCATTAGCTTGGGTCTTCAAATTAGTCCTGTAAATGCGTGATAACATTACTGTGTATTGGCGAAAGCCTTCATCTATATGTAGGCCTACCGCACTATTCTAAACACACCTTTATCTTTAAACGATCCCGCCCTGGGATTTTCAGTGTGAGAGGATCAAACAATCAATAAAAGGTAGGCAAAATTAGGTGAGCCGCCGAGTTTTGTAGGTTACTTGTAGGCTACCCTTATTTTCTGAGTTTGTACGGATTGGGTGGTGTTCAGGGATTGGTCGCCATCAACGGAAAGTATAACGAACAGATCGTGTCGAAACCGACTTCATCTAAAATTTCTCGGAGGAGATCGTTCTCCGGTGACAAGAATGACGAGCATGGGCAGATATCAGTAGGGTCGAGGATCAGTCGCTCGCGCGCTGTCGCTATGCCAACAGTCCTGCGATAGTACCAGTCAGCTGTACCAACACCCAATCAATGAACTTTATATGTTTCTCAAGTACGTTTTGTGTCATCAGTAGAAAAGCATCCATTAGGCATTGAATCCGGCCTAAATCCGGTCAACATACATTATAGGGCAGGAGTAAACATGTGCGTTGCAAAGTCTACATGTATTACTTCCATAACGTGGGCTACCTGTAACAATTGTCTGGATGTCATTACGTGGCCATGAAACATCGCCCATACCGAGCACGTATATACAGAAATAAAATTGTTACGCTATACGACATCTAATGCAGAAATATGGTTTTACCATCGCTCTATTGATGTGGTAATTAGACAAGCTGACAAAACATAAATATCAATGCACACCAGTCCAGGTGGTTGTATGGGTCTATGGCGATAAGTGGAGTCGCATACCAGCACGTGTGTGGGGGATTTGAGGCCAACACCAAAATGATCACTATTTTCTACTAAACCGCCATATGACGTCAAACTGTTGACTTCTTTCCTTATTTGCTTCACACTACACATGTACCGAATAATACACTCTTTGTTAACATCTAAAAACTCATCTGAGCATTTTAGGGGCAATTTGGAAATATTAGTAGAAAATTTTAAAAAAAAACAAAAAAAAACAAAACAAAACAAACAACTGTTCTCTTTGAGACGAAGCGATTCCATGCTGTATCCGTTTTAAGTCTCTTACAAAAATAAATAACTCATGTAGTATTCTGAGGTTGTAGGTCAGTGGCTGAGATGTCATTTTGAGAGATTATACTGCTTAATCAGTATGCCTGCCGTGAGCAGCCAACCATCAAACTAACAGTAATTACAGCATATCATACGTTTACCTTCATCAACAAATAGACATCTAATTGCCATTCGAATACCTATATACGGTCAATATTTTCATGTCCGAAAACTGACAGTCCCAGGCGATGCCATTTATCAGAAAGTATAGGCTACCCTGACATAGGGAGAGGATTTATCATAGGCCTGTGTGAAAGTGTGTCTTCACAAACAGAATGCATCTCGACAGAGACACCAGGCATGTCCAGCATATTTTAGATACTAACTTACCAACTGGGGTCCAGATTTGTTGATAAATGAAAAATGTGCTTGAAGGCAAACACCTTTCCAATTATGGATAGTTGCATTAATCAAGGACATGCAAAGACTTTTGAAAGTCTTTTATTTATAAACAGTTATAAACATTCCGCAGTAGACACAGAGATTGTCCATAAAAATGTTAATTTTGATATATCTCTGGTCTATGTCACCCTTTTTATTTGTATAAATATGAACAACTTTTGAAGTTTATCCACGGATTATACATCATTAAAAGTAATGATAATGTTTTGCAGGCCAGCTATTGTATTTATGTTCCTGTTTCAGATGATTCACTGATAACTGCACGAACTGCATGTTGTTGGCATAGGACGTTATATGGATTACTGCATCGGATCTCAGTACGAAACTGCATGCATGGCTGTCGCTGTTTCATTACCGCATGTACAAGATGAAGCTTGCATATACAAATTCCTACAATCTCAAATTTGCTGGCTCACTGATAGTGAGAAGCACTATCTGGAGTCCGATTGGAATCCAGTCAGGGGCATGATGGTGAATTGCCTACCAAAAAGCCAAATTCTTATAGCTTTTGGCCTAGTCTGTTCTGGGACTGAGAAATGCCACACATACCTGATTTACGCTAGATTTTACTTGATGCAAGTTAATATGATATGATATACGCATGTCCGCATGCAATAAACCAAAATGTGCACTTCGTAGACGATACATGTTAATATGATATTACAAATTATCATGTGTATGAGAATAATAAAACGCCCAAAACTCTTTTCAGCTTTTCGATCTCAAAATATTTCTGTCACCTCGTGTGCATGTGACGCCAATCATCCATTTTAACCCATGCGTGCGTTTGTATGCAGATATCAGTCAGTTAACGTTGCAAAAGGGGCTATTAACAGAAATATATGACGAAAGGAAGGACTTCAAGGATTGTTTCCTCGTGCAGTATTGCGAGAGACGGAAGACCGACAGGGATCAAAGCAGGCGACAGGCGCATTTTAATGTATGTACCTGAACTATAGGCCAACGTTCATGATGTCCTTTCAGCTTTTATTTATGTAATTGCATCACAGACGCTTGGATTCGTAATACACCTCCTACTTGTTAATCTCAGTTTAACCGGCCCTATATGTTATTTAATGGTAAAGCTAAAGGCATCTTATTTACATGCAGCTGTTTTCAATCGGATTTTAAACATTTGTCCAGGTAGGCCTCATGTTTTGAGCGCTCCGTGTATTTTTAAATTTCAAGTATATGATTAATGTTAAATAAATTTGCACGCGAGATGCTGAGCGATCTATACGTCGGTGTATATACTCTTTAAGGGGATTCAATTTGAACGCCACATGTAGACACGTCCATCACAGACGTCAGCAGCAAATGCTTGCTCAAGTTTTGGCACTAGGCAGCAGTGGTTCAGCCGCATGCGTTTCGATCTGTACTTCTAAGATAGACCTTTACGCAGCTCCTTTATGTGTGCTATCCAGAAGTGACCGAAGCAGACACACCAAATATATTGCTCTACATCATTTATTGCTTTTCTGCTTACTTAGCTTTAAATATGCTGCTGAAGTATTTATGAACAAATATAGATTTTGCGGTAAAGGCGTCATCACTGTTTTCAGACTGAGCGCCAAAACTCAATCAGCGTCAAACACGGTATGTGCATGTATATCAATAATAGATCTAAAATCAACAGGACCATATTCATATCGCCCACGCCCACATACAGTCTGTGACCAATAAAACACCGAATCAATTAGGAGAGACTGGGATTATGAAAGGATATACATATAGTATATAAACCCCTTACGCCTGTAGTTCCTCAGACATTGTCGAGTGTAGGGCTTCACCAGCCCTATACAGTCCGTTTCTCTTAACTTATAGCCTAAATTCAATCCTCTGGTGATTTAAACAATACCCTAACGTTAAAGATGAATGAATGCATGCACACTTTGTAGTTTGTCTCTATAGTAGCTTTCGCTTCGACTTCACAAAGCGATTTTGTTTTACTTGAGAACTTCAATATGGTGCATGTTTTGCTCTAATTCTTGCTATATGTCTTAACGAAAGCGTTAATCATTTCTTAGTTCAAAATCGACTGGAAATCAACGCCTGAAATCTTACAGGATATGATGTATAAGTATCACTACCTCTTCGAGGTTAGTGTGTGCAATCGTGGGAAGAAAAATGTACGGAAGGGTGTTGGCGGTGGAGGGGGTCGACTTTAACTGGCGATGTTCACACCACTGATCAGTGAAAATCAAAGCAGAGCATAAACGTGTACCCTTGATCCGCAATATCATTACGTGTCGAATAAAAAAGATTTAATCAGATAAACTGTTTTTCCTTTCTTCTTTTCTGAAAACTTGTCGTTAATTGTCATGTGTCTATTCCTGCATTTGCAACAGTCACTCCTCTTGAACCCCTGTACATAGTTCTGGTTGCTCGCGTCAGAGCCATGCAGAAGGGCGTGGAACCTTCACAATCAGGTCTTTGTGATCGTGTACATGATGGAAGAGAAGAACGGGATCATATTATGTATGTGATAATCAGAATGTTTGTCTTCCACTTCAAGGCAGATTTTACGGTGCGACTAGGGTCATCTGGACAAAGAGTTTAAAATGAAGACTCGTTCTGTGGGGGCTTCACTCTTTCATCGTATTGTGTGTCGTAGTCTCCCAAATAAAAGCGCTATTGGATGCTCCAAAAGAGACGAGAGGCCGTTTCTATAGATGGTGAAAAATCCTCCCCATGTAGCGTTTTCATATAACCTTTCAAATTTAATCGAGTGTGTTTATGTCTTGAGTTGTGTTTTATTCCGAGTTCAAGATTAGGTCACTCACATGTACATGATCGTGGTGGGGTTTATGGATGGAGGTTTCCTGAAATTCCTCTCATCAAGCGCGAAAGTTTTGGCACAACTAGTGTTTCAAAGGCTTATTGAAAAGCCAACACGAGGGAATGCCCTAACATTACCACGCAATGGCCCGTTTGAAAGTTAAACTGCGTTCTCGGAAAACGGTATTTATTTGATTCCTGTTTAACGCCATACTCAAGGTTTTTTGCCTAGACCATTACGGTCAGTAGTATACGCTCAGGAACCGTAAAATCGCCGGAAGCAAACACGGGGTTTGGCAAGTTCATTACCAACTATCCCACATGTGACATACAGATGAGCACAGTATACTGGTGGATGACTTGTGGTCTTCAAAGAAGGTTAGAATGTTACACCACACACAGGGCCACGCGAGGTTCATTCACAGCTTATCAACGCTACAACTCACTTAGTGAGAACGATTTTGATATGTTGTGATTTGTCAGATGAGTTACACTTAAAAGCGGCTAACAACTTTTGGGTAAAGTCGCTTTGCGGAACTGGTTAGCCCTGATTACCCATTTGCCCAAGAAAATCTCAGTCAACTCAAAACAGTTTCTTCAATGGAAACCAAAGCCTGAAAATAAACTTCAGATTTATGAAGTACTCACAAGTGATATAATTTCCTTCAGTCTATATTTATATCATGTTTAAAATAACTGAATTCTCAACCTTTTCGCATATGAAAGAGCAAAATTCAATGCCACGTACGCACCTTTTCATTTGGTTTAGGGACAAAACTACATTGCTTGGGTTGGCTAATTTCAGGGCTTTACAAAAGTATATTTCTATCAGTTTAATACATGTAAGGAATAATGTTCGCAGAAAAGAAATAAGTCTCTAGCAAACATGCGAAATGGTTGAAGAATTACAGTACAGACTGGAATTTCGAGACTTTAAATCTCCATCCTTGCTGCAAACGTATACACCAACTGTCCCGGGAAGGACCGCTACAGGTATATAGTTCTTTGTAAGAGAAAGCATCACAACTTCCCTGGGTAAATCATGTTTTATTATACACATTGGCCAAATGTCTGTTTGCAATTAAATAACCATACAAACAATAAAACCAGACTAAACTCTGGGCCTCATTCAACAAGGCACAGATTTGACATTACACGCTAAAAACAAAACCCCAACCAAAATTTTAAATATTTCTCCAGAAAAACGGTCCAAGGAATCTGCATTTGCAGCTCGTGGAGAGTAAATAGGGTTTAGGGTGTAAAAATGTCCGTTTGACTGAATAACAAAATTTGTAATGTCTAAGCTTTCTGTTTCTATTCATCCACACCTTACAGTTAAAACAACAATAACTGCAGTGACATTTTTGCCCGAGATCGCCGCCTGCGTTTGTGTGGGCATCTCAGGAAGCTGTGGGCAAGGCATCAAAGTAAACAGTGTCAAATGTCAACGGTGTGGCTTGTCCTGCAGAACACGACAAGGTCAGTGGCTGTGTGAGAATACCTGGCTGCCTGGTCTATACCTGTATGGTCAGGAAACACGGACATACCTCTGAGAATTATGGAGGGGTCATCCTCTGATCTGCCAGTCTAACCTCATTTTTCTCTCTTCTCAAAGAATCATGAACTTACGTAATATGTCAAAACTACATCCATTAGCTTCTTCAATTGTCAGGAACAGTTAGAGCAGAATCCAGCAGCTTACATGTAAGAAAAAGTTGGCATGTATTCCTGGTGTTAAAAAATTTGTTATAAAGGTACGTTCTTTCAATCTGGCTGAAATTGCTAAATAGCACAAAAGATGTGTACAAATGTACTGACAGCAGATATAAATATATCTGTAAACAATATTACACTGTACATTGCAATACTCAACTTATAGAGATACAAAGTAATAACAGGTAAAAACTAACAGGAGAAATACTATTCCAAATCATTTGAGCACTTTAAGAACATTGTATTAACTGAACACAGAGTTAATTCTCCCAACAACTACTGGTCAAAAAACAGTTAAATTGCAATTCAGTTCTGCAAATAGACTTGCAGGGTTCACCAAGGCCTCACAAACCACAAAGAGCAAAACAACTTCAATTCCGTTACTCCTTACAACCATTTATGTTAGGCTCAATAACTTAGGCTCAAATCTTGATACATCTTTCACCAAGTCAGTCTTGACATATTTTAAATATAGACAATTGTTAAAATAAAATGAGCCAAAAATTAGACTTTCAACGCAAATATCAATTTCATACAAGTAGATGCATGTCCAAGATTTTCAACAATTGTTTCATTGATGCATATAGATACTGAGAAAAAGTTGGCAAAAACAGGTTTTCATAACACTGGATGTTGAAGCATGAATGTGTAGAGAGAATAGGAAACAAAACTCTACAGTAAATGGGAAAAACTTACTGGCGTTTAATGTTTCAGATTCCTGAACATGTGGACATGGCACAGCCAGATTCCTGAACATGTGGTCATGGCACAGCCACTGATTCCTGAACACGTGGACATGGCACATGGACATGGCAGAGCCACTGCGTATACTTGGTTAGGGATAAGAGAGCATGTATAAAAACCAGTTAGTACTTGACAGCTACTGGTCGGGTTCACATAAATGTACATGTATCTTACAGTTATACAAATATAACATGTTCAATAAATACACATGATCATTGTGGGATGGAGACAAATTGACAGAAGATATAATCGTGGTTTATAATTTTACATTCAGCAAAGGCCTTGCATAAAGAACAGATTCACAGTGAGATGGATAGGATACCATTTAAGTTTCATATTTCAATGCCTGCAGCTCACAGATACAGTGAAAAGGCTTGCCTTGAATATGAACTGCTGAAATTGGATCAAAAGGTTTGCATATCAAAGGTCCCATTCAACAGACTCTAATTATCTGAAGAGATATAGAACTTTAAGCCGAGATGTTACATCTACCAGTAGACTTTGCTTATAAAAAACTCTTCCATAAACTTACGAGAATTAAAGATAACCTGCTTTCGTTTGGAATTAGTGAATTATCCGAACAGCATAGTTTGGTTTCCATAAAAATTGTACGTATCTGATTAGACAGGGTTGTTTGGCATAAGGCATGTGTTTCAGAACATTAGAGTAGGAAACCAAAGACACAGAGGCATTACTCTGAATGCATCTGACTGCTTGTACCACACACTGTACCTTCAAATGCCTAACTAGATAAGAAAAAACATTTCACAGGCCTGGAAGTAAGCAGTAGGACAATGTCCTACAAGCTTTAGTATTGGCAGAGGCCAACTGTTTGATACCTGGAAGTAAGCAGTAGGACAATGTCTTACATGCTTTAGTATTGACAGAGGCCAACTGTTTGATACAGGGCAAAACTGACAGGTAAATAACCTGGTAACCTTTTTAATAATGAGGACAAATTGAAAGCTTTCCCATCATTTCAAACATTAGCTTAAAAATCATTTCCAGACTTGAAGCATCCCACATGTTGAACAGACTGATCTTAGGTTACAAAACATCAACACATATTCAAATTTTAAGAACAAAAATATGGTTCAGGTAATAGAATAGGCCTACATTGATGTTCACATCACGCTGGTTAGCTTTTATTGAAAACCAACAAAACCTGTGTTACCAAAGCAGGGTTAGTCTGGACCAATCCTGTATTTGTGTACACTGCTGTCACTGTCAATACCATAGCCAGGGTTACACTGACATCACACATCACTGGACTGATCTGTGCGCAAAAAAGACCCATTTGTTTCCTGCTAGGAACAAGAAAACTTCTTTGCAATTACAACTGTTCATGTGTAAAATGATATCACAATGTGGTATAATTATAAGTGTCCATCATTATTTATTAATTATTGAATATTACCATATGCCAATTGATTTACATTAATTCCTTTCACAACCATGTGTGTACCTTAAGATCAGCAAAAAATTTTACAGTGAACATGAATTTTCATACCAAGGATTTAGCCTAAGATTCAGTGACAGTGATGGTTCAGTACAGTGGCCTGATAATCTGGATTCTGGCTGAGTAAGGAACACTCTATGTATGTATATAAAAGGATGCACATGACATTTACAAAGCGTAAGAAATAAGAGAGCATTTCCTTTTCTCCAAACATTGGCATCACAATACCTAACTGCAATAAGAGTGGTATTTCCAAAGTATCAGTATTGCCAGGAGAAAATAACTCTGGTGCCAGGAGGGAGACATTCTGTTGCTCACAGTCTACACACGTGGTTTTGACTAACACAAATGGTGGGCTGGTGTGACTGAAAGTCGTTCACAAAACCACATCAATATTTTACAGGTCTGCTCTGATTATTTCCTCCACACTTGAACAGCTGGGATTGTGCAGGGACAAACACTGGCCTTGATTCATGCCAGGCAAATACTGAACAATCCCCATGTAAACTGCCAGGCTACAGCATCCACATTTGCTTTGTTAAAGTTGATAATCCATAAAGCTAAGGTCACTAGCTTCATTCCTACAGTGTGGTGTGCCCACCCTCTTTAAGAGCATCGGGAAGGGAAATGAATATTGGCATAATCAGCTTAGATGAAAGCCTGAACAGCAAGGTCAGAATCATAACTTTAACATGGGAATTATGGGATCTACATTTTAAAACTGTAACAACAAAAAATGGTTCCAGACTGCCCACCTGTCTCAGAATCTAAATTCTCTGTTCACCTGCTTCTACCTCATTAACATCACAACTGCCTAATTACAGAAATATCTTGCTACAGAAAATCTGTTTAATTCCTAAATTTGTATTGGAACTCAAAAATTATCATGTTCCATAGGAACCAGCTTACAATGCAAAATCTGACATCTTGGGGAACAGTAAAGGCAAGTGACAGGCTTCCACCATGTAAGGATAGCACCATAGGTTCACGGTGCAATTGAAGGCTTGGACAACTAACTGCACACATAGACACCCCTGAAAGAATCACCAACAGCTTCATTCTTGTCAGAATATCTCTCAAATCTGCCAAACTGATCAGTAAATAAATGCTAACATGCCAACATAGAACATCTTATTTATCATGATAGCAAACACTGGTCTGTTTGTGCTAAAATGTTTGCCTGCCTCTCTCACTTAATCAGTGTTTACATTGTGAACTCTGAGCACATGTTAAAGAGGAGTCGCACACAACAGAGACCCCAGATGGTAATATACCCGAACAAAGGTACCTCATACATGCACCTGTACAAAGTGTTGACATATGGATGGATAACATCAGGATGGAATCAACCGTTCTTAAAAATATTTACTTTTTATCTTAAAAGTCCAAGGTCTAAAAAAGGTCTAAAATCATACTGCAAATATGGATGTATAATATTTATTATTATAATTACAGATATATATTTGATATTCGAATATATTTATCAAATTAACCTTCTAGTTAGGTTATATGTACATGTAAGTGTATCTGTATAATATAGCCATGTACAGCACATACGCAAGTAATACACAAACACAGAGATTACACATATCATTCGAAAAGTTGACTTGCAGAATTTTTTTGAACAGTAGTGACCCATTACTAACACAATCATACACAGATGGGTTCATACATGTATACATAGATATATAGATATAAAATGAGAACCAAAAGTATTCCTGATTCTTCTGTATCACATTCTTCAATGATAAAAAAAAAGGCATTAATGGTCCTGCAGCAATTTGCGCACCTACATTGTATTGAAAGCTTGGCTAGACCATTGGATCCTGGGCAAGATAATATCCCATATATTTGAGCAAAGTGTTATTTTTACAAGGATTTAAAGCATGGATGATAAAAAATAGAAATTACAAGCATTTCCTGCTACATTTTTAAATCTCCTTTAAGTAACAGAAAACAAAGCTGTAAAATATCCAAATTAAGCCTAGTTGTCACATTTCTTCAGGTCTAACATGGGACATTTACTGCTTAAAGTGACACAGACAATGAAGCCATGGAGTCCATAGGAGGCCTCCTTGACTAAGTGCCTCCATCTGTGGAATGGTAAATGAATGTTCCACAGAACCACATCTGCACAAAATTGATCCCTTTAACACACATCATCAACGTCTTCCATGAAGACCATTTTTACCAGGTAGCAGAGTTTACCAAAGATGTGTCACAGCACCAGGGTGCGAGCAGGTTGTTAGCTAACAAGAAGGTTGCCTTTGTACACTGATCTAAAGTAGGCACTGGTAGGAGATTCTGACACAGTCCTCATTTAGTCACTTGATATTTTCGCTAAGGCTCCTAATCACTGTTTAGTGTTATGGAATGATGAAAGTAGTGTCACATACGTTTCAACGATTTTAGAATCCACACATAAAGGCTGGACAGCATACGATGCAAGGGTAGGTAGGATTTGGTCTTCTAGACCAGGCCGGTAATGGAATGCATCCAGTGTTACTTGTATCTTCTGGAAAATCGCCCATTACTTCTGGCAACTTCCAATGAAATTTCATCCCGTTAAAGAGCTGTGAGGGGTGGGGTGGGGGGGACTGTTTTTGGTCCTTATTAGACACATCATGTTTGCAGGGTGGGGTTGGGTGTGCAGGGGTGCAAGATTTCCTTGGTAATAAGCAGGTAATATATCCCACATACATCACACTGATGAAAATGACCATGGGATGAATACTAAATGAGCTTTGGTAGCCACTGTACAAGGTGTGCCTTTCAAAATACAATATAGAATACAAGCAAATGCAGTGCTTCCCGAGTGGTATTAGCTTGGACCGTGATACTTTCAAGGATGCTGTCTTAATCGTTGCTGTAGCTGTCACACTATATAGTTTATGGTTACCTGTACCTGTATGGCCAATCACAGTCTTTTGTCAACAATCTGTAGGTCTCATGTGCACAAACCTACTCTGCCATTGTAATACCAACCCCAAGTTTCAGATGAAATCACAGGTACATGTTGCCCCTTGATACTGAATTCACAGATGTATCTCTGCTGCACCTGTCAATGTGAATGCTGCCTACATCATCATTACACATGCAGCCTTGTCCATGGCAGTCTGGGAGAGAGAGGTACGCTCACAGCCACTCAAGAACTCTCTGGTTTTTAAGTACTGCACCACCACAAGCTTCAACAACAACGACATACTTTATGCCACTACACCAGAACATTAGTACATCATGACTCCATCCAAGTTTTTCTCTGCCGTCGAGGAATAACTGGGCAAGCGGAGGTTCACCCCCCCTAAAAAGACGAACAGAATGTTTATTGCAAAGGCTAGAGTGGCTCCCACTACCAGCCAGAATGAATAACCGGGCACTGTGTCTTTTGAGACCCACTCATTAGCAATATCTTCCTCCAAGAGAATGTTCACCTTGAGATCTTGGTAGTACAACACTGTATACAGGATCACACACAGTAAGGTGAAGAAGGCTGGAAAAGAAAAGATCACAACACCTGTTAACATTGTAATAACCCGCATTGCCTAACTGATTTTTATAAGTATATAGTACATAGTATATATTTATTTATTTGATGTATTTGATTGGTGTTTTACGCAGTACTCAAGAATATTTCACTTATACGACGGCAGCCAGCATTATGGACGGAGGAAACCGGGCCGAACCCGGGGGAAACCCACAACCATCCACAGGTTGCTGGAAGACCTTCCCACACATGGCCGGAGAGGAAGCCAGCATGAGCTGGGCTTGACCTCACAGCGACCGCACTGGTGAGAGGCTTTGGTCATTGCACTACGTTAGTGCGCTGTCTGACTGAGCCACGGAGGCCCTCTACAAAGTATATAGTTATATACTACCAGAACTGAGGCCTTCCATCATTTGTGACCTGGATTTGATTTCACTGTGCTTTACACCATACTCAAGGGTATTTCACTTAGACGAAGACGGTCAGCATTATGGTGAGAGGAAACAGGGCAGAGCCCAGGGGAAACCCACAACCAACTGCAGGCTGCTGGCAGACCTTCCTGCTTACGTCTTAACCTGGATCGGACGAAGCTGATATTTCATTATTTATCTAATTCACTGTAACTGTGGCAGCAGTGCAGAGATGTCAGCTACAATTCCTTAAAGACAGAACAACAGCAAATGATATATAATACAGCTTACTTGTCAGCTCTGTGTCCAGTACAATGTAGTCATGATCCCTGTGTATTTCAATACCACAGGTACAATGTCAGGCTTTCCAGCCATATGTGGAATTGACGGACATGTGCAGTCAAAGCCATCAGTGTAGAGAATTACACAATGAATCACAGAAAAAAAATTATCCACAAATAAACCCCAATGATTTTCTGCTTCTGCAAGACCATGAATATGTTCTATCCAAATATATTTCAGCACATTTAGACAGGTATGTGTTATAGTCTATTGTGCCATTTGCATAGAATCTGTGGCTAAAATCAGATTACAGTGATGTAACATCAATCAGGTAATCACTAACACTAAGCAACATGTACAAAAGTATAGGTATAACCCGGAGAATAGCTACATTGCTAGAAATGCCATAGAAATGGCTCAACAGGTATGACTCATGTATACATGTACTAATGCTAATTAATGCAACATTTTTAGATATTTACCCTGCCATGTATGAAAAATATCATTCTGCTTTTCCTATTTCATGTGGTGGCAAGTCATCTTTTGTTTTTCATTTTTTGCTGGCAAAATCAGATGCAAATGATCTGTTAATTGATATATGCATGTTCCCAAATATGCCTGAATGAACTCTCTTAATTCATTAAGCTGCAATGATTGTATGGGATTATGATTAATATTATTATTATACGTGTAAATCGGTACATCTAGAGTTATGCATCTGTACCAGGCTTCTTTCCTTGGGCAATGTCTCACTAAGTATGAAGACCAAAATCTTTAAGCTTACCTCAAGGTTTACATTGTCGTATTTTCCCGTGCTTAAAAATTATCACAAATAACTTTGAACATTGGAGTTATCTTCCAGCCTCTGTGTACTAAGCCTGATCAAGATAACAAATTAACTATTCAATATCTTGATGATTAAACACATAGAGTGAAATGGGTGATTAACATTTCAGTAATTATTCCCTCAAGAACTGATATGTTCTGAATGCCAATACTTCTGATCCAACTTCAGGCAATCTGGATATACAGACTTGAGACACAAAAAACATAATCAGGTCTCCTATCAAATTTCCATGCAACTTTGGTACACTTCTGCCAAATAATTTACAAAATAAGTTAATAAAATTTTCATAAGGCATTCTGAGTGGAGTTGCAAAATTGTGCCAAACACAATGACAGAAACACCAACGGGCACATACACAAAGTCAGCAGACATTTATACTATCCAATCTGACATGCCATATAACAAAAGGAAGCCCTGCCAGAAGTAGATTTAGACAAGACCAGTTGAAAAATTTTCAAGATATGTCAAAAGGAACAACCTGGAATATTGAGAAGCTGCTGATGTAGACAGACCAAATTATGTGGAACCAAGAAACCAAGTACCTAATCTCCATTAAGCAAGCAGTTTATATACAGTGAACGCAGGATTGTGAGGTTATGCACCATACTGAGCAAAACTATCACAGCACAACCACATAGTTCTGCTGTCACGTCTTGCTGTGTATTACCCTAAATGACAGAAAATTTCATCCACAACTAAGCACTGCACCACACAGTTCTGCTGTCATGTCTTGCTGAGACCATCACTAAGCACTGTACCACACAGTTCTGCTGTCATGTCTTGCTGAGACCATCACTAAGCACTGTACCACATAGTTCTGCTGTCTAAGACCTTGACTAAGTTGCTTATTTTCCTCATTCTGAAAGTTCTGCTGAATTTACAAAGTTGTTTTGAGGTTTGTTTGGAAGCTGAGATGACAACCGAGTAGAAAAAATGTAACATTCAGCACCAGAAATAATATTTATTTCACTTTTTTGGGTGGCAGAGGTGGGAGTATACAATAGCAGCTGACACAATGAAGGCCACTGGACTGTTCCAAAGATCAATGGTATTATATTATTCATTCAGCTTTTTCCATTCCAACAAAACTGGGCGAGTTATGTGATACTATGACAACCAGAAATTTACCTGCTGAACACTACTGTTATGGTCAATAAAACACATCTCTCCCCATGGTGACGAGTCTTTAACTGACTGCACCTACTATGTACATTATACCAGTGCTGTATACTTACCAGCTATAGCATTCCACACGTACAGTCCTACAGGGCCAGTTATGGTTTCAATGGGATGTGACAGGACATTGAAACACCCAAATCCAAATGCTATGAGACCCCAGGCGATGCCCAGGGCTGCCATGACGATTGTGGCCACCCACAAGCCATAATCAAACATACCATACGTCAGGGCATAATCTTTCACTGCAAAAGAAATTCATAAACTTTATCACAGATATGGTGTGAGTGTCTAAGATTATGAAGATATAAATTTTACTTCAAATATATTTTTGTTATTAAATTTTTTTAAATTAGAAATTTGTCCTGTTCTTATCAAATCAATTTAAGGAGGTTGTATTTTAACAAGGTGAATGGGTACAATACCCTGCTTTTGACCAGGTACTAAACATAAATGTTAACCTTTAACAGGAATACACCTGTATAAAATAATAGTAACATTATGCAGGTTAAGTCAAAGGTAAACAATAAGAATGCATTTTTGACATGTGTAGAAACATTTTGTGCATTTACATGTAATGTCCACAAATATTTCATTCCAAAACAAAGAAATTTAAATAAATGGATAAAGCATGCATCTAGATGATGAATTCTGATTATGTCAGTATATGTACATATTGTATGTGGTAATGTTTGCATTCTATGAGCAATTTATGTAAATACTTTAAGGGTAAATATGACAAGTGGGAATAATTTTCCTGTGTGTATATCCGGTGGATCTTTCTGATGACTAGTTAAAGTGGTCGTATTTGTTCTGGAGTCATGGATGTCAGGAATAAGAAACATGTAAATTTATACCGCAGCCCTAGTGATATAAAGCACTTACCTGGTGGAGTGTAACTTATGGTATACATTGTGTGTGATTTCTGACAAAACTCAAGCACTGGATTATTACTTGTGACTCGCAGCCTTACAATAAATATTAGGAAGTAATAAAAGCAGTTGTGTTCACATTAATTTAATGTTGTACTGTATGAACGGCTTGATTCCTCTCACCTGCATCTATTATCACAAAGCATCAGGAGATGTGTACATCAGCTTACCATAGGCTTTTTTTTGCACGTTTATAGGCATGGGTAAATGCAAATCATGAACTCTTGGTCAGTGATACCATGCTAACACATGGTGACATAATGGACAATATTACTGCGCTACTCTAGTATTCCCTACTTGTGTTGTCTAAAACATGTCTTTTTATGTTTCATAAAATCGTGATGAATCATATGCCACTATAAACATCAATGCCCGAATATTTATATGTCTGTTTATAGCACCATGTGCACTGCTCATACTTTATATGCGAGAGGGCTATTAAAAGTAACAGTGCCAGTTCTCTGACATTAAACACACCACACATCTACTCACATAAACTACAAAGCCAGAAAACTGAAAATGTTAGCTATTCCATGTGGCCTACAGCAATTATAGACCAGTTTGGCATGTTTAGTGCCTTTTTTTTCATCTTTGTGAATGACACACGCTTTAGTACAATCTGTTAATGGTGTGATTGTTTTTTAGGTACTTTCTATTTGTGAGAGCTCATCCAACTGCCAGTGGACAATAATGAAAGAGACTGTAGGACATTAATTAGACTGGGTGAGGTCAGAAATATCTTAATCTGGGCTTGTGAACAGATACATGTAGGTAGAGACAGGTATGGTTGTGTTAGACGACAGGTAAGCCTGTACTGCTACCTGCACTCTAGTGTATGGTCAGTAACAAGGCTCAAGGAATTAGGTACATGTAGGTATAT
The DNA here is from genome assembly GCA_016165875.1 of Acanthopleura granulata. Classification (NCBI taxonomy): domain Eukaryota; kingdom Metazoa; phylum Mollusca; class Polyplacophora; order Chitonida; family Chitonidae; genus Acanthopleura; species Acanthopleura granulata. The sequence goes on from JABBOT010000001.1 coordinate 5,538,699, forward strand.
GGCTAGGTGGGCATGTACTGCTGCAGTATAATGCAAATACACATTAACAGTATTATGACTCTGCCACTGAATGCAAACTTTTTTTAAAAATATAACTGCACGTATATGCTAAAAATGTGATAATACAAGTACGTGTAACTGAAATACAATGCTTTCAAAATTTCACTTTTCTGTTTAAATTCAAACATGTACACTGCATTACTTAAATGTTGGTTTGAATGAAGAAATCATTTGCAATCAAATGCTGATATATCCATAAGGTGCACTTCACATAACACCATAGGTCATGGATGACGTTTAAACTTAAGTAACTTAATTCATTTCTACTTTACCTGTAGCTGTGCATGTTTCCATATGTGTAGACGTGTATTTTCATTTACAAAAAACGTAATTCATTCATGTCATCAATTAAAACTAAATATTTAAATTTCACATACTGCTTATTATTGACACATACATTTGTTTTTTTTTTAAGTCCTAATTTCTTTAACAGCAATATGGCTCTTATCAATGTGTTAACTGAATGTCAACCAGCTAGGAGCACATGTTCCTTTTAATTCTAAAAACCTTGGAGGAATTTCACAGTTTCAGCAGACTGATGTAAAACAACTACATGGCAATAAATCTGTGCTAAGACAGGTTACATTGTTACACCTTAAGGGCGCACTGATTTCATATATACATGTACCATATTAATTGTAACTTTAGTTTACTGGTTGGTAGATACCGTTTAACCTATTACTGTTTCATTAATGTTATAACTTAAGATAAATGCCACAAAAACTTCATAGGGAGTTCTCCTGAGGAGTTCACTGAATTTAAAATACTAACATCCACAAACACACATCAAAATCTTGGTCAGGGTTAGAAAGCTTATCACAGGTACACGCCCACTTGTGTGCAGGTCGGGGTTTATATCACACCTGCCATACTAGTGATCTGTACTGACTGGGCTGTAAGGGAGGCACACGTTCATGCCTGTTGTCATTAGACTTTGTGGCTTTGATCGACCAGCTTCACAGGGTGAGGCCTATACAATCACAAGCTGTGAGAATGCATGGGCCCCAACAGGCCAGGAAAATGAAACCATCCTGTTCTGCCTAAATCAAAGGCTACACAAACAGGTACATTTGTTATATGACCTTTTCATATCAAATTTAGGAAGAATTTGCTTTCAATATGCCAAAATTTCAAGCTTACACCTAAATACATGACTTCATGCTTTGCACAAGAACATTATAAAAACTGAACAAATCATTTGTAGGTTAACATAAAAGCTAAAGAACAAATTAGATGTGGTTACATGTTCACTTTTGACACTCTTGCTGATTTGGCAGAATACACATATCAGGTTTGTAAGGTTGCTGGTGAGGTGTGCTGGCTGCCTTTAGCTCTGCCCAGTTCTCTGCACGCAACAACATGTCAGCCATTATACAAGCGAAACCTTCACAAGACTCACAAAAAACACCAATTTTGCACTAGAATGGCCAAATACCCTACGACCCGAACACTTCATGGATACATCACATTTGACAGAAACACAATTTTGGTCTCTTACAACACTAAATAATTAAATGAGGTGTATACATGTACCTGTGAACACGTTGGCATTATATGTGTCATGTTGTCTCAAATTTATTGGATGCTCATGTACTGTTGGATACATGTAGGTTTTATGCAATGCTCACAAATATACAGGCAGTTGTGTGAATACACAAAAACGCAAGAACTTTGAAGTTTTTAATTCTAGTTTGAACATTTCACAACCGTGGTTGCATACTGGACGTGGACAGTTACCTGACTTGTTGGGGACTCTGGGGTGGCCAGGTAAGTCTAGGGTAACATGTGGACCTATTTGTATGGCTGTGTTTACCTTAACAGGGCTCAGGTCCTGTAACAGGTGTCATTACATTCTCACAATTCCTGTGCACCTGTCAAATTCAGCCCTGTCTGTTTTTCTGCATTGTGCACCCAAATCAAGACTTTAATTATGCCAATAATTGCAGTGACACTTCAATATTTATTTGATTGTTGTTGACAGTTCAATAACAATGTGTTTTATTAGTAGCAATTACACAAAAATTCAAGGCGTTGAAAAGGCCAAAAGTTAACATCTGGTTTCAAATTACAAAACATTTAAAAACTCTGCACAGGTTGAAGTGATTAAGAAAAATGCACTCATGTATGTACAATGATTCATCCCTGTCTGCTTGTAAAACATACCTCAGCACAAACATAAAAAAAAAAAAAAAAAATTGAAACTTTGAAAAATGTAATATTTCTTTTCTCCACTTCTTCATCAACTTGTCAAATTCTGTTAAAAACATCAAAAAGTCAGTCTTACACTTTTGTGGGCAGGGGTGGGGCAAAAATGAGCCTGTATATGTTTTCTTACACTGGCTTCATGAGGCGTGTATATTTTAATTTCTTTTTTGAAACAGTCCTTTTATTCAAACTCGTGATAATTAACTAATCTCCTGATGCTTTGAAAGGAAGAATAAACAGACTCAGTCTTGTAGATCCTCTTTATTCCTTGATTTTCTGTGGACACGAACTGAAGACAATCTAGGCTCACTAGTTCTTTGTCTCTGTGAATGACGTCATCATGATGATGTGCAGGAGACACCGGCTGCATGTGTTAATATGTTAATACATGTATATGTATGCTAGGATGCATACGGATCTACCGCTTAATTTAGCCTATCAATGAGGCCTATGGAAATTTCTGTACAGATGTCACTGAATATGTAAATAGTGGTGCAAATAATAGCCCAATTATGTATGTTAAGAATGTGTTCACAAGTGCGACCGTATGCGTGCAAAATGAATGCTGCTTGTTTCTCATTTTAACCTGGCCATTTGTTAAATTTTCATTTTAAAATACACCGTGAATCTAAGTGTGTTTTGAACAGGGGAACTGTCATGTTTCTCCTTTGTCCAGTTCAGTTTAAAAGTGCACACTTGAAACACTGACGACAACACCAAAAGCATATCACTTCTAGCCATACATCTGGAAAGCATAGCTAATCATGCATATTTAGTGTAGAAAGCTCTAATTTGACTGTCTAATTTTGTATAAGTGATTGTAGATAAAGCGGTGTATATATGTAGGCAATATTGAGGAAGATCGATAAATGAAAAGTAATACGTCAGTTACAATAAGAACAGAATTATGAAGACTTAAGGTAGAATGGAAGAGGAAAAACCTGTTATGTTTTTGCCAATGGCATCCAAAATGTAGTCCTGCAATTTTTGCTGCCGTCCCTCAGTGGAAGGCTCCCCAGACCAGATGCAATGACCAAAACTGGCGTTACAAACAGCTGGAGTTAAGGCAGGGTGCAGAAGAAAAACAAACAAAATATAAACAAAATGGAAAGGCATGCATTAAATAAGCCATATAGCAGTTTCGAGTTGCGCATAATTGTGCATGAGCAAAACGCTTCATACTGTAGACAAACAAAAGCATATGGCCATTCATGTCTATCTCTTAATATTATAGACTTCGGCAACAGCCCAGTGTAGGGCTCAATTCTAATTTTTTTTTTCTGTGTTTTTCAACTTGAAACAGCTCTAGAGCCCATGCGTAGTCTAAAATGTCACACAGACACCTAAAATGCACGAAATGGGCTGAATTCTGTGTGATTGGCTGATTGGTTACAATGCCTTCAACACAGCCACCAATGTCTGTTTATCTACCAGTGAAGAAAGTCTGATCATGCGTAGCTGAAACAGCTATCTGGCTTATTACTACAACATCTAACTCATGAAGTTAAACAAGAACAGGTAAACCAAAAACGTAAGGAAGAAATTGGTTACCCAATTTCGTTTGTTGGCAACTCAAGTTCAAATTGAAGTGAGCATGCACAGGATAACAAGACACAAAAACCATGTGGTTGAATAATACACAACCTGTGATGCTTGTACTTGAATTGTCTGCGATAGAGAAGATTTTCAACACAACAAAAAAGCAGATTACTATAGATTAAGTGCAAGCAAAGTCAAATAAATTCAACAGAAAATCTAAATCATGAGTCTAAATCATAAGGAAAGAGGCTAAGTACCGAAACCATGAAGTGTACATCCAAGTGCCATCCAGTTGACAGAATAAGGAGATTTAGATGCTGACAAGTATGGTGGTCACACAGGGAAAAATGAACACAACTTCCTGCTGTGCATGAAATCTCATGTACAGTCTTATTTGAATACTTAACATGCAAGTGTTTGCCAAATAAAGACCAACTGCGAGGCAAATGTAAAGAAATAATTGGTATATATCATTTGTGATTAAATTTTGGACATCAGACAAAATGCAGTTCATAACTGCATGTACATGTCAGAAAATGATCCTGAGCATTTTACTGGGAGAAGAAACAAGTAATAAGACCTTCACTTGTTTACGTAAAGCATATTTTACAAAATGCTGAATTTTTTCTATGGCATGTAGCTCAGGTAAATTGTATTCACCAGACTGGTATCTGAATGATGTCCAAATCCTGGAGAGCACTTGGATCTAGGAATTACATGTATTACCAACCTCAGAGTCTGAATAAAGTAAGATGCCCATCATTTGTTGGTCACATTCATTAGTGGTGACATGTAACATCAACCAGAGGACCCAAACAAGGGCAATGATTGAAAAAGACAAATTCTGAAACTTGATACTGTCCACTTTTTCAGACCCTTCTGTTGGTCACTACACTGAGCACAATACTCATTAATATACACATGTACAAGACCACCAGGACATCCTTAATCAGTTGTTTGTTGGGCGTAACACGACTCTAGAAGAAATAGGATCAGCAGGTAGGTATACTCTTTATTATTTTTATTCTGGCTCTTGAAAAAGATAAGGATTTTACAAAAAATTAACATGAAGAGAAAAAATAAAAGAAAACCTTTTACCACAATGCCAATAAAATCTTTTGAGTACGGTCCTTCTTTGAAGGGTTGCTCAGGTTAGGCCCAACAGATATTTTTAAGGAGGCCTCAGCCATGGCTTTACATTTCCAAACTGTTAACAAAGGGAACAGGGTGCCATATTTTTAGCACTTATTTGGATCCAATGTACATGTGTGTATTACTATAAAAGCAAGAAAACAATACTGACCGTGCATAGTAATATATGAGTATACAACTACACTGCAGTGTACATCTACAGCTGAAGATACTGCATGCTCAACATGACAAGAGATATACATAAGGGTAAAGATAACATATATTAGGAGAGATAATAATGATTATAAAATAAATAATAAGCAGCCGCTCAGGCCACAAGTACATGCGAGTACCTGGGCTGAAAATGTTGGACATATTACACCGTATAGATCATTGAGCATTTCATCTTAAAATTTCCTTTTTCGCAAATTCTGGCAGTATCAAGAAAATCTAAATTTTTGCATGAAGATTTTTTCAGTGTCATAATATATCAATGATAAAAAGTCTCATGGATGCACTCGAGGATAAAACACATAAATCTTGAAGCCAAATGTCCACTATTTTTCGCAGCAGCTGCAGCAGCATGCGCTCAGTTATCGCCTAAAAACACCTACACTGCCATGCTAGCTGTAATATATGTGTGAGAAGGTAACTGTATAGCTATATATTGGATTAAACGCACGAGCAAATGAGGGTAATTAAATAAATATGTATGCATATAATATATAAATCAGCATCATTACACTGCATGCACTCGCAGCATTACTAAGGGCAAGTCACTGTACTTTCACAAGGCAGTACGTGTAAATGTTTGCACACGGAAGTGTCTGTGTATACCTTGAAACATGCATGTATGATGCTATTAGGCTGTATACCTGTGTATGTTGCAGGTGTAACATTTTGCAGATTATGATGCTATTAGGCTGTATACCTGTGTATGTTGCAGGTGTAACATTTTGCACATTATGGTGCATGTGCTAGGGCAAGGCCATCTGGAAATATCTTGAACCATGGCAGTGCATTTTACAAGCTTCATAGATATATAATGAAATAATACACACTTCAAAAAAGAAATGTTTAGACTCGATAATTCTGCAACATAAAACCATGTTTGTATAGGTGTACATATATGTAGGCCTATGCTGAAAAAGAGGATTTTGTGATCTGATACCTAACACTGAAAGTAAGCTGTCAAATACAAAGTTTATTCATCTAACTGGTATTTTATAACACACTCTGGAATATTTCATACAAGGCTGCACGTTTGCCCTACAGAACAAGGGGCACCAGCCCTGAGTGTAAGGGGAGAAAATCCTCTAGACTGTTTCAGATACCTGACTAATTTACATGAGGATACAAAACCGCAGTCAAATCAGAAAAAAAGCTTGCGTCTGCACTGAGGGGTCTTTGACCCCAGGTCCATTGAGGGCCCCGTCTTCTGAGCATGAAGATAAGGCCACAAAGCTCCAGAGCGCTCAGGCATGTACTGTACATCTAGGCATATACATACGTATACACATATTACCAATGTTGCAGGCAAATGTCAATCATATCAATTATGATCGATTTTAATGCAGAGACCTTGAGATTGTCACAACCAATTTGCGCAGGCTGAAAATGTCAAAAACATTTAGATCATGATTGCAAGGCTGAGGTGACATACCTGAATACCCATATATCAATGCAGGCATAATATGTATCAGATGCAATGCTGCTCAATGCTTTATATGGTGTCATGACATGTACCATCATGAGCAAGCATGTAAAGTTGTACAATGTATAATCTAGTATCAAATTATTTCCTTTATCTGAAATAGAGCAGACATAAACATGTACACATGTGTGTGTGTACACAATATAACAAAGTGTAACTATAGGTATATATCTGTAATTCATTTCACTTGAGTGAACATCAAAAGAGATAAAACCCTTTCTTCTTGTTTTCAAATCATAGCAACCAGTTACTTATGCCTTGATACATTTATTCCCAAAATAACAGAATGTTTACGTGATGAAATGCTCAAACTATATTGATAACATCACAATAAACTGATTGAGATCAGACATAAATATGATGTTCAGTTTGACCTACACTTGTGAGACAAAATAATAAGAAAAAATAACAAATCTATTAAATAATGATAAGAAATAATATTAAACATTACTGGGTTTAGGACAAGTCTGAAATGTATTCCTGAAGTACATGTATTAAGTTATCTCCAAGGCAGAAAGGAATGCCTTACAAAAGCAGAAAATTGAAGTAATTTTAGTAGAAATTGGGGATAAAAATTGTTACACATATAAACACTGACAGCGCTGCAGACAAGGAAGAACACGTTCAACAAAAATACATTTGTTTCCTTAATTCATTCCAGTTTAAAGCAGAAATACGGCTGCATTTTACATACTCGTATTATCTGCTTATATGGCACAAAGATATCTCCCTTGTCACAGTTCAGAGTTCAGAGAAGAACTGCCTGGTGTTATCATGAATCACGCCTCCACACACTGCTTGAGCAGACCGCTCCGTGACCATGGTGACCGGTGTTCCCACCCATGCCCCACTGCGGACTTGGGAACGTGACTCCTCAATCTAAGCAAATATCTACAGTAGAACTGTCAATGTTATGGCCGGATTCACGATAAAATTACATTAATAGAAACGGTGTTTAACAGTGAAGGGTTGAAAATTCTATGGATCAAATTTCACAAAAATTCAATGCACACTGTATCTCACAATCATCTTGAGTATGTTTCAACACCAATCCATCAATCATTCGACATACTTAAGCTGGTCTTGACTGACACCACCAACATTGTCCTCAACAATGCCGTGACGTGACACTACTTTTGTAGATTCTATTTTCATCTTCATTACAGGACTAATGAAATGTCTTATATTTATTAACAGAACCACCATAAGACATTCATCAAAACTATGAGAAAGAACAGATGTATGAAGGGCACTTAGGGAATACACATAGGTACATGGTTGCCATGATGATTTCCGCTTGAAAATATTCTCATGACAGAAATGACTGGAATGCCCCAAACCAGCATGCTGCATGTGTGTGCTCTAGACTTAGTATATGTTTTCATAATATACTCGCTGTGGATGCCAACGTTAAACCTACATTATCCCTTCTGCCGAGGAGACGGCTACTTCAAAACGTACGAGCAGCCTTGAAACCAACAAGCAGGATATCAACAGGTCAACGTGGATGAGACGCAGGCCTATCAAGCCCGCTGCCCAATGGGCAACACTAACCGTTGAGCAGCCGGCAAGCCGTTTGAAAATCCCCTATCCATTGTTGACAATTCTTATAAACAAGGCACACAAAAATGCTAAGGAAATCGAAATCTGGCATGCTTGTCTTGTTTACCTATGCACAATGTGTGTCTTTACTCGACAACTTGCCTAAGCAAAAGCACATTATCATGCATGAAATTTTCCAATGAATGAAATGAAATAATTATAAATTTAGAGTAATCAATATCAAAAACTGCTAAAACATTCCCGGGAGAGTTGCACCCTACATTTACCTCAATGTGCATGAATTTCTTCTGGTGGATTCAATCTCTCCACCTTAAACTGTCATAACTCCATGCTTCTGACGATCGGCCTATTCTAATAAAAAAAAGGGCAGAGCTCATTGTGTAATTACATGATGAGAAAAAAAGCTACAATGGTCGTGAGTTTGACTTCATGTGTGTGCACGTCACTGCATCATGTGCTACCTGCGAGTCTACAGGTGAGGGGAATACCTGTACATCTAACTGCTGATAGCCTGCCTCATAGTTAACATTCCTTACAGCATTAATAGGGTCCTGACACTTCTGATGTGTGCTGGGGCCTACCCTCAAGTCTGCACACTTAGTGGAATCATAATCAAACCTGATCAAGTGGCTGAGGTAGTAGATACCCTCCAAATCTGCTCATCTATGTCCTGTGTCAAATGTACCCAACACAGAATGTCCCTATCAAAACTGACCATGTTAACAGGTAAATCAATTCTGCAAACAGCGGCCAGATGTGAATCCCTGGACCCTCTATCCATTGTCAACAAATGGCCGAGCTGTAAAACCACAGTCATAGGTGGGAAATCACAGCAAACTCTGGCCACTGTCTTTTGGGAAAACTGAAAACAGGCCATGGAAGCATGCTTTATGTTGTTAAAAGACAGCTTGGTTTGAAACTAGGTCAAAGTTTCAGCAATAAGTCATGCATAATAAATGTTGACTGTTAACAGAAATATTTGCTCATGCTAATATTATATCAGTTAGCCTCAACATACCTGTGTATACACATACACACACTGTAGACTGCTGTTGTGTACCTCCAGTTATTTTAGGACCCCTTAGCAAGCCTTGATGCTGCCGCACAGGAACGAAGTCACTGTGTTCTCAAGTTTTAGAGAATGCCACATTGTAATCAAACATATTCTCAAGAAATTGCAATTCAATTACATGATCCTCACTGAGGGTGAATCACTTACCAACTTACATCTATAACAATGCATGTTTAGGTAATAGAGGGAGTTGGCGAAAAGAGACTCAGTTGTGAAACTGTTAAAACATAGAAAACCAAATCTTTCATAACTCGTGAAACTGAGCATGATAACATTCAACTGATCCGTTTGTTAAAAGGCTATGTTTTATCTGTTCTGTTAAATTTTCAATGATATTTTCCACCTATTTACACTGTGACTTCAATATACCTGTCCAAAACATGCCAGACACTGTATTAAGTTTGATATTCTTCAACTCACAATCCATAGCCACATGTATTTACATACACAATAATACACAACATTATAACTGTTGCATTGGCTGGGAAAATAAATGTCCACTGATGGCTTGGCCTAAATGACCCACTACAGAATCATCACAGCTGACAATGATTACAAATTTTAACTGAGGTGAACAGGTTTAGGATACCAGACTACAAATGTTTTGATACAATCCACATGACAAACACTGCAATTACTTATCCTAAAGATTTTCCACAATGACTTAAATGCAACTGGTGTTTACCTATTAATAATACGCAAGACTGAAATCAGAAATCTTATCGAGGAGCTAGAATGTCATTAAATGTCTGTTTATTTCGCATAACCCTACCTTTCGACCAAAATGAGCAAAATATTTTGACTGAGGCCTTCTCCAAGCAATAAAATATCTTTTTATTTTATCAGTTCTAATGCAAACTTGCATGTATAATGAATGCAAAATTTATTGAAAAACAAATTAATTCTTCCAACTTATCTAACCTAATTTTCTCTTTTTTTAAAAATAGGTTTGGGTTATTTAAAACAAACATTATATTAAGGGTGCACCTACTAACAAAGACATTTGCTCGCTCTGAAAAACACATGGTAAGTACAGTTCACAAAACTATAAATAAATAAATAAATAAGATAAAATGTACAACAGGAGACTCCACAGCCACACATATACATATATCCAATACAGGTCTAATCAAGGGAACAATGTTGTGTGGGGGTAAAAGTTACCAGTAACTATTAACTATACTAATCAGTTAGATACATTTTACAATAATATGTATCTGTTATTAACCACTGACTGATCATTGTTGTTTGGTCAACCATAATTAGAGATTTGTTGCCTATGTGTTGTTACTACTCATAGTTACAGTTTCTGGCTTTGCCTTGTAAGCACATCAATATGTAACTGAAATCGGATACCCACAGGGTTTGCACATTTGCCAGTCAGCCATGAAATAGACTCATTAAGAATCTAGAGGCATGTTCTGTCTGAAGGCTGTTTAACAGTGATGCTTTCAGAGGCAAGCAATTACAAAAATCTCATAAAGAGAAACATATCAACAATGAGCTCTGGGCCATATATCTACTTTCCTCTCGCCACACTTTACACAGAAAATTCAAATGATTAAAAAGGTACATCTTTTTCTCTTTTTTCAAAACTCACATGTTATACTCTCAAACAAAGATCTATTCTAAGGCATAACGTTGTTTCAGGTGTAAAAAGCAAACATATATGTAACACTGAAAATCAAATGCATACAGATCATAATCATTTACAAATGGACAAAAAACAAATCATACTTATAAACATGTAACATTTTCAACTTGTTTAATCAGTACTCAACATGAATTTCAGTGTGTAAACATTGGTGTAGATATGAAATTGCTTATGTTTTGACAAAAAATTATGGACAAGCTGATATACAAATAATAAGTGATGAATTGGCTATTTCCAATGAAGCATTCAGATTGCTTTACCTGATTACCTATTACCAGTAGTAGATTATACATTGATAAATGCTGACCTGGCTGTGCACTGGTGTGGTTCAGTGATTTTTAACTGTACCTGAATATAGAAACCTCGCAAATATGATCGATCAACCGATCAGTGTACATGCTAGTGATGCAGATTAAGAACATTAACTCTCACTGTTTAAGGCAGCTGGGCAGGTAAACATTCAGTGTAAAGTTACAGCTCTCTACAGGCGAAATGACCTGTCCAGCTGACCTGAAGATTTCTATATGTATGTGGAATTTGACGGAAAACGCAATGAAAACAAAAATACCAGAGCAGCACTTGAACATAACAGATATATGCTAAAATATCTACGACAGATTAAGTTAAAAAAAATAAAATGATAAACAAAAAATTACACATTAAATCTTAAAGTTTTAAATGAACTTGACACTGAACAAGGTGAATGGGCATTTCAGGAGTCTCGAAAGTTCAAGCAGGCTTAGGCTAGATAAGATGGGGGATCTCACAACCTAACACAACTGAAAGGCGTGATTTTATAGTAGTTACTAAAGCCTCTCTAGAACTGAAAGACCCAACAATGCAAGATGTATATTCAATATACCAATCTTCTTAAAAACATATGCATTTTAAACTAGTTAGTTCCAAGAGCCCCAACCTTCTCTTATCCAACCCTTTGTGATCCAATGAATGAGACTCCTGACATGCTAATTCGGCTTGTTCACTCTATATGCAAATGAATGCCTAAATTTTGTTGCTGAATAATGAAGACATGGATGGTTCAGAACAAAGCAACAAGATCACTGCAGTTTTTATTTCTTATTGCTCGTAGTTCACCTTAATAAAGAATAAGTTCAACTTATCGAGCAGATAAAATTCCTTGAATAGATCTCAAACTTGATGTTAATACTTCAACAAGATAGTACACTTAGATCCCAACAGGTCGCTATCGCTGACAATAAATGAACAAATGAACAAAATCTGCAACCTACTACTAAAAATATTGACCGAGTGTGATGTATGTTTATTTTTGTAAATTACATTAATCATTATGGCAAGGTCAGACAAACATGGTCCTTCGTCCCATCAAATGCTTCCATCTGTGACAGTGTCACATGTAAGAGCTATTAACAGATTTATGGCCCTGATGTCTCCAAATCCCTCTGTTATATACAATCATTTCACTCTGATCTGTGCCGTGCGTCGCGATTCACATATCCTCTTGCATTCAGGCTCCTCCTTATTAGAATGGGACGTCAAAAATCTGACAAATATAGAGCTGCTTGTCACAGCTAGACAGCACTGTATGTGCTTTTGATCACTCGACCATATTAAAATGCTCCAAAGAAGTTCCTGATGACTGCGTCTAAACAATATACAAATATCTCAAGTGTGGAGACCAGCATAATTGTTACTGCACCTTTACCCATCGGTCTCCATCTATATGGAGTGTAGTACAAAAGGCATGATCACCATGATAAATATAAGAACTATCAAATAAAGAAACAAACACACACTGCCTCTGATACAACTAGCTCTGCTTGATATATGGTAGGCATTGTACTGACTTTTCACAACAGTCTGCAAGGAAAGAATAAGAGATTACTGCTGCATAAGAGATTTGGGGAGTACATGGAACTGTAAGAGAACAGATGACAATACATAAACTACACCATGCATGATCAAAGGCGATCTTGGCAAAGACGAATCATACATACCCCATATTTCCTTTAGTCTTGCGCCTAAGTAATTCAAATTTTGATTCCCATGAAACAGACCAAAGTTTACTGAACCGGTCTTTGTTTCATTTTTGAGTTCGTCCTTAAATTCTAAAGTAGGTTGTGACACCACCCAGTAGTCTGTTGCCAGAGCTGCTGTGATCAACCCGATGCCGATCACACAGCCGGCTAACGTTAATCCGATGAAAACCTTCTTTGTTTTCGCCATGCCGGTGTCTTTCAAGCTACATCAAAATGGTTAAAACCCCTTCACTGGTCGGCTTTTTTAGTTGAGCACCTTTGAAATCACGGTTCTTTGAACATGCCGCATGAGTTAGTGCTGTAAGGCACACCCTCCGATCTGTCCAGGTAAGTCCACAGGTCGTCGGCGGTAATGACGGAAGCAGGTGAGAATTCCGGAAGAATACAACAGCCAATAATATTCCTTCATATTAGGCACTCGTACATTGACTTATGGAGCACTAGACTGTAATATTACGAATGGCAGCAAGGTACGAGAACTATTAAATTTTAACCTTGTTCTATAAACCTGTTCCGGGTGGAAAGGGTTAAGAAGCAAAAGCACATAAAGATGAGTTTTTATGGGTGAAATTAAACACTGTTAATTAACCATATCCAATGAACGTTTTAAGCTAAAAACATATTAAATGCCACGCCTATCCATCTATTACAGAAAAGAATATCATAACAAGGCTGTTCCCTGGGAATGGAGTATATGTGAAAAATGGCGGCCTCCAGTAAGTACAGTGGGGAAACATTTATAATCTAGGTCTCTCCAAGGCCATATATTCTTTCAGAACTGTGGAGAAATTTTGATTCATTATCTAAATTTTCAACACACCAAGATATGCTGTGAACGGTCAATTTGTCTAAATGCTTGAAGGAAAAATCGTTCTTCGCAGTCATAGTGATGCTATTCTATATCATTTGAACAACAAAACATGCATCAAATCAGCTGAGTGATTTTAGTCCGAGACCATGTTCTAAGGGTGGCTTATATACACAGATACGCGGGGACCGCTGGCCACCCACAGCCCGAGGGCTATGTGGACCCGATATCGGTATAAAGCTTGTAAGGAGCTACCTTTTCATTCAAATCCTCCCTGAAACCTGAAATTTGCGAGCATTTAGCTACAATCGTTACTTAGCGTTACAGCACTATTCTCATTTATATTTCATCCCGAGTCGAAAATACGGTCAGCTGGCACATGCTGCCATGTTTTTTAAATCTGTGTCAACGAGGCATGCATGCTCAACATAGGTTTACCTTTCTGTTATATATCTTGAAATTTACATCCATACTAAACAAATCTAGGGTTTCAATCAGTTTGCATAAAGGTCAACCATGGATTCGCATGCGTGTAGGCTAGGGCAGGTTGTGAATAATGCATGTGAGCTGAAGTCAGAAATGTGAATTATCTTTTAGTTACTGGTCGTAAAGGCTATAGAATATGAGAAAATTTGGGAGAAAAACAGGGAATGCCTTGGTGAAAATAGTTTATCTCAGTTTTACTCAGTTCAGGCATATCTTGGTTCATTGTTGCACGGATTTTTGTTGCTCAGAGTTTATCCGCACTCGGCTATTTTTAAATACAACTATTTTTCGCCTGATTCGCAGAAAGTGAATGACTTTCTGACTCAAATGTACTCTACTCAGTTGGCAACTGGTGAGTTGTATAGAGAAGTGTGACACCTGCTTTTGTTTGTCACTTGGTCATTGTGAAATGCAGATGCCTCAATGAACTGATGTCTCACTAGCACGTGACAGCACTCAATGAATAAACACAGTGAGGTATTTTAAACATCTGACACATCATCTCAACGCTGACTCCATCAGTTTCTCTTAAAACCTGTGACTTGAATGTCCAACTCCAACATCCTTGACACTCAGGTTCTCATCACCATGGCTCACCATGGCTCACCATGACATAACTGAGATACAGACGATGTGGCCTTAAGCCATAATGATTCATTCATCATGGTTGTCAGACTTACCTCCTTAATATAGGTGAATCACACTTGATTGCTCCTTGTTTCTGCCTTGTTTGGAGCTCAGAACCAAGAGGTTAGAACAAAGGAAAAAAGGACTCGTCAGCCCATGGACAGAATAATGTGACTGGGTGGGGTGTCATATCTGGAGTCTTTGGCATGATGTTCCAGTGGCCACAGCAGTTTGGTGACATGGACTCACCCTGCCACAAGAAGTTACATTATATACATTCTAAGGACTCCTCATTGTCATAGGACTGAAAATATTTTAAGTATGACATAAAACTCCAAGCATACATCCATACATACCCACTTGATTCCTTGTTTGCTACTGCAGCCTGCACATCATTTTACCCCTCCCCTGCATCAGAACACATTGCTTTATCTTTTGCTCGAAATTGTCACAACAGATGCCATAATAACAAAATCTGTAGGAATGATAAAAGGGAGAAAGTTTCATAGGCCTTATTTAAGTATGTTGACCTGTAAGTTGAGAAATACTTGAATACATCATAGTCATAGCTCTTCAGCCTGTGATCAGAGACCCCTATTTTCACATAAATTTTGACAAATGACAGCCTGACCAAACATTCCAGATTATAACTGGTCAAATAGCTGTTCTGACATTGCAGTGGTAATCGTATCAGTTATCATTTCACAGAAGAAAGCATCCTGGCCATGGTTTTACCATTTTTCTATATGGGCTGTCATTTCATCACTGTGTAGTGATTTCTTTAACTGATACAAATGGACTAAGCCTTAGAAATGAAAATGTTAAATACTCTAGACCCTGAAATCTAGATTGCAGCCAACCTTTTCTTGGTTATGTTTGAGGGATTGATATGACTTTTAATTGAATTTTAATAGATAGACCCATTATTGAATTTTCAGCGATTCCTAACATTTACCCACCTAAACTTAAATGATTTTACTGGTATGAAAAAATCTTCATAGTCAATTCTTCAAGGTGCCCGTGGAATGAAACTAGATAGAAATCTGCTTTCAGGGCTCTTTTTTCTACTCTAGCAACTGTATTAAAATGTTCTCTCCTCAAAATGATTTTGCAATCATGACATGATAAGTTCACTCAAAATAAGAAACCATTTGATTTGAACAAAATCATGAGATTTCATTGCACTCTAACAGCTGGAGTGTAGCATCAAGTGTTGCGTGATTACTTGGCTAGGTCACATCACAATCCATTTAGATTCAGATGAGAAATATCAATTATCCCAATTCCTCAACTATTTCAGATATGAAAGAGCATCTTTCAGTGCAATTTGTGTACACTTGTAATTTGATTTTGGAGATGTTGGTTGGATTGACCAGTTTTAGGACTTCAGAAAAAGTATAATTTCATCAGTCATCGTAGAAAATGTATTTGTAATATGGTAGAATAAATGCCTTACACACATTTGAAAAGGTTGCAGTAGGAACAGGGGCCTCATTGGCTGAGAGGGTTAGTGCGCCAGCATGGTGTTTTGGCCCAATGCCTCTCACCAATGCAGTCGCTGTGAGTTCAAGTCCAGCTGATGCTGGCTTCCTCTCCAGCCATCCATGGGAAGGTCCGTGAGCAACATACTGATGATCGTAGGTACCCCCCAGGCTCTGCCCGGTTTTGTCCCACCATAATGTTTGTTATTGTTGTATAACACCAATTATTGAAATAAATGCAATCTTAACACCCAATGACGTCTACAGTTTGATGATTTTAACTTCAAGTGATTGAGAATAACATGTTCCTTCTTTCCAGAGTTGAAATTAAAACAGGGTCCACTGGATGTATGGTCGGTACGAGAAAGACTCTCACTGGCCAGCTCAGTTTTACGAAATGGAGATCAAAACTGGTAAATATAAGAACAACAAGAAACATCATAATGTAAATAACCTGAATCTCTATGTCACACATTTTGGCAGATTCTTGGTCTTCTGTTGATCTTAGAAATGTGTTAGGCGTTTTTTTTTTAAAGATAGTGTGATATCCGACTGAAAAAAAGTGTAAGTTTCAGATCCAGAAGTAATGTTTTGTGACATATTTGCCTCTAAAAATGCATTTGTTGGGAGGGATTACAGTTCATTTACTATGTGAGAAAATAACAAGAATTACATTTGTTGGATGATAATAAAAATAGATGATTAACCATAAACTTATTACACATGATGGTTAAATAGTAACCTATGTGCTGCCGTACCAGTCACACTAATAAGATGACTCTATCTGTACAGGGTCTCAGTCAGCCGTGCAATCAAACCGTTTGGAGAAAGTGACAGGCCACCTGATTGGTTTTCACAGAAGGTGAATCCTTGTACATACCTGTATAGGAATTTTATTACGATGACTTTAATGTTAAAATGTGAGAACTTCTGTGAGCGTGTATATCATCAGAGGTTTATAGGAATGCATGTTTTTAACACGTCATTTTGTATATTCATTTAAAGATATGAATAATCTGGGAATTGTGCATTTGGGTTTTATTATATTTGTGGACAGGTCTTCCCATTGCTTTAACTATTTGTTAATTTAAATACTGATTTTATGTGAAAAAACCTATGAATCTCATAAACTTTGACGCACTTTTATGAGATTAACTAGCCAGAAAAGTTTTTTTTTTTGCAGAATTGTGCATTGCAGTACTCAGAACTTTTGGAGAAAGTCGAAACACCTAAGTGAGTGTTTGTGCTACCACTACCAGTAAACTTGCAAGGGAAAATAATTTTAGAGGGGAAAGGATGGGGGGGGGGAGGGGTCATATCTTTGTTTCTACGGAAAATGTTTTTTTTTTCATCTAAGTTAATATTTTGAAAGTGTAAAAGTAATTGTATACTAAAGCTTTAATTGTAAAATCTTCCTTTTTTTCTTGCTACATTTCGGTGAAAAATCAGTTGTCTAATCGTCATGAAGCAGCTGTGGCAAAATTATTGTGCATGCTATAGATCTTGCATTAATAAGCCTACACTGAATTACCTCCCTTGCCAGGTGCCACCTGACATAAGGTAACGCTGGGTTAGTGTTTGAAGCATGGAACTACGATAAGTGGGAACTAGTTTGATAGCCTGAATGACACATGTGATCTGTAGGTTATTTCATGGCTGCAATAACCTCTGTACGCGTCAAGGGCACATTTTTCACTGAAGATGGTTTAAAAATATTTCTGTGAAGTTAACTCTTTGGTGGCCGAGAAGAAAAAGAAACAAGCTGACTGGTAGGATTCTCTGCAGTCGATAAGAGTTCTTCTCCCTTCTCCACTCAATTCACAGACCAAAATTATGGAAATCCTCATCGTGAAGCCTTCTTCAGAAAACCCTGACCTAGTTCTACATCCTTAGACGACAGTTAGGGAATCCTGTGGAAAAATTTAGTGATTTAGAGCAAAATATAAACTCATGCAAGGAAATCATCCAATTTTTCCATAAATTTCATTCTTTGTGAACCAGATTCACAAATGTATTGCCAAGTGATCTTATATTAACTTATATGTGTCCCAGCTGACCACAGAGCCCTAGAACAAATGCACCACTGATATAGTAGAGTGACTTCAATTATATGCCACTATAATTTAGTGGCAGCCTGATGACGACTGGGGTTATGATCTTGGGCATATAGTTTACTGTATGTGTGGTTTCATGTTTGACAGACGGAAGCGCGGTGACAGGGGTGAGATAGAGACACCAGGAAACCAGATCATCAGAAAACTGACCATAGAGAGAATTGAGGAGCTCAAGAAAATGGTCTTAGAGGAGCAGCAGAAGTACAAGTACGGAATTCAAGTTATTGTTTACCGACAATAATTTATCAGCCCTAGGTGACATGCTCAAAATGCAAAGAAATTCTTATGTAGGCCCTGGAAAGCACATTGGTGAACTTCTTCCTATGCTTCATTTTAAACAACACATGATTGTGAGCATGAGGTGTTTGGTTGTTCAAAGTATGTATTGTTGGAACTCTTTCTTTAGTTATTAAGACAGTCTGCCCTCCTTTTTATATGATTTATTTTCTTTCTATGTAGGAAATTAAAGAAGGAAGTCGAGATGATTAAGACTGGGCAGTGGGATGACAAACTTCCTGAAGTCTGGGCCAACATGCAAGCGTAAGTTTTATTTGAGTCAGCACTCCACCCAAATTTCTAGTTTTATATGAGTTTAAGTTTTCCATGAGTTATAGCTCCACCATAAGTTCTAGTTTTTATAAGAGTTTTAGCTTTGCATGGTTATCATTTTGCCGTAAGTTCTAGTTTTTATAAGAGTTTCAGCTTTGCATGGTTATCATTTTGCCATAAGTTCTAGCTTTTATACGTGTTTTGAGTTTTACATGAGTTATTCCACCGTGAGTTTTAGTGTTTTATATGAGATAGATGACTGGGACAAGTTTCACACATGTGGAGAACAGCACCTGTATAGATGACTGGGACAAGTTTCATACATGTGGAGAACAGCACCTGTATAGATGACTGGGACAAGTTTCACACATGTGAAGAACAGCACGCATATAGATGACTGGGACAATTTTCATACATGTGAAGAACAGCACGCATATAGATGACTGGGACAATTTTCATACATGTGAAGAACAGCATGCGTATAGATGACTGGGACAATTTTCATACATGTGAAGAACAGCACACATATAGATGACTGGGACAAGTTTCACACGTGAAGAACAGCACGCGTATAGATGACTGGGACACATTTCACACATGTGAAGAACAGCACGCGTATAGATGACTGGAACAAGTTTCACACGTGAAGAACAGCACACATATAGATGATTGGGACAAGTTTCATACATGTGAAGAACAGCACGCGTAAAGATGATTGGGACAAGTTTCATACATTTGAAGAACAGCACGCGTATAGATGACTGGGACACATTTCACACATGTGAAGAACAGCACGCGTATAGATGACAGGGACACATTTCACACATGTGAAGAACAGCACGCGTATAGATGACTGGAACAAGTTTCACACGTGAAGAACAGCACACATATAGATGATTGGGACAAGTTTCATACATGTGAAGAACAGCACGCGTATAGATGACTGGGACACATTTCACACATGTGAAGAACAGCACACATATAGATGACTGGGACAAGTTTCATACATGTGAAGAACAGCACCTGTACAGATGACAGGGACAAGTTTCACACATGTGAAGAACAGCACGCATATAGATGACTGTGACAAGTTTCACACATGTGAAGAACAGCACGCATATAGATGACTGGGACAAGTTTCACACATGTGAAGAACAGCACACATATAGATGACAGGGACAAGTTTCACACGTGAAGAGCAGCACGTTAGTAGGTGACTGGGACAAGTTTCACACATGTGAAGAGCAGCACAGGTGTAGATGACTGAGACAAGTTTCGTACATGTGCCTGTACTTCCTTTGTTCACAGAGAGAAAGCTGCAGCAGCGGAAGTGAAGAGAGCTGCTACGCCAAAAAAGTCTGAGACAGTTATATCATCCAGTGATGCCAGCCAAGGTAAAATTGTGAAGTAATTTCTTGCTACTCGACAATATTTGCCAAATCAGAGGTAACTCAGTATTAAGTTTTTGGTTGCTGCAGTTATTTTTCCCCCAGAATAGTGCATTCTGGCTGGGATGTTCCTAACCCTACAACAGGTTCACATTATCCTCAGAGGTTCTGCATGCCATGGCTTTGATATTTAGATCGTTTACTGGTTAATGATCCTGTTAATGGTTTGATGACATGACTTTATGATAATGAAATAAGATTGTAACATCTTGTAACATCTCCCAGACTTTGGTGATGGTTGCTGAGCATTTCTATATAAATGGTAAATTATTGGAATAACTCATGGAAACTGGCTTATGTAAATTCTTCTAATTTTTTGAAGGCCTTCGCCCAAAGAAGCTGCTTATCTCCCCTCCTAGTGTGTCGGAACCCGAGGACAGTACGCAGGATTC